>CM068833.1:36850889-37450889 GCA_028554795.2 Sinohyriopsis cumingii
GCCTGAGCCAGATATTAAATGGACAGCTAATGGTCAAGAAATTAAAGTAAGTATACACACTATTTTTGCTGTTATTGTTAATTTTCCGATGTTCATTACCACTACATCTTTAATTGATGTTTTTAGATGTATATATTTATATTTTATATGCAGGGCTATTTCTTTTCTTCTGTAAGCAGTAGCATTACATTTTATACTGTATTAAATTTGCCCCCTAACAACCATGATAGAGGTCCTTGTTTTTACTCTCGATAGGAATGAAGTTATAAAGTTACCTTAAAAGGACAGCAGTGGCAGAAATGAAATAACTGTAGTTACATACTTATAAGTAGAGTCCACCTACAAACATCATAGACCCTGTTTTGGAATCATGTAATCCACTGGCACACTAGGGTCATCAGGGTTCATACAGTCTTTGAAGGTCTTTCACAATTTGGGAAAAATGAGTTAGGATTTTCAAGGCCTTGAAAGTTTGGAAAAGTCTTTGAGATTACCCTGAGGTCTTTAAAAGTCTTTGAAAACTGAAATAAACCCAAACATTTTAATTTCTTTCCATAATCACAAATAAAATTGTCCAAGGTTGTTAGATTCAGATGTAGATGAGTTTTCCTGGTTTCTTTATTTTGATGACCCGTTCAGTTTCTTTTCATCATTAAGCAATATTGTAGTATTTTGCATTCCTTGTTTTCTCATATAACATAACTTTGTATGCAAAATGTTAGCGAAAATAGGTCTTGGAAATCTGTGTTTGTGGTCTTTGAAAGTTTGGGGAAAGTCTTTGAATTTATCATTCAGAATTCTGTGTGAACGCTGGTCATTGCTATATTGATTACATCCAACACACTGCATAAGCTTAGATCTGCTGACATGATATGTAATGGCAGATCTGGTTCTATGCAGTTTGCAGTTGGGGTCGACATATAAGTGAGTATATAGGGTACAAATGGTGTTGAACATTGAATCTTTATGCAGGGACTGATTTAAATTTTCCTTATAAAAGTTTGAAGCTCTTCAGTTGAAAACAATACTGTAAATTTGTTTATTTTAATGGGTAAAATTTGTTCTGGTTTTCCAAGAAAGTCACGTTTTCATTCGTTGCTTGTATTTGTACTGGGAGAGAGGTCCTGTTGTTTCATGCAAAATCATTGTTCGTCGTTTATGTGGACTGTAGTAACCACAAATTTCATGAAAATTGGCAACCCCTAAAATTTAGGGATTCATGGTATGTCACACTTATCATCTGTACAACAGTAATACATAACAATGTAGTACACAGTATTGTAGTACTACTTAACAGTATGGTATATGAATATTCTATTATCTGTACTACAGTAATACTTGACAGTGTGGCAAGTATTGTATGATTTGTACCACAATAGTACTTAACAATATGGTACACAATATTTATATCATCTGTACCACAGTAATACTTAATATGGTATACAATATTATATCATCTGTACTATAGTAATACTTAACAATATGGTATACAATATTATCAGTACTACAGTAATACACAATATGTTGCACAATATTTTATGACAGTAAAACTTAATATAATTTTTCATGATGTACAATGTTTCAAAGAATAATAACTCTAAATAAATGAATGCTTGCTTCAAAGAACAAGCATAAAGAAATGAAAACTTTACGAGTAACGTTTGAAATTGAAAAGATTAGATAAAAAAAGGACACTGTGCATGTTTAGTTTCAAGTTTCTTTTCTAAAAGTATACACACAAAAAAATATAAACATATTTATTCCATGCCTAGGGGATAATATTGAATTTAGACTCATAACATTCCAGTGTAATCTATGGTATTTTTGCATTCCATTCTTTCATTGTCAGGAGTCAAAATTCTTCCGTATGACCTATGAGAACAACATTGCCAGACTGGTTATTGCAGAAGTCTTTTCAGAGGATGAGGGTGAATATTGTTGTATTGCAACCAACCAGTCTGGCACAGTCAGATGCTCCTGTGATCTATTTGTACAAGGTAAGTTTCTTGTTCAAAGTTTGTGTGTGTGGCAGCATAAAATAAATATGTAGTTTATCCATTTTAGGACCATTTATCAGATTTTTCTCCTTTCTTTCAATATATATATCCTTTGTATATTTATCCATCATTCAGACACATACAAGAATTACTCTTGCTTTTTATGTTTAGTGTCTATTTTGTGGATATAACTTGTTTTGAAAAAGAGCTTGGTTAGCTCAGAATGTTCAGAGACTATTTTGGTTTTGTTTGCACCATTACCAGTTTGTGTGTGTTTTTATGTGTGTGTGTAATAATAGTAATAAACATGATAATATGACTGTAACTGTTTTTAAACAGAGGTAAATTCCCAAGCTGAACAAACAGATGAAGATATTTTACCTGCCCCATCTCCACCCAAAATCTATGATATATCACCAGCTAAATTCTCCATTTTACGAGGTGGCAGTTTAGAGATTCGGACATCATTCAGTGCTGTCCCAGCAGCAGAAGTGACATGGTACAAGAATAAAAGTCAAATATGGTCCGGTAAGTCACACAGTTGATTAGTTGATTGTCGTCTGAATGAAATGAACACAAAACCTTATAGTCTGATAATTTATCAATTAAACTTTTTAGATATGACTGTCATTGGATACATCAATACATCTTTATTTGTAGATATGACTGTCATTGGATACATTGACACACCTTTATTTGCAGATATGACTCAGTTGATACATAGATTCATCTTTGTTGGCAGATATTACTCATTGGATACATTGACACCTTTATTTATAGATATGGCTTATTGGATACATTGATACATCTTTATAGATATGACTCACTGGATACATTGATACATCATTATTTGTAGATATGACTCACTGGATACATTGATACATCATTATTTGTAGGTATGACTCATTGGATACATTAATACATCTTTGTTTATTTCATGCTGATTGGATAAAAGTTAAAACAACTTTCACTGCCATTCTTGACAGTCATATGTTTCACTCAGTAAATTTCTTGGCATTTCAAAAGGTTGATTTACTCAGTATATATTCTGGGGCAATTTAGCACATTGCATAACTGAAATGAACATGAAAAATTTAGCACATTGCATAACTGAAATGAACACGATCAATTTAGCACATTGTGTAACTGAAATGAACATGATAAATTTAAGACATTGTGTAACTGAAATGAACATGATAAATTTAGCACACTGTGTAACTGAAATGAACATGATAAATTTAGCACATTGTGTAACTGAAATGAACATGATAAATTTAGCACATTGTGTAACTGAAATGAACATGATAAATTTAGCACATTGTGTAACTAAAATGAACATGATAAATTGAGCACATTGTGTAACTGAAATGAACATGATAAATTTAGCACATTGTGTAACTGAAATGAACATGATAAATTTAGCACATTGTGTAACTGAAATGAACATGATAAATTTAGTACATTGTGTAACTGAAATGAACATGATAAATTTAGCGCATTGTGTACCTAAAATGAACATGATAGAAAGTTTGTTTCAAATTTAGTACTGTGATAAAATTCAAATCAATTTTTGTCTGTTTTAATCCAACTATTTATTGGTGTGCTTGTAAGATATTATTGTACTTACCAGAAATTTGACTTCATGTCAGTCTTAAAGCCTTTTTCAAGTCTTGTCAATGAAGTTGATTGGGAATATTTTTAGCATTGATGTAAATGAATCTATTTCTCTAGCTAAATATGCAACAATTTGAATGTGCATTACTGTTAGTATATTATAATTTTTTAGATGGTAGATTGGTTATTGACACATCGGAACACTTCAGTACCCTCTACTTGAACCAAGTCCAGCCTGGTGACAGTGGTTGCTACAAGGTCATCGTGAAAAATAACCTAGGATGCGATTCTGCCAAAACTTCACTAACTGTGGAAGGTATTGTATGGAATCCAAATATATTATCATTTCATGTGCTTCACTAACTGTGGAAGGTGTTGTAATGAATCCAAATATATTATCATTTCATGTGCATAAATGTGATCTAAATTGAACAACCAGTGTACAAGAAACAAATTTCTGTTTTATGGAGAAATTTACATTGGTTGATTGTTGTTTTTTGTGTGCAAAATATAGTATAACCTCTCCTTGTGACTCCCACCCCCACCCCCTCCTTAATCCAAAAATAATGAAACTACTGTCCAATTGCATCCCTATTTTGTCATTCCTATTATCATATTTAGGAGCATGTTCCAATCAAGGCCTCATAAGTATGTTTTATGAGGATGCCAAGTTGATGTCCAAAACGTATATGTGGAATATTACTAGATGCCTTGTATTAAAACTAAGAGATTTAAGATAGGACAGTCACCAAGGATTGCTGTGTGCACACTAGAAGGGGTAGGGAAAATACATTAGAGATGCAAGGTGTGCAGGGGAGAGGGCAGGTACATGTCCAAAGGGATTTCAGGGTGCCACCTGTCACCAGCAGTGCTCTTCTCAAACAAACTTGGGACAACCTTGTACTTGTATTCTTTGTTTATTCCAGATAAACCTGATCCTCCAGTGGGTAAGCCTTTTGTCAGTGATGTGACAGAAACCTCCCTCACCCTCTCTTGGTATGGGCCTGCTTATGATGGTGGCTGCCCAATTACAAGCTACCAAGTAGAGGCCTGTGATGCAGAGGAACAACTATGGAAGGTTGTTGCATCAAATATAAAGGTACAGTCCAACTTGTTTCAATAGTCACCTTCTGTACACAACTTATTCTTATGTGTAGTGTCTGATATCTTAAACAGCTACCAGACTTTGAACTCAAGACAATATTATATTTTAATAAATATAATCATTAGAATAAGCACATTGTGACAAAAATAATTTTTCCGTCTTGTGTTTGTACATACTAGAATATATAATTTCCTTTGGTTGTGTTATGAGCTGTCCGCTTTGGAGGTTCTGTCTCTCTCTGTCTCTCTCTCTCTCTCAACTTGGTTCCATTGAATTAAACACTTGTATCATCCATCTTTAAGACTTATTTTAACACAGAGGTTAAGGTGTAAGGAACCATCAGGCATACATAGCATGTGCCAAGAAAAATCAATGTTTAAAGTGTGGTTTAGCAGCCACCTCCCTCCTACTTTATATGCCATAATAGGATATGTACTCTAAAACATATTTTCGCAATGCAAGTTTGACCAGTATGTGTTTATGTGTGCTTATTGAGGCATGCAGAATTGTTATGTAAAACATAGTATTTTGCAGTTAAATGTTACTTCTGTTAATTAGTCACCAACCTTGTACAAATTTCTTTATTGGACAGCTGGTAAATAGTTTGATATGTAATTTTAGGGCTAGGTGGAACATTTTAAATCGTTGAGTTGATGATCATGGTGTTTGGTGATATAAGCTCTTTAGCAGTAATGTGATAAAATATCTGTAAATTTTAATTTCTGAAATTTTGATTCAGTAATTTTTCATATTTATTAATCATTGCATAAAATTTATAACCATTGCTTAAATGATGAAATTTAAAAAAAAAAAATTTTCATAACTTTAGCCATTAATTTCCTAAGGGAGTTCTCAAAATTGTGTAAAGAAAAAATGCACTTTATGTAGTTTTCGTTTTAACTGCAGATTTGTCAGTTGGTTTTCTTGAAATGCATTGGACCTCATCATCATTCATACAGAAAGATAATGCTTATAGTTTGTGCTATTTTAAAATTATTTAGGATACAAGTGTTCACATCCAAAGACTTGTCCCACGGACTCCATATTTCTTTCGTGTCTCTACCGAAAATAAGCATGGAATGAGCAGTCCTGGCCCCGCAACGGATGTGGTTGTCATGGCATCAAGATGCTCATCACTCAGGCTGAGCATAGATTCTGATGGTAATTCATTTATAGTTAATACAGCTACAACAGATGCTATAGTAACAAATTTCTGCTTGTTCCAAGTGTGAAGTTTTGTGAGCAACTAATTAAACATTTAAAGTTATGACTGTACAGTCTTCCTGAAATTGAACCCTTTTAGCATTAAACTTGATTGAATTAGTAAGCTTTTTTTTTAAACTTGCATGCCAGTAGCTAGTCATTAAAAATGTAGATATTTTAATGCTATACTAAGTGATTTAAATTTAGTGTTTTTCATGTTTACACAGCCTTATTTCTTTAGGTGACAACTATCATTGAAGTTTATATATCTATGTAAATTTCTTGTCTTGAAATTCTAGAGTGTATAATCTCTGCCAATATTTGTCAGATAGATGTATATTTCTCATTACCAGTGTCTATCAATATCAGTGGTAGATAGATGCACATTTTTCATTATCTATGTTAGATGGATAGAATGCACTTAGTCATTGAATCTCTCCCAAAGTTTATTGTGCTTTGTTGCATTATAAACTGTTAATGTCTTGATGTTTTACAGATCCTTCTAAAATGCAAATGAAAATATTTACATTTTTAGTATCCTCACTTCTTGCTGATGATTGGTGTACTTGTATATGCCTACCATAAGGTGGAGTGTATCAAGTTATAACGGCTGCTAGTTCATTAATTTGTTTAACCCTCCATCTGTTTTCTATATTGTTTCTTTAAAATAAATAAATTTTCACCATCAATCATTACCAAACTTTGTCAATAGTTTGCATCTGGGGTAAGAAAGAAGCAGATCAATTTTAGGGTCAGAGGTCAAGGTCAGTATAATTGAAGAAGAAAAAATGGTTTGTGTACAGTAAAATCAGTTCTATATCACAGGCCTGGATGAAGCTTGCACATGAGGCAAACAAGAAACCTATCAAAAACAAGATTACTGTAACTGAAAAAAGAAAAATGTTTTTTGTACAATAACTTGAGCTCTACGTCACAAACCCTACTAAACGTTGTGAATGGCTTTCTCTTGGAGTAAGATAGAAGCCTATTGATCTTGGGGTCAATATATCAAATATCACTGTGGCTGTAACATGAACAAAATTGGTTTCTGCACAAAAATTTCCATTGCTGACCATGTGCCTTCACCAAGTTTGGTTAAAGTCCACATACTTTGACCAAAGGTTAATGCCTTCAGGACACGTTGTTCAGTAATCTCCAGATTCAACTACACACTATACATGCCAACCATTACGCTTTTTTCACTAAATTACACCTTACACATAAACGTATTCAGATTACGCATTTTCAGTATGTTCCCTTCCCCAAAAAATTAATAAGTTGTTTTTTAAAATAATTTTAATTAACACCCTATTAATCTTTCAGACCGTATTCTAGAAAAGACGGCTTCTGTGTAACTAAGACATTACAGTATGCTTGTCCATAGACTTACATGCACATTCCTTACAGTATTATGTTCTATTTATAGCATCTGCCCTATTTCCAAGAAACATGCTGGTTTTACTTTCAAACTTTTGACTTCGGTTTCTATTTATAGCAACTGTATGGCTTAGTTAGGAGAGAACAGACTGGTTTTCTAATTTTTAATCTTTGCTTGCAGATTCTTTGTTCTAATTCATATCTGATACAGGTACCAGTCTGTAGGTATTTGGCACTAAAAGTCAAGTCAGATTTATTATAGTAGATGCATGTGGTAGAGCAAAAATGTTTTTCAAATATTACAAATGAATTAGAAAAAGATGAAAAACTGCTTCAAAGATGAATACATGAATTACACAATACAGCATTCCATTCTAGGGCAGCTTCACGCCCATTGCAGGCTGTGTGGAAAGGATGTTAATATTGGTCATGATGGTAAAACAAAGAAACCTTGAATTAGCTCATTTTACAAATACTAAGGTAACTTGTAACTTCCTTTTTAAAGCAGAACTAATAAATGCAGAGGTGTTATTTACCAAGTTCTTAATAGAATATGGACTAGAGCAGTAGAAGAATACGTTGGTCATTTTTTCAAACGGATGTTTCCTGATTCCAAAATTGCAGAAATAATGCATGTGCAAGAACATAATCATCTGATATTGTTAGGTGTTTAGCAGAAGATACTTCCCTTAAAATTGCAGAAGCCATGAAAATTGGGCCGTTTAGTATTGCAACTGACAGGAGCAGTGATTATGATGACAAAATATTGTACCCAGTCTGTGTAAGAGACTTTGATAATGAAAAAGGGCAGAGTGCTCTTCTTTGATTATCATAATTAACAGTAGATTCCACTTGATAAAACATTTTTTATTTGCTTGATAATGCTTTGAATAAACATAAGTTGGCAGAACTCTATGGGGTTTGCAGCTGATAATGCATCAGTGATGACTGGAATTCATAAACGAGTTGCATTCTGTATTTTGAAAATTGTCTCCATCAGTGTATATATCAGGTTGTCCCTGTCATATGATGCACCTTGCTGCAGAAAAGGCTGCTGATAAATTAGGAGAACCCCTGAAGTAGTTGGCATTCTACCTGACAATGTACTTCATGGAGACAGAGTTGATGTGCAATGGCACCTTATTTCCCAGCTAAAAGATCCAATAACTGGAAGATATATATTTCCTCTTCTTTGACAGGTTATGAAAGGAATATTGGTTCTTTACCATTCTAATGCTGACTTTGAGAGATTGTTCACTTTGTTAACAAACCTAAACTGAATTCAGATCCAGGCTCTGTATCCCAGCTCTTGGTTCTCTACTGGTGTGCAAAACATTCATAATCTCAGCTGGTACAAAGTGTTTTGAAATGCAGTATGAGAGACTTTTGTTTTATAAAGCTCAATGTGCTAAATATGAAAATTTGAAGCAGTTAATGATGTTAAAAGATCAGAAGAGGTAAATAAATCATTTTGTACATATGCTCATTGAATTTTTATCATGTTATATGTGGATTACTCTTTCTCTGCTCAGATTACTCTTTTTGTCCACTTGGATTACATTTTTTTCTTGCCAGGGGTTGGCATGTATGATACGCTACTCGGGTCTATATAGAGGACTATTCAACAAGAGTGGATATTGTTGCATCAGTGACACAATTTTAAAGTTCATTTGTATATTTGGACAAAATACACAATAAGAAGCCAGTGTCAAAGTTGTTACCTTGCTAGACTCGCACTCCAAAGGTTGCAGTTTTGAATCCTAATATCAACTCATGACAAGGCACATTATTTCAACTACCTCATCACTAAATAACTTTCATGCTTGTTGCAGTACCTTATGACATTAAACCAATAAAACCAAATATTCAGTAAAATATTTTGCAGACTTGTAGATTGCTTGAGTTTTTACATAAATCACCACTTGTTTAAGTGCTGTCGAACCCTAGGTAACGGATCAAACACTACACAGTCTGTGAGATGTTGAACCCCAGGTAACAGATCAAACACTACACAGTCTGTGAGATATTAACAGAGGTGAATGAAGCAGTGCACAATCAACTTTTGGAGAGAATGTTAGTATCATAACAAATTCTTGATATGCCCTCATACGATTGTTAGTGTTGTTACATATTTTGATTACTATCCCTATTTACATGCCATTTTGATTTAATTTAGAATGTAGAATTTGTGAACATGGATATAGATATCTTTGCATGATCTAAAGCCACAGTGTATACATTTTATTTCCAAAACAAAGAAAAAGTAGAAAATAAATATGCTTATATGCTTCAAAATATTTTTCATGCATTGAAAGCATACATACCATTTCTGAAATAATGCTGTTTCTGAGGAAATGTTTCGTGCTTATGATTGATGTTTGTTGCAGTTTTGGCACATGGTCATAAAAATAATACAATTTGAAATCCATAAGAATAATTAATATCCACACATTTTTTTAATATCCGTTTCGTATATCACCATACAATAATCGTATGGAGAAATTTCCTAATAAAATGCAACTTGAAACCAAGCAATTCTAGTGGGACATACTAGTATACTGCAGTAATGGTGGTTTACAGGATTTAAGTAGGAATACATTTTAGTGGGATGTATTGGTCTTATACAGTAATGGTGGTTTACAGGATTTAAGTAGGAATACATTTTAGTGGGATGTACTTGTTTTATACAGTAATGGTGGTTTACAGGATTTAAGTAGGAATACATTTTAGTGGGATGCATTTGTCTATACAGTAATGGTGATATACATACTTAAAGTGTAAAATATATTCTTCTTACTCAAAATTTAAATGATGGATACTGTTGAAAGATTACCATATTGCCTGTGCAATTTTTTCATGTATCATTAATTATCTCCTAATCTGACCTTTGTGTGAAAATTTGTTTCTAACACTTTGCAAATATTTGTGCTTGGGTATAAATTGAAAATTGTAGGTAATATTTTAGACTATAATTAATCATACAACTGAAAAGTATATGAAAAATGAATAGAAATAAGGTTAATTTGTATATTCAATAAAGATTTATACTTCAGTTCATTTATATCGGGTCGTTATATAATGCCTAATTACATTTGGAAATCAGTTTTTGAGCTATCCTTGAAAAACCATTTTCTTTATTTTGGAAAGCATGGTAAAATAAAATATCCAAACCCTTATTTCTTTTTTGCAAGTTTACATTATGAATTATTTGAAAGGGGTGGGGTAGAGGTTCTCTCTTACTGAACATGAATTTCATCTATTACAATGTTGGAGTATTTCATCACAAGATATGTCTATACCATAATAAAGTTAGCATATTTTAGTTAGTGTAGTGTACATGCTTTTTTAAGTTAGTCATGTATCATATACATCTGGTTATTATTATAAGAAAGTGTGTGGTCACACAGTTCTTAAGAACATCTCATAGATAAATTTGGAATGATCAATACACACTAATATAGATCAGATTGGATTTTGTTATAAACACATCTTCAGCACAGACAGGATGCATATTTTGGTTTCGGTAAGACCTGTTGTATTTCTAGTGATACCTCTTTATGCTGGAAACCACCATAATAGGGTAAAACGTTTTTGGTCTTGATGGAGTTCGGTTTGACTGTGACAGAGCTTTATTTGACCTTGACAGAGCTGGATTTGGCCTTGATGGAGCTGGATTTGGCCTAGACGGAACTGAGTTTGGCCTAAATGAAATTTGTTTTAATCGTAACAGAGCTGGATTTGGCCTTGGCACTGCTAGGTTTGGCCTTGATAGAGGTGGTTTTGGCCATGAGAGAGCTGGATTTAGAGAAGTTTTGTCAGGTTATAAAATAAAAGTAGATTATTAATGCCAGATCATCAAAATGCATTATAATATTTCAAATCTTGTAGATACAATTTTTAGGTTCTCAATAATTCTTGTGGTTAGAAAGTTTCTGCAGGTCACTTATGCACATTTTGAAGTATTATAATCATTGTTGATTCTTATTTTAATGTTTCTTTCAAGTCTGTTCTGAATCTAAGGATTAATTGAAGGAAGCAGTAAATTGGGTGTCATTCTTTATTGTTATGCTTGTTTACTGTAGTTAAGATTAAAATGAGTTCTTGTGTGACCACATACTTTGAAGCACTGCATGTTGTGAATGTGCTTGTTTTGTTGACCCCACCTTGTGAGAAAGCTGGACACAACAATCACTTTGGCATCTGCTTGTGTCTATCTACCCACAAAAGTCCAGCCACACCCAGGATTAAGATGGGTGTTAGAGATTTTTATGTTGTTAAATAACAACCAGGATCAGCAAAAAGGTGGTCTGATTGAAGCAAGCTGGGTTCAACAAAACAGGGGTCTGTTTGAAGCAAGCCTTGCTTTTTTGCTTCATGCTGGTGACTTGCTCCAATTTTCAGACGTGTTTCATGCACCTGAAGTAACTTCTCCACTGAGTGACACTTTTCCTTCACCATTATCTCCTGGTAAGAAAAGCAGACAGACAGGTGAACAGACACATACTGCATAGGTGTGGCAGGCCATCTGTGGTATACATATCAGCTAACTAGGTGGTTCTGTATTCCATAAGCTAATAACTTACAGAATATTTTCAATAAACCAACACTTGCATTCAGCAATACGCCAAGCTACACGTCCATCCAGCAATACACCAAGCTACACTTGCATTCAGCAATACACCAAGCTACACTTCCATCCAGTAATACACCAAACTACACTTGCATTCAGCAATACATGAAGCTACACTTCCATCCAGCAATACACCAAGCTACACTTCCATCCAGCAATACACCAAGCTATGTTTGCATTCAGCAATACATGAAGCTACACTTACATCCAGCAATACACCAAGCTACACTTACATCCAGCAATACACCAAGCTACTTACATCCAGCAATACACCAAGCTATACTTACATCCAGCAATACACCAAGCTACACTTACATCCAGCAATACACCAAGCTACACTTACATCCAGCAATACACCAAGCTACACTTACATCCAGAAATACACCAAGCTACACTTACATCCAGCAATACACCAAGCTACACTTACATCCAGCAATACACCAAGCTATACTTGCATTCAGCAATACAACAAGCTACACTTCCATTCAGCGATACACCAAGTTACACTTCCATTCAGAAGTTCTATCATGCCAAGTGTTTGTGTGGTTTTCAGTTACAGCACCAAACATTCATTAT
The DNA here is from genome assembly GCA_028554795.2 of Sinohyriopsis cumingii. Taxonomy (NCBI): domain Eukaryota; kingdom Metazoa; phylum Mollusca; class Bivalvia; order Unionida; family Unionidae; genus Sinohyriopsis; species Sinohyriopsis cumingii. The sequence goes on from CM068833.1 coordinate 36,863,392, forward strand.
TGCAAGAATAATGAATACATGTACCAATATCTAAAACCAAGATATATTGTAGAATTTCTTTTTTTCTTTAAATTTTCTTTGAAATAATCTGGCAAAACATAGCCAATTGTAATTAAGGAGGTTTTAAACATAAAGACTTAAAAAATTAAGATTTTTTATTTTAAAAAAAAATAAAAGTTGACATGTTGTGAATTTAAATTTTTAATAAACAATCCATAATGTGTTATAATGTGTCAGAATAGGTTTATATGTCTTTTAAAAGTTTATTCCAAAAAGCTGTTTTAGCTGAATAAAATATATGGTGAGAAAAGAAAACATACTTTGGGATGGAACTTATGGAAGACAGTGTAACTACTGTAGTGATAAATAAGTAGATGTAAAATTATAATTTTAAAAATGTAAAGACCTTTCATTTAATTTTATTTGTCTTTACAATATAAGATCCTGGTTATAATTTTTCCACCAGATTATTTTTTAATTATCAGACAGTGATTGCAGTTCATAAAGTTTTTACCTGAACCTGAAATATTTCAATTTTTCTTGCCATAATCTTTTATGTACTGTCACATAATCATTGCATTGTAAAATGATGCCTCTTGCTTTTGTTATTTATATGTATTTAAGGTATCTCTTCTTAGTAAGAGAAATACATATAGCTAAGCAAAACAAAGGCATGGATACAAGTGTATGGCAAGGAACTGCAGTGGTTAAGTGGTTAACATATCAGATTTGCAAAAAAGTATGCAAGTTCAAAGCCCACAGTTGGATCATCTGGGTCAACAACCACTATGTGTCATTGGACTAGGCACTTCACTCCAATTCCCTCAGCTCTATATAACCTTTTTTGGTAATGTGCTGTAAAACACCAAACCAAGCCAAACTGCACCACACCAAACCACACTAAACCATACCAAACCACACCAAACTACACTGCACCACACCATACCAAACCACACCACACCATACCAAACCACACGATACCAAGCCACACCAAACCAAGCCCAGTAATGCAGTTAGTAGCATATTTTTTCAGGATGTACACATATACAATACATACCTATTTTTTTTAAACATTCTTACACTGAGACATACATTTACATATTATAAAGACTGCTTACAGAACTTTAATAGGATTTTAACATTGAAAGTCTATGGCCATGTTTCTCATTAATGTGATCCCAGTCAGTAGAAAACTGTAGACTCTTTTAGAGGGTACACAACTGGAAAATATAGATCCTAGAAGTGGGGACTCTTGTTCTGAGCAATCTGACTGATAAAGCTACAGTCTTAAAACTTGCTTTAGGATTATCACACTATACAGAATAAGTCATTGTAACCTATATTATCATACTATGCAAAACAAGTCATTGCGGCCTATAATTTACACAAAAAAGGCTTTGGTTAAGTTCAGTGTCATATGCTTGCTCATACATGGTTGTGGATATTACATGGCATAAAGAATATCACAGATTACTAGCATTGCTTTGAATTTTGCGTATTTGAATCACAGTGTAATATTGCATAACATTTTTAGAAAAGATATATGTTTCACAAAATTTTACACTTTGTCATTGTTTTTAATTATTTCAGCTAATATTGAATATAAGATTAGAAAATATTGTTGCTTACAATAGAATCTATTTCTGAAAACAGCATAGTCTGGCCACGTTTATCTTTTTATCAGGCTTTACAAGATTTACATGTTATTATAACATTATCAAATGCAACAATTTACTGATCATTCTCTAAATTAAAACCTTTTTTCTCCCAATAATATGATTTATCAGATGCCTTCATTTACATCAAATTCACAAGATCTGTATTTTGTATTTCTTTATCTCTATATTTATTTTCACATAAATTCTTAATATTTCATTCTGGTTATTTATGAATTTTACAGATGAGATACCTTTTGAGCACCGGGAAGTGAAAGTGACTGTGGGTCGAGTGTTTGAGGAACTATATGAACTCTCTCATGAAGTAGGCAAGTAAGTAATTCATGAGGCCTTCTTCAAGTAGAACTATAATAAATACTGAACTGGAGAAATGAAGTCCACAATCCTGCAGTCCCATTACATCTCAAATGTTCATTTCATGCCCACTTTTATGAGCATTATAAGTTTCATTTTAGGGGATTTCCGTTGTTTGTAATGCACTACTGCCTGGCTTTTCATTTCTGGTGCAAACTTTTCTTGCTGCTTTTATGAAAACATAAAATAGGTAATTATTATTATTTATAAAATATGGTAGATATTTATCTTGTCAAACCATTAATGGAGCATAAATGATTACTTTGTTTCAAGTTAAATTGGCTAATTCCATGTTTGTTATAAACAAGTACCACAGTATGTGTATTTATATTCTCTCTATTCAGAGGAAAGTTTGGGAGTGTATACAAATGCATAGAGAAATCAACACAGAATACCTGGGCTGCCAAAATCATTAAGTGTCGTGAGGCGGACAAGGTGAAGATTCACCAAGAGATTGATATCATGAACCAGCTGAAACACCCAAAAATCTTGATGCTGTGGGAAGTTTTTGAAGCTCCACGAAAAATTATCCTTGTCATGGAATAGTGAGTATTTTTGTCTCTTGTATAGGTATGGTCAGACATAGGTATTATCATCATGGAATAGTATTTTTGTATCTTCTATAGGTATGGTCAGACATAGGTATTATCATCATGGAATAGTATTTTGTCTCTTGTATAGGTATGGTCAGACCTAGGTATTATAATCATGATGGAATAGTATTTTTGTCTCTTGTATTATCATCATGGAACAGTATTTTTGTCTCATGTATAGGTATGGTCAGACAGGTATTGTCATCATGGAACAGTATTTTTGTCTCATGTATAGGTATGGTCAGACATAGGTATTGTCAACATGGAATAGTATTTTTGTCTCTTGTATAGGCATGGTCAGACATAGGTATTATCATGGAATAGTATTTTTGTCTCTTGTATAGGTATGGTCAGACATAGGTATTATCATCATGGAATAGTATTTTTGTCTCTTGTATAGGCATGGTCAGACATAGGTATTATCATCATGGAATAGTATTTTTGTCTCTTGTATAGGTATGGTCAGACATAGGTATTATCATCATCATGGAATAGTTTTTTGTCTCTTGTATAGGTATGGTCAGACATAGGTATCATCATCATGGAATAGTATTTTTGTCTCTTGTATAGGTATGGTCAGACATAGGTATTATCATCATCATGGAATAGTTTTTTGTCTCTTGTATAGGTATGGTCAGACATAGGTATCATCATCATGGAACAGTATTTTTGTCTCATGTATAGGTATGGTCGGACAGGTATTGTCATCATGGAACAGTATTTTTGTCTCATGTATAGGTATGGTCAGACATAGGTATTGTCATCATGGAATAGTATTTTTGTCTCTTGTATAGGCATGGTCAGACATAGGTATTATCATGGAATAGTATTTTTGTCTCTTGTATAGGTATGGTCAGACATAGGTATTATCATCATGGAATAGTATTTTTGTCTCTTGTATAGGCATGGTCAGACATAGGTATTATCATCATGGAATAGTATTTTTGTCTCTTGTATAGATATGGTCAGACATAGGTATTATCATCATCATGGAATAGTTTTTTGTCTCTTGTATAGGTATGGTCAGACATAGGTATTATCATCATCATGGAATAGTTTTTTGTCTCTTGTATAGGTATGGTCAGACATAGGTATCATCATCATGGAACAGTATTTTTGTCTCATGTATAGGTATGGTCAGACAGGTATTGTCATCATGGAACAGTATTTTTGTCTCATGTATAGGTATGGTCAGACATAGGTATTGTCATCATGGAATAGTATTTTTGTCTCTTGTATAGGCATGGTCAGACATAGGTATTATCATGGAATAGTATTTTTGTCTCTTGTATAGGTATGGTCAGACATAGGTATTATCATCATGGAATAGTATTTTTGTCTCTTGTATAGGCATGGTCAGACATAGGTATTATCATCATGGAATAGTATTTTTGTCTCTTGTATAGATATGGTCAGACATAGGTATTATCATCATCATGGAATAGTTTTTTGTCTCTTGTATAGGTATGGTCAGACATAGGTATCATCATCATGGAAATAGTATTTTTGTCTCTTGTATAGGTATGGTCAGACATAGCTCAAAATTAGTCTGCTAAGCCAAGGCTAGCAGATTTCCCATCAGACTAGTAACTCTCATAATATTAATAGACTGATAGTCAGCATTTGTTTACACCATTCCCTAATAAAGATTTGACTTAGCAGATGTTCTGTAGAATCAAAGCAGTGGTATTGTAAACACAGTCCTAACATATTAGCATGAGAAGATGAAGTCAATTTCTTCCTCGGAAAGGTGCGTTTCTATAACAAGAATCCATCAGATTTTGTGCATTTCACTTAACAGCGTCAGTTATGGTCCCATCATAAACAACGGAAGTGTGTTAATTGATCTTAATTAATGTGATAACGAATTAAATGAAAAAATGATGTGGTATCACACTTTATTAACTCGACCACAGTAACAAACTACAAAGCAGTATACCGCACAAAAGAACACGGCAAAACCTATTCAAAGAAATTAGTTTGCATGTTTTTTAGGTTTAAGGTTCTTTGTTTTTCCTCGCTACCCAGACAGAGCAACAGTCACAAACAGGAAACTAAATATTTTACATTTCCATCAAAATAATTATAAGAATTAGATCAATTTAATATGATTACGTTATTGACACATCCTTTCTGAACAATTACTTTTTCTATGATGATAAGAATAGTTTTTATTTTTTCCCTTACAAGAATGAACAAATAATTGAATGCACGTGGATATATCCAAGCAGAATGCCGTACATTTGTTGGGAATTAAAATCTCAGAGCAAGGGCATCTAAGAGTTGAGAATTTTCCGCCTCATTATTAATTTCAAAAATACATTGAGGTTCGATTAATTTGGAACAATTGCCAAACTTATGGCTTATGATACCATAATTGGAGCTGTTAAATACAACGCGCCGAGTGTCAGATGGCTTTGCTTGATGGGAAAACACCTTTTCCAAACTGAAACTAACACTATCTTCTGATGCTAATATTTTATAGCAGCGTTAACAACAGCCACTGCTTTGATCATGCAGAACATCCACTGAAGTTAAGTCTTTGTTAGGGAGAGTCCATTTAATTGTGAGAGGGGGCAAAGACACGTGTTTTGAAATGTGTTTCTTGCTCTTTCTTATATGAAGGACACTGTGCCATTCCTTTTCTTGCTTTAAATAATTCACGTCAGCTATACTATAACATCGCCTATTTCAAAACAAGGCACAATTCCCTCCTTATAAGACAGGCAAAATGTGTCATTTGATAGGTGTTTAGCCACCAGAAAAAAAAAGAGCAAAAGTTGAATGAGAATGATGAGGAATATTTCTTATGATAGGGAACAGCGTAATGGAAATTTTCAGAAGAAATGGACAAGAGACAGGGAATGGCTGAATTATGATGAGGAAAGGAGCATTATATGGTGTAACTGGTGTATGCAATTTGCAAAAAACAAACAGAAAACATCCAGTTTTGTTGGGGGTTATTCGAACTTTAAAATTGAATCGGTAAACATACATGAAAGCTGTGTGACATTGTTTTGTGAACAGGACTAGTAAAGATTTTGCAGGACTAGTAAATTTCTCAATATACTAGTACTTCTGGCTACAAAGAAATTTGTGTCAAATTCGAACCCTGCATAGGTATTATCATTCATCATGGAATAGTATTTTTGTCTCTTGTATAGGTATGGTCAGACACCGGTATTGTCATCATGAAATAGTATTTTTGTCTCTTGTATAGGTATAGTCAGACATAGGTATTATCATCATGGAATAGTATTTTTGTCTCTTGTATAGGTATGGTCAGACATAGGTATCATCATCATGGAATAGGATTTTTGTCTCTTGTATAGGTATAGTCAGACTTAGGTATTATCATCATCATGGAATAGTATTTTTGTCTCTTGTATAGGTATAGTCAGACTTAGGTATTATCATCATCATGGAATAGTATTTTTGTCTCTTGTATAGGTATTGTCAGACTTAGGTATTATCATCATCATGGAATAGTATTTTTGTCTCTTGTATAGGTATTGTCAGACTTAGGTATTATCATCATGGAATAATATTTTTGTCTCTTGTATAGGTATGGTCAGACATAGGTATTATCATCATCATGAAATAGTATTTTTGTCTCTTGTATAGGTATGGTCAGACATAGGTATTATCCTCATCATGGAGTAGTGAGTTTTTGTCTTGTCTGTGTAAATGTTCAGACATAATTATTATCCTTCTTACGGAGTAATATTTTTGTCTCACCTGGATCAACATTGTCAGACAGGTACTTTGTATCCTCATCATGGAGTAATATTTTTGTCTCACCTCTGTTGATGTTGTCAGACAGGTACACTGTATCCACATCATGGAGTAATATTTTTTTCTTGTATGCAAAACAGGCATATAAATTTTCTAGCAGTACCAGTGTCAATGTTCACATTTACTGTTTTCACAAGTCTGATATAGGTTTGATTACATCAGTGCATGTAACACCAGGATGTGCAAAATTTGTATTTGTATTTAATTTCATATCTAGATTTCAAAATTAATATTTACAGTTTAATCCCATTTCAGGCACTACTGTGATTACCATTTTTGACATAATCTATGGTGTACAGATTAACATTGTTCTGCCTGTTATCATAAAAATTTTTAAAAACTTGTTCTTAATCATTTTTATGATTCTCACCTCCCAGTTTTTCTTTGCTTTACAATTCCAAAGTTTTGGACTTTAATAGTGTAAGATATCTGAATTTTGCTATTATCTTCAATATAGAAATGCCAAGTTTTTTGGCATTTGTTCTGCAAGATTATCAATTTGGAATTATCAGTCAAAATCAATAATTAATGTCCAAGTTTTTGTGTCATGTATTTAGTAGGGGTCATAGCTGCTCTGGTTTCTTGGATAACAGATAATACAAATATGCTCACATTTTCAATTTTTCTTTGATAGTGTTGGAGGAGGAGAATTATTTGAACGTATCATCAGCGAGAATGCTGACCTAACGGAGCATGATTGTGTGCAGTTTATGCGTCAGATTTGTGATGGAGTGGCGTACATGCACAATAAAAATATCATCCATCTTGATCTTAAGCCAGAGAACATCCTGTGTGTCAAAGATGATAGCAACAAAATAAAAATTATTGACTTTGGACTAGCTAGATTCCATACAAAGGGAGATAGTGTTCGTGTGTTATTTGGAACACCAGAGTTCATAGCTCCGGAAGTTGTTAACTATGAGGAGATTGGATTTGAGACAGACATGTGGAGCCTTGGAGTTATATGCTATGTGCTGTAAGTTTAAAGTGTTATATAATTTTACTGTTTTAACCTCTGATTAATGTTTAGAACATTTTAAAAAGCATAAACCAAAATCTGTCATCACACAGTATACCAATAGGTCAGTGTCAGATCTGCCATTACACAAGCAGGTAGGGACAGGTCTGTGATCACACAATGCACTACAAGTCAGAGTCGATTCTGACATCACAGAAATTGCTGAGAGATCTGTCTTCACATTGTACAGGCAGCTCATTGTTGGATCTGTCATCACACAATGCACTTGCAGATCAGGGTCAAATATATCACAGTGCTAGCAGGTCAGGGTCAGATATATCACACACTGCTAGCAGGTCAGGGTCAGATCTGTAATCACATGATGAGCACCATTTGTACCAGAATTAATGTTATTTTTGTCATGTGATAAATATATCTATAAATTCTTCACTTATAGCATACAAACTTTATGACACTGGTTGAATAATTTCAGATGTACACTTGACCATGTTGGTGGCCTAATGGTTAGAGCATCTGCACAGATGCAGGAGATCACAGGTTTGAACCCCAGTGGAGTCATACCACAGACTTATAAAAATGGTGCTAACAGCTGCCTCACTAGGCACCCATCATTAAGAGGTTAGTGTTAAGACTGGTTGGCCTGGTGTCAGGATAATGTGACTGGCTGGGATATGTTATCACATGTTGGGTGGGATATGTTATCACATGTCTGCTGCATGATGCCTCAATGCTAGACATCACTATAAACTGCCACACTGCAGACATCATATTGATATGACAGAATTTTTTTAAAGCTACATTAAAATTCCAAATCACACACACAAGGCATACTCCATAAATATTAAATGATAACAATGAATAAGGTGATACTTGGTAATTATTAGGTAGAGTGTTGATTGGCTTGATCTCTGTATGACCCAGCATAGAATGAAGCCACTAGGAAACTTACCATGTAAGATGCTTATGCGTGTTTTTTGCCGACTATATAATTTTATAATGGGTCACTAGCAAACCATTTCACCAATGATCTTTATTATCTGTTTCTACATTATTTCTGATATTTTTTATGTCGAAGCATAACCATAAAAGATCAAGTGATCTTTGAAGGAATGAAAGCAATTGTGAGATGTCAAGGTGAATTAGTATTTTTCCTGTTGACTGTGTATTGTCTCATTCAGGTCATCATGTGACTCATTTTGACCAATGAAAATGCAAGAAACTAGTTGGAGGTGGATTAATGTCATTTTTCTTGAGACAGTATACTGTATTAGCCTAGATTCTTACTCAGACCTCCATAAATCAAATAACTTCACATTTTATTTTAATGTTATATTTTTGTTTTTTGAAGGCTGACTGGCATTAGTCCATTTATGGGTGATTCAGATGTAGAAACTCTTTCCAACGTCACCAGAGGAGACTATGATTTTGAAGATGTTACCTTTGAGCAGATCTCAGATGATGCCAAGGATTTCATCCTGCAATTGATGGTGAAAAACAAAAAGTGAATAATTCAGTTGTTTATCTCAGTATTTTTTTCTTCTACACTTATGGAACGATTTTCAATCTGCAGGGCAAATTTTTACACTGCATCAGCATGTTTATCCCTATAAAATATGTGCCAGTCAACCAGAGTCTGTTCTAGTCAGTTGCATTTGTTATTATAGTAAACAGTATAGACCCTCAGACCTGTTAACTCATGATATAAAGTTTACAAGCTTTTAATGTCATACGTATGATTACACTTTGCAGCTTGATTTGATACCGATTATATGCTGCAGCCTGATTTGATACTGATTCCAGATTGCAGCCTGATTTGATACTGATTACATGCTGCAGCCTGATTTGATACTGATTCCAGATTGCAGCCTGATTTGATACTGATTCCAGATTGCAGCCTGATTTGATACTGATTACATGCTGCAGCCTGATTTGACACTTATTACATGCTGCAGCCTGATTTGATACTGATTACATGCTGCAGCCTGATTTGATACTGATTACACTGTTCAGCCTGATTTGATACTGATGACACTGTGCAGCCTGATTTGATACTGATTACACTGTTCAGCCTGATTTGATTACTGATTACACTGTGCAGCCTGATTTGATACTGATTACAATGTGCAGCCTGATTTGATACTGATTACACTGTGCAGCCTGATTTGATATTGATTACACTGTGCAACCTGATTTGATACTGATTACAATGTGCAGCCTGATTTGATACTGATTACACTGTGCAGCCTGATTTGATACTGATTACAATGTGCAGCCTGATTTGATACTGTATATACAATCATATTGTGCTGACAAGTCATGTTACTTGGTAGATACAGCTTGATGTTTACATCACAGATTTTCCAAAAGCCTGGTGTAAACTCGACATTGCAAGCCTTGGCCGGTTTCTTGTTTTATTACTGGAGCATAAGTTGTTGTTGTTTTAGAGTTTAATGCCATTTTTCAGCACGAGATAGGCTATACATGGCAGACAGTATTAATGGTGGAGGAAGAACCCGGAAAGAACCACCAACCCATGAGAAGCTACTGGCAAGCTTTCTCACATACACACATTGGCTAAATCCGAGACTCGAACCCACACAGACAGAGGAGAGATGGTGGAGCATAAGTAATTACACTGCAGCACTTTTGGGGAGTAAATATTACAAAAAGAAAAGCAAGATCGTAAATTTTTGGTTTTATTTTTTTAATAAAATTTTGGTAAGCAATATCACCAAAACAAAACATATCTGATTATAATTTAATTACTCTCTCCATATCAGGGTCCACAGACTCAGTTGTAAACATGAAGTAACTGTTACGTGTTCCTCTTTTAAAAGGTGTTATAAGCATTAATAAGATAATGTGACAATAGAATCAAATGCATGAAGGAAAATGCTGAAATTCACAATTGTATTGTGATTCAAGAAAAACAGTTTTTGAAAACAAGCTTAACTAGATAAGTAGATAAATAAATCAATAAACACTCAATTTTTAGAAAATTCTATTGGTTTAAAACAGGTGCAATTCCTTACTTTAAATTATATTCAGTACACAAATTCAATCCAACTTGGACTTCATGAAGTAGGCTGCATGTCCTAATTACAAACTTGTGGTAATTGCTTTTATTTAGTCAGTAACTTTTCACAATTTTTTTTTCTAGGTTTATTCTAAAGTTGCATGTTGGGACACTTGCCTTTTCAAGTAAATAGATTCTGGTCTCAGACTTGGTGATTAAATCTCAACATCCATGATAGTATGGAAACTATTTTTCTTAACATGACAATTGCTGAACTCACACATGTCAATTTCAATTCATTATTGAGTCAGTAAGAGGGGCAGGCTGCAAACTACTCCCATCCCTTCAGCATGGCCACAATTCACTGCACCTTACCTAGCTTGAACAGGTACTGGATGTCACTTAAGAAGACAAAAGGCCTGGCTGTCATTATAGAAAGCCCTGATTTTGTCAGAAGTAGATAATATTGTGCAGTGATGTATGAAAGGGGAGACTACTGTATGATAGTTTGTTCTCTGTGTTACTGAGAATATTTATGATTTAAAAGAAAATATAAATCTTTGTATTAAGATTCACATTGTTTTGCCGATAACTGTAAATGAAAGTCAAAGAATGAATCTCTTATCATTTAAGTATAATTTAAATCATATATATTTGCTTCCACAGAAAGAGAATGACGGCATCTCAGTGTTTGAAACACAGCTGGCTGGCCCGGGATGAAGCTAATCGTAAAAAGATGAGGATAAACACAAAGAATCTGAGGCGATTCATGGCCCGCAGAAAATGGCAGGTTGGTAGAAAACCATTCTCAGGGGGAAAAAATATCTTGAAATATTTAAAAAGAGAAGCTAATAATATTGGGAAACAAATTGAATAGCACAAGATTATTTTGCAGTATGCTTATTTTTTTCAATTAAAAATATCTGCATAAATAAGAAGTGTTAATGTTCAGCAATGCATTTTTTGAAATTGAAATTGTAGGTTTACTGTACAGTTAATGAATAAATGGAATAATTGTTCATTCAGATTTATATACTGTTGAAATACTAAGCAGTCATATTTGAGGATTTGTAAATTATGCATGCATTAAATTCACACAGGCTTCAAACAAAAAAGTTGGACAAAGACAGCAATCAAGTGGGTGCATGCAGTTATGCTTGATGGATGGCTTGATCTGTTCACTTGTTGCCTATATTTTAACATATTACAAATTCCAATACTGCCTTATCAGTACAGGTGTTGATTCTTTCTTCTTGTAAATAATTCAGTATTGGAATTCACAGGAAAACTTTGTAAGCATTTGGTCCTGGTCACTCTTTGACATGTTCTTGGCTTTCATGCTACTGAGTTAATGGCAATAAAATTAAATATAATATTGTTTGAGAAGATGGAGTGATCTCCCATTAGAAATGGATATGTTATCACCAATAAATAGTGAACCAATCATGCTGTTGTATTCAAGAAATAATAAGAGTAGTCAACAACTCCAACTGCAAACAACATTGATCCTGATCAGATATCACACAATGTGCAAGCAGATCAGTGTCAGTTATGTTTGTTCTACTGATTACTCCTAACAAACTGCATGGACCCAGATCTGCTGGCATATTATGCAGTAGCAGAATCTGAGTCTATACAGTTGGAGTCAACTTCTAAGCAAGTGTGTGTGTGTGTGTGTGTATGTATATATATATATATATATATATATATATATATATATATATATATATATATAAAGTAATCACTTTAAGTGGTAATAATTGAAGAGCCCATGGCTATCAGAACTTCCTGAAACATAATATTTTGGTTTCAAGGCAGAGGAATTTTCCCATTTATTAATAAATGGAGTGATCCTATTTACAATGTGCAAACAGTTTGTGATAATTGTCCCTAAGTTCTGATGCCACTGAAAGCTGCTCAGATATGGCCAAAGTAACAGTTAGTTAAACTCTTTTCACTGTTACCACTAAGTTTCATATCAGAAATTATCTTGACTCAAAACTTTCTTGCTGCTTTGAAAAAAATGGTTCCATGACTCAACATTGAAATAATGCATATTATTTTAACAGTTGCATAGAGACTGGTTCATTGTTACAATATCAGTTGCATAGAGAACTGGTTCATTGTTACAATATCAGCTGCATAGACTGGTCCATTGTTACAATATCAGTTGCATAGAGACTGGTTCATTATTCAGATTTATTTTATGGGTATGTGGTTAGCATGTCTGTTGCAAAATAATGCTTACATTTTCTCATATTTAGCAGATTAGAAGGCCCAGTTATTAATTTATTTACTTATTTATTCACTGACATTATCTTTAGAAACAGATTCATGATGTCAAACTATTATTCTTTTTATTTTTAAATGCATTTTAAGTTAACTGGATTGGAAAGTAGGTTACTCTGCTGGGGGAATTGCTTGATCAATCTCTGAATGTTAAAAGGTGATGGAATTTCCTCTGCATGTCCTACCAATCTCATGCATTCCTGTCCTTAGATGTAATTCAGTCTCTTTGTATTAATACGGTGAGGTGAACTAAACATATGCTTAAAGGCTTTGGTGACGGTGCTTTTTTTTCCCTGCAGAAAACAGGCAACGCTATTCGTGCTTTAGGGCGGATGGCAGTGCTTCAGAAATTATCAAAACCTCAATCAGGCAGTAGTTTCGGTGATGGCAGTACGGAAAATAGTTCCTGTTCCAGTGATTCTACAATTGCTCAAGATATCTCAATGTCAGTGAGCTCCCAAATGTCATCTTCTTCATTTTCAAAGGTGAAGGACACAGAGGAAGTGGATGAAAACAGATCACAATCAAGACAAAGTACAGCAACTACTCAACTAGATTCAGATAAAAGCAACATTTCTGTGGATGAATTGGTGCCAAGAGACAAAACAAGACATGACTCACCTGGTTCCTACTCAAGAACTAAACAAAACAAAGAAATTTCAGACTCTGCTGACTTAGACCTATCCAACAATAATATAGATAACATGAGGAATGATAATATAAATAATATGAGGAAATATGCTCAGAGTGTGACAACAGGTTCTGTCAATAATAATGTAAAAGACAAAGAAATAATGAATAAAAGTGAAACAAATTACAGTAACATTGCTCAAGGCCTGTCGTTATTCATAAAAGGAATGAGAAACTGCAAGGCTTTTGCCGGTGATGTAATAAGATTTGATGTCACCGTGTCAGGTGAACTGCAACCTAAGATCACCTGGTTCTTCGAGGATGACATCATCCTTGAAAGTCCACGTCATATTATCCAACATGGGGAGGGTGGTGAATATTCCCTCATCATCAAGAATGTGAATGAGGATGATGATGGAGAATATTCTTGCAAAGCTGAAAATCAACACGGAGAAGAAATTTGCTATGCTGAGCTTATTGTGTATGGAGCAATATGATAAGTTATCCCCAAGCACAATATCATGGTTCATGAATTAAGTGTTTAAATCTACTTGTCCATCTTCACTGTTTTATCGTTGAGTATAAAGCAATCATATTGCAATGAAAATGGTGCTTAAAAACGTTCATTGACAAAGCTTGAGTGCTGATCCCCTGCTAAGGTGTGTGGTCCACTCTTAAGCTTGAGAAAGAAAATATATCAATCAACCAATAAAATATGAGTACAAGTTAATACCATCCAATCAAATTTGAGTCTGCCATATATCAATGAAAGAATAAGATCCTATAAATAAAAAAATCATGCCAACTAGTTTGATCGCTAGCAAAATGCTTCAATTGTAGTTTAGAATATTGGTTTTTGTACAGTGTATGAGAATAGTAATGTTTCTCTCTCAGTGCTTTGAATACTTGATTTTTCTTGGATCTGACAACATTCCTTGAATGCTCAGCTTTATTTCTCATCATCTCATAAATAATCAAAAACGTGAAGGAATCTTGTGCAGACCCATTTTTCGAACAATTTTCGTGACCCACTAACCCTGACAAGCACTGACTGACAAACATTCCCAGCACTTGAGAAAATCTTCTATTGTTATTAATTTATTTGTTTATGAAAATTGTGCTTTCAGAAAATGATGTATATTTGTTGTAGGGTTTTTAAGTTATTGTTGATCGCTCAGTGTAACATTATGAGGATGGAGTAAAATCAGGGATCTGATGACACTTTTCTGTTAGTGTTTTTGATTATTTTACAAACTGTTCTTTTATCAGTTGTTAGACTGACACCAACTGTTTGACTGCATACACTGTACTTGAATGCAATAAAATAATCATAAAAATAGTGTCTTATAGTTTTTTTTATCATCCATCTTCACTTTAAAGTTGATACTTTAAATCTGTGGTACAGCTACTTCAAACTTTGCAACTCACCATTGCTGACCTAAATGTAAGTGTGAGGAGGTGAAGAAAGTAGAAGCCAGGAAGAAACTACCTCTGGCATATGCCATAATGTGGGTTCAACCCAAGATTAGTCAGGTGCAAGATGATCACATTTTATTTTTTCTTTCCAGGATCTGTCATCACTTTCTTTCTTTCTGTTTTTTTTTTAACAGATACATTGTTGTCTGAGATGCCGCTTAATATTTTTCCAACAAATGTAACTTCCATTCTTACCTTGTCATAGACCACATTGAATACAGAGGGGGGTGGCATTTAGTATTACATGCTTATTTGTATGTACATCTATCCAGTTAAATTTTGCTTTAGATGGGGTATTTGTATTCCACATACAAAGCCCTAACAACAAAGAATATTTTCAAATGTAATTCTACAGGGTTTGCACAATAAAGAACTTGAATATACTTTAAAAATTAGGACTTGTCCTGAAAAAAATCTGTAATTTTTTTTATCCTTTAAAAGGGATAAATTTTGCAGCACATTCATCAAAAAGTTCTCTTTAACCAGTTAGCTGGTGTAGAACATCACATTTCAAATTTTGTAAGAGGTAAGCAATACAACTAAGAAATATAAGGATACATAATAAATGTAGTGGTAACTTGGTACTGAGAAAGAAATTAAAAGGTGGAAAGTGTGTGTGTTGGATTTTTAACGTAGGTTTAACAGTTTTAAAGTCATATCGCTACCATGTCTGCAATGTGGCAGTTCATAGTGATGGTTAGCACTTGGGCATCATACCGCAGACATGTAGCCTGATTCCCCACCCAGTCACATTATCCTGGCACCAGGCCGACCAGTCCTAACACTAACCTCTTAATGCTGAGTGCCAAGCGTGGCAGCTGTAAGTACCATTTTATAAGTCTTGGATATGACTCGGCGGGGGATCGAACCCACGACCTCCCGCATCCGAGGCTGATGCTCTAATCACTAGGCCACTGGAGCGGTTAAAGTTGAAAAGGAAATATGTGGTAATTTCAGACTTTAAAATTGCAAGTGGGTTTATCACTTTCATTGTGGGATGTGGGATAACGTGTGTGTGTGTTTCTAATAACTCAGAAGTAAATTCATGCCAATAGTCCCACACGAAGTAGGAATAACAAAGCCCCAGTTTTATTTAGTTTGGCCTCTTCAAATTCAAATGTAGTACAGTTAGTATCTTTCTTGTCAAACAGAATTGTGGGATTTTTTCTGCGGTAGTTTTTGTTGTTGTTGTTGTTGTGGGGTTTAACGCCATTTTTCAGCACGATAGGCTATACATGGCGGCCAGTATTAATGGTGGAGGAAGAACCCGGAAAACCCCGGAAAGAACCACCGACCCACGAGAAGCTACTGGCAAGCTTTCTCACATGCCCACATTGGCTGAATCTTAGACTCGAACCGCCGCAGACAGAGGTGAGATGGCAGTGATCCGTAACGAAGAGCGCTTTAGACCACTCGGCCACTCGGGGCCCCGGTAGTTTTTGTAAAATGGATGAAAAATATCTCTATCGTTTTAAAACTGTCAACTGGAGCATGTTGTTTTAATTTTTTTTAAAGAGCTGATGCATACAAATTGGAGAAAATCCTACAATTTTATCTTCGAATAATTTTAGATACTTTCCATAATAATTCAATATAGAATGGCTGTATTTAAATCTTTGATGCCCGCTGACTGTTGGTTGAATAATGCTTATAAAATAAATTATGACATTCTAAATCTGTATATGGGTCCTTAACTTTGTGTATGAACACTGTCTTAGGTGGAGAAATTCCGAAAATCCTGTCAACAGATGAAACGACTTTAAATGAATAAGCAATATATGCATTTTCTGCCACAATAGTGGTATAGCCTTCAGGACGTTTAGCTGTAACAAGCTTAGTCAGCCCTCTAAAGGTATCGTGAGTAAAAAAAATGAGTCCCCTTTGAATTTTACACCAAAAAAGTGATTTTAAGATAGTGTCGTGGATAACAAATCAATTTGACATAATGATATTTTGTCAAATATTCTGTGACAAATATCTGGCTGCAATGAGCATACGCAAGTAAATCTTTAAACTGCCATTACTGTCTGGCCAATACACGGACTGAAGGAAGCAGTTGAGCAATTGGATGTGTTTAGAAACACACACCGTTGAAAGCTACACCAGTATCGTGAATACTTTGATTTTTATGACTTGAACGAAATCTCGTTTACATACTATTTTTTATTATAACCAGAATGAGGAGCCAATTTTAGTGCAAGAAAACACAGCTCTCCCCGTCACCCACCCACCCTTTTTTTTTTTCTTTCTAGGAACAAGTTAGGAATACCCAGCAAAGCATTTTAGAACTTTAGATGACTGATTGCATGTTTTCATTTGTTGTTGGACAGGTTATAAGAAATGAAAATTCATAAACCCAGCAACTTGTTTCTCCTTTTAAAAAAAATTCTTCTTATATATACAATTCTTCTTATATATACAAAGTTCAAGGTAACATGCGATTACCTATGCTAAGGTGAATAAAAAAAATTTTTAAACCAGTAAACCTCGTATTAGCCGACGCGAAGTGAAGCCTAATTTATTGGGTTTAATGGTTCATGAAACTAAATATTAACTGGAAATGTCGATACACTTTGGTAAATTATTTCTTGTCAAATTTCCAAATTTAACTTGTTTCAAATTTGTAATATGTTATTTCAACTGCAGAACTCCCCCCACCCACAAAAAAATTACGTCACGATAGTGCGTATTACAAGCTATCGATCATCATACGATGTCGCGTTATCCAGCGAAATGGTGTATTAAATGGAAATCGTGCAATAACAAGTAACTAATTCGTATTCTAATTTATCAAACCCTTTTATTTCTTGTAACGGTTTTCATTACACTGAATTGTCAAACCCTTTGCATTGCTTTCACCCTTTTCTATACACTGAATTACCACACCCTTTTTATTGTTTTTATCAAACCCCTTAATTGCTTTCACCCTTTTCTATACACTGAATTATCACACCCTTTTTTATTGCTTTTGTTATCAAACCCCTTAACTGCTTTCACCCTTTTCTATACACTGAATTATCATACCCCTTTTTATTGCTTTTCACTCTTTTCTACTCCGAGTTATCAAACCCCTTTATTTCTTTTCACCCTTTTCTACACTCCGAGTTATCAAACCCGTTAATCGCTTTCTTTTCACCCTTTTCTATAGTCCAAGTTATCAAACTCTTATTTCTTTTCACCCTTTTCAATACTCCAAGTTATCAAACCTCTTCATTGCCTTTCACCATTTTCTATATTCTGTTATCAACCCCTTTTTTCACCCTTTGGCAATATATTATCACTTTTATGAAAATTTTTAAGTTTCTCTCAAAATGCCGATTTTTTATTTTAGAATCGTGATGAAATATTACAATACATCAATCACATTTGCCAATTACCTACATTTTTTTTTTCACAGATTTAATGCTTACAAAAAAGGCGCCCCCCCCCAAAAAAAAAATAAATAATTTTTTACAAATTATCTTTCAATCAAGCACATTACACCAAAGAAAAACGCACAGCGAGTATTTTACCGGGAATATTTTGCCAGCAGAGGACAAAACATCAAATTTTCAGCTTCCCAAACTTTCATACCCATTAGATAATTTTCATCTTGTTTTCATCTTTAGCAGTGATAAATTGTAGTCTAGCAATATATTTCTACATTAAGAAGCAAGCCCTGGCTTAGTCACTTGAAAATTGTTTCAGTTACACTTGTTTAATGACCTTATTGTGTAGGGTTGATTTACACCTTTGAATGCATGTAATACTTTAAATCAAATGATATGTCTTGTACAATAAATCTGAAAAAACTTTTTATAATCGAAAAGGCTGAAAATCAGTTATTCATTCCACATGCACTTAATGACCTTTATATGACCTTTACAAAATGACCACTTCACTGGATAAAGTAAGAATACATATACCGCTGTTTTAGCATGGTGATAACATTTCTTTAGTAAGATAATCCGAAATAAAATGGACAAGAACAGTGTTTTGGTCTGCACTTAATGAATCCTATATGACTTTTGCACTCTTGGATAAAGTAACCACCACCCTTATTTTCCTTGGCGCAAAAGATGGAGGTGTCTGAATTTCAAGTATACACATCAACTGCTTAATACCAAACGCATCGATTCCAAAGTCACTAAACCTATCTATCCAGTAGAACACAGTAATGTTTATTGTCATCGTGAAGGCAACAATAGTCTTCCTAAATACAATCAACACTTAGCTACAATTCAAATTTTGAACTAATTTACAAAATCATCGTTTCAGCTAATGTTAAATCACTGAGAAATGTCAATGACACAACTGTCAACTAGTGAAATACAGTATTAATGACCGAAAGTTTGATTATACATCAAAATGTTACTTTAAAGAGTCAGTGGCAATTTAAAGAGTGGTGCACAACTAGTACTCGGATTTTCTGCATAAACTTCAACAGTCTCTTGCAAAATATCGAACACACCCGTGTATACAGTGGTGACGTTATCAGTAGTAGATGGGCGCCTAAAAACGGGATAGCTACTGTTTTGAGTATCCCCAAGAATGGCCTTGACATCTTTGACGTTCCTAGGTGGCGCTATTTGTTCTGCACGTTTTGCACGTGCGAATGTGCTATTTAAGCCTGATCGCTCCTCAATGCCTTTTAAATGCTGGTAATGGTTGAAATGGAAGTAGTGGCAAGGTTTACTTACGTCATGTTGTTCATCTACATTTGTAACTTTCAGTGGACACTCTGTTTTGCCAGGTGCGACTTCCATCGACCACATTTCCTTTTTATTCAATGAAGCAAGATTAATGTTGTATCCATATGCCGACCCGTAATCATGGTTACGGGCTATGCGGATGACGTCGTCAACGCTGGAGGCAGACAAGAGTGCCCTGTTTATCAGATATCTAGTCGGAGAACCAAGACAAGCATTCTTTGCGTAGAGACCATTTATGGAAAAGACCAATCCGTGTTTGTTGCATCCAAATGCATTACCTGGTAAAGTTCCAGGATAGGAAAAAGCAAAGAAGTGCTCCTCGTCACATTTTACAGTGCCAGATTTTGCTCCCGGTTCAATCACATTGACATTCACAAGATACCCATAGGGTCTAATCGCTGGGTCGCAGTCTTCATTGTGAGCCAAAATTTTAACGCCTGGCCTATTTAGAAATACAGTTGAGCAACCATGTACATGGTTAAACTGCTTGGCCTCCATCTCTGCAAAATGTACGTTGTAGACTTCCTTCGAAATATTCAAAAGGTAGAGGTGCTCAAATGACATTCCACAGCCGTCTGCAATTCCTCTAATTTCAGTGACGTATTGTGGAAAACAATTTTCTCCTCCTACCAAATATTCGGCGAAGATATCTCTACCTCTCTGTGTATCATAGAAGCGGAGGAGTCGCGACTGAACATACGCTGACGAGTTGAAATACTTGCGTATCCTGTCCTTGAAAACTGAGCCGATACTGTAGCCCACTTCATAGTGAGTTCCTCTGGTAAACAGCAGGGGTAGTATCTGTGAGTTGTCAGAACTTGCCATCACGTATTCGTCTTTGGTTTTGTTACCTTGCTTGTGTTCGTTGATTCAGTCTACAAAATAATGATACAAAATATATCTACGTGGTATTGGGTTCAATAATTTTCTGTTCATTCATTGTCTTATCTTCGACGAATGTCACCCACTTTCTAGACCTTAACCTTTTATCTGTTTAATAATAATAATAATAATAATAATAATAATAATAATAATACTTCATTTGAGGAGGGTAACTGTACATTATCATATTCTCTCCCGAGGCGCCCTTGTTTGACCTCAATGATTTTACATTTTACTTTACTAACCCACGTGCCCAGGCATCAATGAACAACTTACCAAAATACGAACTGGAGGCATCACCGTTTCAGAAAACTTAAAAGCGTTTTGAGAAGGAATGTAATTTATATCTCCCTTTGGCGAAATTCCTAGCACGCAAACCACCCCGGTGTCTTAAATTGTAAGAGGTTACATATATCATTAAGGGCTACTGGCAATGCACAATTTAGTACAGGTGGGTTGGGGCGGTATTCTACTTGTGAAGAAATGATTAAAAATTACGGTAATAGTGATGTCCCATTTTCTTCAATTAAGCATCCTATAACAGTTAGCGGTGAGTGTGTAAAAGAATAACGTATAATAGGAAACATTGCATACCTTTTTTTGTCCAGACTTTGATGCAGCAATATGGAATCTCTACGTACTGAAAAAGAAATACCACTGATACTTATGGATATTCCAGTTAGTAAGATGAAGTGGATTTTGTACAAAACCTGGAAAAACTGAACGTCAGCTGTTAAAATAAAATGCATTTGTGTCGGTCTTAACCGGTTTGAAAGAAATTCCTACAGAAAAATGTAGTAATGCCTGTACGGCCATAAATAGCAGTTTATGGCACAGATAATGAGCACTTGTACATGTATTTTGGCAATAATAATAATAAAACAATTTGAAGTCCCAAACATTATGATGTTCCCCAACTTTTCTTAATATGTGCCACACTTCTGCCATGAGGAAGGTACCTTCTCACATACTACAATTACATTAGTTCTCATACTAGCAAGCAAACTCGACATACATCCACTTCATGCATAAATATAAAGTTTATTTGTCATAATTAGCTAATGTTCGGTAGTTTTTATTATCTTTACACGGGTACTGAGAAGGAAGGGCTGATAAAACCAGAAGATATAAACTTCTGTGGATTACTATATACAAAAACACGTGCGCTGAAATGAGAAGAAAGTCATTTCAAAGTAGGTATTTCGGGAATGTTTAGGAATTGTATTCGCTATTAGCAGTACCGACCACACCAGTACTTTCAATGTGGAAAGTCTAACAGCTATCAGGTTAAAGGCATGCGTGTAATATTACTTTAAGTCAAGTGACTGGATTGACTTGGAAAAGACCAATATGGTATCCCCCATTATATATGCATCATGATATTTGTCACATGCAACGTAGGCAAGGCCCACTCTATATGCAAAATGTAATGTTTGCTGCTCGCTTAGTCTTCATTAAACACGTTAACTGAATCGCAATAGCTCATTTCTATCTCAATGTAGTTATCTACTGAGCGTAAAATGCAAGTTGTCTATTTTGCACCTTTTTGCAAAACAATATTGTACCTGCACATTTAAATGACAGATTTGTAAGTCAATAATTTTAATTTTTCATTTATTATGTGCTATACATGATATCTGGCTATAACACACCCATTCTTTTAAGCATATTCGCATTACCAATAGCCCATAACGTAAAACATTAGGACAGATGCACATTTCATCCAGACGAAAAGGAGAGCAGAAAGAGATCGTGCACTACGTAGCTGAGTATAATCTTGTGCCTTCCTACATCAAATGTTGCAAATGACGCACACATCTGACACAATGTCCACCTTCTTGGCATTGCACCAGTTTCTGGGTTGCGTTTATAACAATACATCCTGTTTGCACCAGTGACTCGTTACTAAACCTTACGAGTAGATCAAGTATTTGCGTTTCTATCTGGCTCTATCTCCTTTTCTGTTTTTCTTTTAATTGGTAACACAACAAAAATTACACTACAGATGAGGGTATCAATTTACATTTTTGACGAATAACAAAATTTCAGACCGAGCTAGATCAACACCAGCTTCATCTAGCTTCTCCCGCTCCACCGCCAATCAAAACGTGCGATAACTTTGGAGGTGGGGGTTTCGCCATTTACATAGACACGACATGTATCATTCGCGAACCTGATATAACACGTATCATATAGTAATACCCATACTATATGTACCCCGATAAATATACCAACTTATTATTACGTGATTTGTAAGCATTTGCTTAACTGCAACGTATATTTCACTGTACAAACTAGCTCCAATATGTCGAACGTTTAAAGAAAACCGAAAAAAATATTATCACAAGTACAGAGAACGGCACATTATACACCTATCCTGTGTTTAATGGGGTGGACGTATAATATGACAACATACATACATACATACATACACACATGGTTTTAAATATGGCGAAACAATCGGAACACGTGGTGACTTTTATACCAAAATAGTTCCAAACATTGGCGGAAAGGCTAGATCGTGTTACGATTGTATCGCGTGTATGGACTATCTGAAGTCATAAAGAAAATATACACAAATCTTTTTTGACCGACTCTATATAGTGTTGTTATGTATTTGAGCAGACGCTACAGCATAACATCTATGTCTGACTGAAGAATGTTGTCCAAAAAAGATTAATATATTTAAGCAAATTATTGTTAGTGTTCCTTTTTGAGCACGCAGTTTGCTTAAAGCTGTTGGTATCTGTTTACGCTAGCCGCCAGCCCTACCTACTATATATATATATATATATATATATATATATATATATATATATATATATATATATATATATATATATATATATATATATATATATATATATGATCCGCAAGCGGAAAAAGGAAATGAGATCAGTAACAAATACTGTCCTGTTGCGTACGCTGCTAATTTACTTGGGGGGGGGGGGCGGCTGGTCGAGTGGCCTATAATGCTCACCTTTACGGATCAGTCACATCTTACCTCTGTCCACCTGGGTTAGAGTCTCGGCTGAGCCAAAGAGAGTTTGTGAAAAAAAGCTTGCCAGTAGCTTCCAGTGGGTCGGTGGTTCTTCCCAGGGTTTTCCCGGGTTGTTCCTCCATCAAACATACTGGCCACCAAATATAGCCATCATATGCAGAAAATGGTGTAAAACACACAAAACAAACCAACGTTTCGTGCGAGACAGGTACACTACACTTCTTGTGTCAACATAAAGTACGAAATACACAATCCAAACGTCATTGGCAATGTCTGCCAATGTTTACTACTAAATTAGTTAAGTATGATATTACAATACTGCAGTTTTGTTTCTTCAGATTCCACTTCAGTGATTTTATTTGCATTTATAATAGTACACAAGTTAACATTCTTAATTATGTATTTCCATCTCAAAAATTTATTTGCAAATTCACAGATTTAATTTTATAACACATTATTAAGTATTACACAGGTAAAATGTTCAGAGGTAATATCTTACGCAAGGTTACCGTGACCAAAGAGAAGATGCGGCACTTGGATCAACATAAGCTTTAGATAGAGCGACTTCCCACCTATGTGTTACAAAGATCAGAGGAACCCGCGAGGACCGGGGCGTGTTCTAAATCCGTCCCCACGTGGGCAGACAGCGAGAAGGACATTGTCCGATAAGTTTGATTGGATCGGATCAAAGCGAGAGAGAGAGAGCACCGGACTCTCGAAGAGATCGCCAGTATGGTGGAGAGATACGGACAGGCACACTCGAAGAGTAGAGGTTCCATGGGTACGGACCGACCCCGACCCACTGAGTCGCGCTGTGTGCTTGAGGGAGAGCTGGCTGTCCGTAACCGTCAGGGCGATGGGAAGGTCGGCGTGGGATCTACAGATAAGGATGCCACCCATAGACTAGGACAGTACTCACCCACGAAAATGGGCCTTGCAGGACGGCGAGGGCCGCAGACGTGCTACAACTGGAAGCACCCGGGGAATTTTGCAACGGACTGTTCCAGGGGCAGGCAGACCCAGGTGAATGTCGTCGCTAGGAAGGAGTGCGAGCCGGAGGCAAGCTGTAAACTAGCAAACCTCGCTTCCGCAACAGTCAACGGAGAAGGTGCCACCCTCTTGTAGGATACCGGGTATACTGTTCCCGCCCTTGTCGACAAGAAGTACGTTAAGCCTGAGGACTACACAGGGGAGGTAACTGAGGTCCAGTACGCGAACAGCGCGCGTGATTCGTTGTCAGTGGCTGTCATTACCCTTAATTCACCGTACTTGAAGGGGAAAATTGAAGCTGCGTGCTTGGATGGGTTATCACATGATGTCATACTGAGAGTTCGTTATGTGTTGCCATAACAGAACCCCGAAACCTGCACACCGACGCCAGTGAGTGCTATGGGAACCAGACCCAAGAATCTACAGACGAAACCGACACCGATGGAAGTTACGTCGAAATCGGTCAGTAACGTACTTCCGGCCGAATTGAGAAAGTTTTAGCAGAAAGACGCAACTCTTGCGCAGTTGCGTAAATACTCTGAAGAAGAAACGGAGAGAGAAACTCCGAATGGCGTGGTTAAGTTCATATACAAGAAGGGGATCTTGTATCGCCACACCAGAAAAGGACAAGAACACGAAGCAAGTCGTCGTGCCAAAGGAGAGGCGAGGTGAAGTGTTGAAACTCGCGCATGACAGTCTCATTGGAGGACACATGGGCACTGCCAAGACGCGTGATCGTCTTGTCAAGGAATTTTACTGGCCAGGGGTCCATGGAGATGTTAAGCGGTTCTGTATCTCCTGTGACAAGTGTTACAGAATAGCACCGAAAACGGATCATCGACCCGTCCCCTGGGGGAGTATACTCCTTATCGATGACCCATTTCGATGCGTCGCCAAGGATTTGATCAGACCGATAAAATCCACGTCGGCACAAAGAAATCTGAATATTTAAACGGTCGTAGATTACGCTGCACGCTATCCGGATGTTTTCGTGTCGCGTATGTCAGTCGGAAACTGTCTGCTACCGAGAAGAACTACTTCGTATTGGAGAGGGAATACCTCGGAATCGTGTACGGGATATCACGGTACTTATACAGGCGGAAGTTCATATTGGAAACCGACCACCAACCCCTCGCCTATCTCAGCGCTGAAATGGCATAAATCGCTCTGTCGATAACCATACGTTGTGCTTTATATTCGTGTCCGTACTTAGCGTGTAGCTTCGTTATGATCTTGTTTCTTTTATCGCGTGTAGTAACGTCCATTTCCATTCTGAGCAATTTTGAGGAAATAAAATCCCGATTTTATTCTCAAGCGTGTGTGTATGGGGGTTGGGGGTGTCACGTTTGCTCAGGCCATTTCGTAAGTCGTGTATAAACTAAGGTATTAGCACAAGCCATGTCAGATGTCTGAACATAGCCACAGGCTAGAGTTAATCTCTTACGCAAGGTTACCGTGACTAGAGAGAAAATGCGACACTTGGATCGGCACACTTTAGATCCAGCCACTTCCCACCAATGTGTTATGAGGATAAGAGGAACCCGCGAAAACCTGCGAGTGTTCTAAATCCGTCCCCACGTGGACAGACAGCGAGAAGGACCTTGTCAGCTAAGTTTGATTGGATCGGATCAAAGCGAGATCCAATCGGAAATGAGAAGGGTTTGATAACAATTTTGATCCGAATTATAACTTCTAACTAGCAAGCCCAAATTTAGTCTCGCCTAGGAAGATTGATGAGCAATATAACGTTACTCTGAGAGAGCCATTCGTAATTTCGCGGTAAAACTTAGAGAGGAGATTCTAAGGAAAGACAAAGCTTCGTAAAGGAAGCTTTTGGGGGGACATAACTTCCGGTTCAGTGAGTCCCGAGTCTCTAAGAGGGGAGACGGAAGTAAGACTAGCAGAGCAGTCGGAGTCGACAAGTCTAGTCGGTATAGAGTCGAGAAGGAGAAGGAAAAGAAGTCGGTGAAGAGAAAGTGGAAAAGGAGAAGTATGGAGAAGAAAGAATTTGGAGAAAGTCGTGAGGAAGAGAAGAAGTGTGTGTGTGTGTGTGTGTGTGTGCGTGTGTGTGGTTTGAATTTTTAACGTATCTTTAACCAGTTTTTCCGTCATATCGCTACGATGTCTGCAGTGTGACAGTTTATAGTGATGTCTAGCACTGGGGCATCATGCCGCAGACATGTAGCGAGATGTCCCACCTAGTCACAGTATCCTGACACCAGGCCGACCAGTCTTAACACTAACATCTTAATGTTCAGCGCCAAGCGAGGCAGCTGTTAGTACCATTTTTGTAAGTCTTTGGTATGATACGGCCGGGGATCGAACCCACGACCTCCCGCATCCGAGGCGGACGCTCTAACCATTAGGCCACCGAAGCGGTTGGAAGATGAGAAGGAATTGGAGGAACTGGAGAGAAAAATACACAGATGAGTAGAATACAAAGACAAGTGGAAAGTTGTCTCACACTACAATCAAATGATGCAATGCTATCACAGGGTCGAGCGGAAGGAGAGAACTTGGGAAATTTTAATCATTTGATTATTAAATTGTCATTAAATTGTTACTAGTTGAATTTCACTTTTTTGTATATTCAATCATTTAACCGTCGGCATTGCTGACTGGGGGCTCGGAGCTTTAATTAACTAATTTAACTTCCAAACAAAATCGAGCCTGGGTGGGACTTCTATAATAATTTAAATAAAATATTGGAAGCACCCCACCCCGCACCTACCACAGTGACGGCATAACACCCCGACGCGCCACACAGATAAATGTAACTACTTGTCACAAAAAATCAGCTAACTAAAACACCATTATAATTGTGGATTACATGAAATACATCGAACAATAAAAAGATTTAAATTTAAGAAACTAAAACAGATGGTTATCTCAAATACCTATACACTTTGTTAAATATATCCTTAGCTGAACCGAATATGAAAGTCTTTGAGAGACTTTGCTGAAAACAAATATCCGACTTCATCCGTTTTTCCATGAATTGAAAGCGAACGGAATACTGTCCTCTAATTGGTTAAAAGAAAATGACGTACTGTATTTATTTTTTATTTATAACTTAGTTTCAGTTGGCCAATGAGAAGGTAGTATTCCATTCAGGGCGTTGTTCTTGCATATCAAGCGGGCGCAATCTGGGCCATGTCGAGCGGTAGCGTGGGAAAATGATTTGGCAGGTGAGATCCCGCTGGATGGAATACTGTCCTCTCACTGAATAAAAGAAAATGAAGTCCTGTATTTATTTATAACTTAGTTTCAGTTGACCAATGAGAAGGTATTATTTCATTCAGCGCATTGTTCTTGCATATTAAGCTGGCTCGATCAGGGCCATGTCGAGCGGTAGCGTGGGAAAATGATTTCGCATTCCTTAAAGGTATGATATTAAGTCAAACTTTTGATAGGGATACACAGTCGAATGCCTAAGCTAAATATCGGTACCAACTTTCTTAAGCTACGCAAAGCGTAGCTTGAAATATCAGCGTTTATTCTTAAATAGGTCGCGAGAGCAAGGACACAAGTGTCCTCCCTAGTAGTTATTATATAGTACATGTATGACAGCTCAGTTGTAAGCAACGATACGATCCCCTGTGGATGCGATGGCTTGCCTCCACATCCAATGAAATTCACAGGCCCGAAGTACAGAAATATCTGCTCGATACGCCAAGGTGTAGATAGGGTTATCATATCTGAACCATGGCTAGCGAAGATGACTGTTGTCTATCATAATGGGTCATTGCAGTAATTCCCCATTATGACAACACCTGGCGTTAGTTACAATATTTCAACTTGCATTATGCCAATATCTTAGTTGTAGCTTTCACTGTGCTACACTACAAGTTCTAGTGTTGTGTATTTTTAACATTATGGTGATTAATATGTAATCAAATCAACTGTCAGAATGGTGAGACGAGACATAGAAATGGAACAATGTAATGTAGAATGTTGACGGGTGTAATATTGAAATGGAATGTGCATATAGAATTTTCAAGACATGAAATGGAAGCATTCCAATATCACGCATATAAAATTTAAAAAGAACTATTGGTATATTCGAAGGTGCAATCTTTAATGTACATCTTACACACACACACATAGAAAAATGGAATAATAAAATAACGCAGAAAGAATATACATCAAATACACGCATACAATTATGGCGTTAACACCTCTCCATACTTTACTTTCGTAACATCCGGTGCATATACCGTCAGAGGCGAATCATCAAATACATCGAATTGATGTGTATTCCTACAAGCACAGGAGTCTGACGTTTTATCAATAAAGTACGGCGAAATTTCTGACAATATGAAATCCCCTTATCGGTAATATAAATAAACACAAAGAGTGCAAGCGTGACCACAACTCTTCGCTCGATTCGACTTTTTCTCACGCGTCCTTTATCGCTTCAGAATCACAAGAGGACTGAAAAACTACACATATACATTCAAAAGACAGTAACGTACCAACGCATATCTCTTAAATGACCATGTCCTGAATCCAATCCGGCGAATTAACCTTTATTTTCACCACTACGGCGGAAATCTCTTTCTAGCAAAATCGACTAGACGGAAGTAGCACATTCTACCAGTTTCTACCCTGCAGTAAATACGCGTTAGGGTCTAATAATTGTACCGAACACGGCGCAGAATCTGTGTTATCTTTGAATATTAGGGAAATTTATGACTATTGATGACGTCATCAACCGTTATGTCTACTATCAAAACTTTGACTAAATATTTCTGTTTTGGAAATTTAAATAAAATTATAAAATGATACAATCTGAAATACAAAGCAAGATAAATATTTTATCTTGTGAAATTACTTTCATCATCTTATAACGCATATTTACTGCAGGGTAGAAACTGGTAGAATGTGCTACTTCCGTCTAGTGTTAATTCGCCGGATTGGATTTATGCGATTGTCGTCCGAGAGTTCTGCGTTGGTACGTTACTGTCTTTTGAATGTAAATGTGTAGTTTTTCAGTCTTCTTGCGATTCTGAAGCGATAAAAGACGCGTGAGAAAAAGTCGAAGCGAGCGAAGGGTTGTGGTCACGCTTGCACTCCTTGTGTTTATTTATATTACCGATAAGGGCATTTTATATTGTCAGAGATTTCGCCGTACTTTATTGATAAAACGTCAGACTCCTGTGCTACAAGCTACTTCCGATGTTATTTCACGACCTGAGAATGTTGGTTCGATATTCGAGGTATGAACTGAAGGACTGACCTGAAAGTTGCGAATTTGTAGTTCAGAATGGCGAGAGACCAATGTTGTCGATCACACCATACTACAGTCCTCCCACTCCTGTTAATCTAGAACTTCATCAAGTTAACAACGATAGTCTATCAAGCGAGTACTCTCCTTACACTAAACAAAAAGAACGAAAGAAAAGCATTTCCAGAGTTACGATAGATGTTGTAATAGTCAGGTTGGAGATGGAAGGTCATACGAAACTTGGGCTATAACCCCCACCCCTTGTCCTACTATGAAGACCAGTCAAAATACCACTACAAAATAAATATAAGATAATTTTGACCCCATCACCCATAGCACAAGTCTAGGCTCTGTAACATCCAGCCCTTGTTTTGAAGTCGAGAGCTATGCTTGCAGTTGTAAATTATCTTCTCAACGCATATCTCCAGCTTACACGGAGTTGATTATTTAACCTGATGTAATTATAGTATCACATGAGAGAGAGAGAGAGAGAGAGAGAGAGAGAGAGAGAGAGAGAGAGAGAGAGAATGTCAAAAAGAAGTATAATGGGCAAAATATACACAAGTATATAGATTTTTCCAGTTTAGATATATATAGCTATAAACTTACCGGCGTCTACCGGGTTTTCATTCTGACCGACCTTCACCCCATAAACAGCATGTACTGTACAAGTCATGCAGCTCATGTATGAGCATTTACTCACCTTAATTGTATTCAATCCTGAGTATTGAATGATCACCACCTTAACTGTCGTCAAGAAACTTCCAGACGAAAATCATTGATTGCTGTGGACTTGTACATTGGTGGCCAGGCACTAAATAGGGTAAAGAAAAGCGCACGTCGAGTCTAATCGTCACATTTTAGGTAGCACGCATTTGTTTATCTACATGCGTAGCTTTCATTTTGACCTCAAAGCGCGCTAGATTCAATCCAGATTTATACTGATTCACATGTTTAGGTTGATCTCGTCCAAAAATGTCCACGTACTTTAAGATTGATTTTGATGCATGTGAAATATTGGCCTTACAAAGGAATATGGCTGTATGACGATCCAAATAAAGTGAATAATTGCCACATAAAGGTATGTAGAATCAAATCCTAAAAAATATCACCCAATACTGAAATAATCGTCGTTGGACGTATACATGACCTATATAGTTTTACAAAAGTAGTACGATGGTCACAATTGCTGATTGGTATGAATCGCTGATTGATCTGCTCTCATAAACGTATCAAGAGACTATAAAATGCTGATTTTCATCTCTTAGATTTAGTTCTCCGTAAATGCCATTGAAGTAATTGCAAACAACAGAAAAAACAGCTGACCATGAATCTGTAAAACCTGTTTTATCAATTAAAACACTTTTTCACTGTCAAAATTACAGAATTTAATACCATTTAAGAACAGAACATATCTTTTCAATAACCGTGATCTATTATTGCGTGGAGTTGCTATTATAGCATACGTGCATTAGTATAATAAATCTTTCTTCCAAAATCAAGCTTTACTAGATTGGATATGCATTTTGCATGCAATATTTACTACATAAGTATAATCACGTTGGGAAAGAAGTTTGGCTTTTTTTAAAAATTTATTAAGCCCTCACACGATAAAATAAATTGGCATGGTTACACAAACTTCACCCTGTCCGCCATGACAGATAACGCGATACTCTCGCCGTGACTCTTTTATTATATAAGGCTTGCCAGACCATATTTGGACATTGAACGCTATGCTATTATCAATCAAGTGACGAATAATGGCTTCTTGGTGAAATTTTGAAAGTTGTCGATAAACCGTATTTACTTTTAATACACAGAATTTCTGGCTCAAACCGCGCCATATTTTTTACTACAATTTGTTTACGTTTCCAAATAAGGCCTCAATGTTCTTATATGGCACACAAACAAACGAGGCTGATAACGGAAGTAATCATTATTTTAACTAATATGGCGAACGATCTAAACGAAAATATCGTATAAGAAAGGTCAACGAGAGTTTACAACTATTTCTACAATGATTTGCGATACTTCCGGTATTAATAAGATGATAACTCAATTTATTTCATTATATCCAAAGAATATGTTCAAATTATTGAATCACACTCGGCTTGCTCCATTGACACGTATATGCTCATGTTAGTACCCCGTTCACGAGGTAGGAGTAGGGGTACTAATATTAATACTAGTCAAACCTCTACGTCAAGATGGTACCGTTGAAGTATCCAGAAACAAACGTTAATGGGTTCCAATTGTGCTACTGCATTTCATGGTTGATAAAAACATATTGACTAGATCTATCCATTGCGAAGGTCATCATTGGGTATAATCCATAACACAGGTTTGGTTTCCTGGATCACCCGCAGATGTAACGCGCGATGAAATTTCACACGCGAAAGATATTTGCAGAAGGATAAGGATACTTGATAGATTTATAACAGAGTGGTCCCAAGATTATTCATGAGCGTGTCGCAGATTAGTTACTGATCATTTTATATCAATGTGAAGTACATCCGTGATGAAACATTCCTGTGCTAATTGGTTAAAAACTGCTTCTTACGGTCAACACACGTGCAGCGGTAAATTAATACTGCTATATAATACAACATACAATCACTGGATATCAAACAAGACCAATTACATTTAACAATGAATGATCCACATGTGCATTATCGATTTTGTTATTTAAATGGCGGTCAAAGATCTGGTAAAACCGCACGTGCCATCAGTTTGCTTCTCAGCCAGGATTTAACCGTGTTAACGCCCAAGCAAAGACTTGCCAAAGATGTATCAGTTTCTTTCTATACTGCGGTAATACGTGCGCCGAAACAATGGGGCAAAACTACATACCCTGCGTGATAAAATTGGTGGTTCCGAAACACACGTTAGAAATAGTTCTCGCGTAGGTCGTCAGAAAAACCCGTGATGGTGTGTGGGGCTCAAGGACGCCCCCCCCCCCATTAGCAGGTGAATCTCCTCATGACTAGTAGTATGAAAATAGGGGTTTTGTATTCATTTTGCTGATATAGGCCAGAACCATCTACCTCCCCATGACTTTGTCTTCACATCACACTCGCATTGATGTGAATCTGCTATTGTAATGCGCGTGCATCTCAAACAAGCTCCCCTGCCAGCGCATATTAATATTGGGTAGAAAACTTCAACATTGATCATTGACAAACAAAACCGCTCTTGTCAATATCTCGATTTCGAAATCATGCGAGCAATGTTCGCAGTTGCTTGCAAACAATGGAATTATTTCCCCAGTCTTTTTGATTTGTGCTACCTCAGACTTTGACAACTTGAATGTCACCGAGATGCTCTTTCCATAATTTGATTTTGGGTCAACCACACTGGGATAACTGCATCTAACTTTGTCTGAGAAGACCTCATTGTGGCCCGCAATCGTTTCTTAGTAAGATCTTTATTGTTGCAAGCTGTGTTCAGCTAAGGCCAACCTTAACCTCGTGATAGGACATTATTATTTAAAAACTAGATTAAATTACTATGTTACGTGTTGTCTGTAAGTGGGCCAAAGACTCTCACTCGGCTACCTGTACCATCCAACGAAAGAAACATATGAGAGGATTATGTCAATGCGAAGGGGTGCGGGGAAGACGACGGCATTCTCTAAGGGAAATGGGAACATTTACACGTGCAAGAAAGTGCAAGTTAACCATGCACTACTTAAACAACTCGCGGTGTCCGAGTGACATATAATAAATGTGGTACAATGTGCGAAAGTCGTGCTGAGACCTGTGTCATTGTTTTTATACCGGCCCATTTATAAGCGTAGATGGTATCATGCCCAGGGGCCCCGAGTGGCCGAGTGGTCTAAAGCTCTGTCCGTTACGGATCACTGCCATCTCACCTCTGTCTGCGTGGGTTCGAGTCTAGGATTCGGCCAATGTGGGTATGTGAGAAAGCTTGCCAGTAGCTTCTCGAGGGTCGGTGGTTCTTTCCGGGGATTTCCCGGATTCTTCCTCCACCATTAATACTGGCCGCCATGTATAGCCTATCGTGTGCTGGAAAATGGCGTTAAACTCTACAACAACAGGTATCATGCCCATGCGACTTGATTGTAAAGCTAAGGGGTCCTAATAATCAATTATCCGCAGATAAGCTTCAGTTAGTCCTAGTTTGACAAATATTATAGCACTCTAAGTTTGCTTATTTTCTCATCCATATTTTCAAACACCACGAACACGTGTTTTGGTGCGCTGAAATCATGCTGGGTACATATCTGCCGTGTAAACTGTCCCTGCATATCGCTTCTTGGGTGCGCGTCTATGGTGTTCGCAAGAAAGGATAGCGTTGACGCGGTTTCAGACCGCATAAATTAAACAAAACGGTCTTTTATGGCCAGTGAAGGAAATAGCGCAGGCATCCACAATAATTACGTTGACAAGACAACTTGGCCAGTGCTATGTATACGTTTCGTAACACCTGGTACATGATTTTGTCCAGTTTGTGCAATTTTGATTCAGGGCTTTAAATTGTAGTGATTATCTTTAGTTGAAACTGTATACATGCAATGGGTCTGTTTTAAGATATTAAAGAACGTAAAACATCAGAGGACCTATAAATAGATGCTTACGTTCGTTTGACAATTACTAATATTGGAACTATTAGCAGATATGTTTACGAGATTCGGTTCCGATTGGGTATTTCGATCAGGTCGTAACTTAAAAGAATTAAGTTAATTCCTATTTGATGAGTTAGTTCACGTGAATAGGCATTTAAAAATATTAAATTGAGTAGTAAGATCTGTCATGTGGGGTATATTACTACATATAGTCGTAATAAACACTTTGAAGGTGTATATAAGGAGAGAACGGAGCAATCAAATTCAATGATGTTTTGGAGTCATTCTTTTTTCTTTTGCTCCTGTTATAACATCAAGTCTGCAGGCATGTTTTACGTTGCGCTTAGATAATATTTGAGAGGAATAAACGTTTGATTGGATTATACACTGTTTCGACTTTATTATTTTGGAACTGTTGTGAATTACTCATAGGAGTTCTGGGCAAAGCCATATATTTCGGGTTCTGAGGTTATTACAGAACTTTTCTTTCTTTAGGACTTCATTATAACTCTTTCAGGACTATTTTTGGATTCTGTTGAACGTACTGTAAGATCCTCTCACAATTTCATTTTAAAACATTATTAGTTAAATTGTTAAGGGTACATAACTTTTTACTTTTGCTTCTTTCTGTTGCTTAGTTTATAACCATAGAACCGTAACAGCCATCAGCAACGTCGTGGAGATTTTAAATTACATCGTTGGCGTGACTAATATCAGTTCACATGTTTGTGTATTTGACCCAAAAAATAACCTTGCAAATATCTCTGCAAAAGCATAATATATGATGGTGAGGAATCGCACATGAAGGCCTCAACGAGTTTCCTTCAAGATCCAAAGTTAAAATTCGGGTTGGTGTTGATAATCGTGTCTTCTACATCTGCAGCAGCATTCCTGCATGATTTTGAGGTTGCCTAATTTTTGTGTACGGTTTATGATCTGCGTGATCAGGCTAGTCCTTGTAAAATATCACAGACTGGAGAACAGGCTTCGCACAGTCATCGCTGGAGGATCTGATAATTGTTGTGGCAATGTCAACGTTGTTAAGAATTGGTTCGATTTTTTTCCGTACATGGAATAACGTGCGGCGCTAAACAGTGTCATGGTACCATTGTTGACAAATCCAACCATTGTATAGGTAGTGTAATCGTGATTGTTAGTCTGTGTACATGTTCCTCCATTTCCAAGAAAGCTCAAACGGAAGAAGAGGACAGACGTGTCATGCACTTCTAATTCTATTTTTAGTTGATCAGGGACCATAGCCGGGTTCAAATACTACTAAAAATATGTTTTGTTGTGATTTACCAACACAGTCTCGTCTGTCAAACGCGGGGTCGGATGTTTATTTTAAATTGGGCCATTGTTTATAATTACTGGTTTTGTTTAATACCCTTCGCAAGACAACCGCAATCCGTTTCCCATTGTCAAATTTATAATAGCTGAATACGCTAGAAGTGGCTAAATAACACCATTGTTGATTCTATTAAGCGGTATGGCATTGTTGCCGTCGATGATAGAGGAATTTCATTGATAGTGCTCAAGTAAATAATCGTCATAGTCGATCTCGAATCGATTGGACCGCCTGTAATAATAGATTTTCGGACTAACCCCTAACAGCGTTTTTGATGCTATTAACGGCTTGCATTGTGACTTGTTTAACGATCGCTAAAGCGCGCTAAGACAAAGTCGACTCGTGAGCACTTGCGCTGCACTGTAAAACGCAACAAACAACATCGCCACTGGCAATTCAGCAATATCTCATGTACAGGGTTTTCTCGAGATGACAACGCGCACTGG
Source organism: Sinohyriopsis cumingii (assembly GCA_028554795.2). Classification (NCBI taxonomy): domain Eukaryota; kingdom Metazoa; phylum Mollusca; class Bivalvia; order Unionida; family Unionidae; genus Sinohyriopsis; species Sinohyriopsis cumingii. The sequence goes on from CM068833.1 coordinate 36,899,370, forward strand.
TATCCCACGTCCACTTACAACTGTTATTTATTCAATATTGTATCCAATGTATGGTTGTATTGTCAAGGGTATCAGATCACTGAGGCCTCAGTTGTGGCAAACAGAAATACATAACCCTGAGATATGTATGTTGTCGATGTTGAGGCTTCATAAAAACCAATGGTATCATCACAGGTCAAATTAAACCGAGTTGTGGTGATCCCGACACAGTTTGGTACCGTCGGGTCTTGCACGCAAAATTCGTTCGCTCATTTGGGGAAATCTCATTCCTGTCTTCAGGTCAAACAAGATCGGTTCTCAATAAGGATTGTGCAATATCAACCACATACTCTTGATATTTAATCAAGATGATGTATACAGTGTGGCTTTGTGTGTGAGAATAAAAATGGTAGGGTCTTTCCCGGTTCTTAATGTGCTTCTCTGCTGGATCTAATCATTTATTGATTTAAACTCGTATGTGTCCGTAGGAAGGCCAACAAAGTTTCAGGTGGCGCCATCGTCTGACAAAAGCACAAGAGAGTTATTTGCGGGAAGTCCTCCAAAACATCATGATCGAATATTGGCCAATTGCAATAAACACGCAACGACGCTAGTGCTATTTCGAGTGGATAACTTTCCATGTAACTATTGGCGTAGAAAAAGTCACATAAAATTCTAGTTATGTTGGCGAAATCGCAATCCTCGAGGTAGTACTCGGGGTTGTATTAACAATAACACGCTGAAACGCAGTATTAATTTCGCGTTAAACATAAATTATATCAGAATTCATCATCAGTGTCACAATATATATCATCGTGTCCTCAAAGATTCATGCATCAATGCGCAAAACGTCCCCGAGTCCATGATGTTAAGGGTCTGAAAGCTGGTCAGAAAAACATCGCTTGATCTTGGAGGTACAGTTGTACCGTAGAAAGATCAGACTACCCTAGCTGGTGACTGGTCGAATTATTAAAATGTCAAGTGTTGACATTTAAAGCATTTCATAATATAAAATAATTTTAAACTACATGAAAACATTTTCTAGTGATATCGAGTTGTTTATCTGCTGAGTATATAGTCATTATTTACAGGAATTAGATGCAAAGTGGTCTCATTTTATGCAGTATCAGTATTACGAGAAGAATCTTGATTTATTTATAATTTAATCGCTGAAATTTTAGAACTGACACATTTATTCTAAACAGACGTCATTTTATTGGATTCTTGTGAAATTATTCAAGGACTTGGATATTTATTAATCTCGTTGGATTGCCGTGAAACATTCAGAGACATATATGATCAAATTTCTTTGGATTTATTGAACAAGTAAAACCTTTTGGATATTAGAACCTTGATTCTTCTGTGGTGCTAGCACATAAGCACATTCTAACTTTCATTCGCGATACTTCCGGAGCGTTTTTGCGTTACTGTGAAATTGATAGAGCTTTTAGGAAATTCTAGGAATTCATACCATACTGTAAGTTATTTTTAATTCTTTCATATTGTTTGACTTTATATTTTAGGAAATAAATGTATATTTTGGATCACAGAATGCTTGTTGGTTTTTACTTTTTCTTGCGGGGCCCCGAGTGGCCGAGTGATCTTAAGCGCTCTCCGTTACGGATCACTGCCATCTCACCTCTGTCTGCGTGGGTTCGAGTCCAGGATTCGGCCAATGGGGGTATGTGAGAAAGCTTGCCAGTAGCTTCTCGTGGGTCGGTGGTTCTTCTCGGGGTTTTCCCGGGTTCTTCCTCCACCATTAATACTGGCCGCCATGCATAGCCTATCGTGTGCTGAAAAATGGCGTTAAACCCTACAACACTAACAACAACAACTTTTTCTTGCTACGCAGTTTGAACCCTTAGGGCGTAATAAAATAAATTCCGATATTGAATATGTTGATGTGCATGTAGTCTCAAACGTGCTAATGTGCCAATGGCCTGGATTGTGATGATGTGATAAGTCTTTTGATGTATCACAGCAGTATAATCCAAAATGTTCTTGCCGGAATTCACTTTAATTCCAAATTAATGTTCCAGTCCAATAATATTATATATTATTGGGCAACTTGTAATTCCAGTGAATAACGATTTGAATAAATAAATCAAACCAAATGAAAAATTAAACACGACAATAAGATTTTATTCTGCTTAGATGTTTGGGCAATAATGAGTAATTTTTGAAGCAAACAACATTATATAAAAGCTAAGACACGATAATATAGACAGGATGCAGTCAGTCTCCTTTATAAAACATTCAAAGTTGTCAACAAGTTTAGGAATTTCCAAGTTGAAAACCATGTCCTAGACTCAGATTCAAAATGAACATGCTTAAATCCACATATATTTAACCTATACTCTTAGAGAAATATTATATCAGGCACACCATTAACCTGACTTTAGATAAGGTCAGGTAAAAAATACAGAGTTGCAAAGCATATAATAATTAAGAAAAGCAAACAAACAACATAAATTAAATGTAAATAACACGCTGTTTTGGGTAGTTATCAATCATGATACGGACATCAAGCCGCTAAGGGATACATTTTATACAGCTTCGCGCTACGATGTGTCGCCAGGCAACCTTATCACTGTCTCGCAAACTAACTAGGTTTATTTACAATGCAACAACAATATAATATCCCGGTTAAGGTTCTCGTTCCTGGACCAAGTTGGACATCTGCTTGATTTGTGCGGCATGACAATTTTGATGAAATTGTATATCCGTTACCGAGCCAATTATTGAGTCGCCTTATAATGAAAACAACAATAACTTGCGCGCGTCTATTTACCGCACCGTTTACTACAATGGCCTTGGTGACCTTGTTTTCGGTTGTTTAGAAGATTGGCCCCCAAAGCATTGCCGATCGCTAAACAAATTCGCATGGAAGCCATTAGCGTGGTCAAGAATAAAGCGACTGTCACGGTAGGTGATTTTGCCGGAAATGCATTTTTGTAATGTGAGAACGATTGGCGAGATAAGTTATACAACGACAAACCTTGCCGCCAAGTCTGCTGGCCAAAGTAGAATTAATATGCACCTCTGATATGCCCGCTCAAAAGAATAATAAACAATGCAGCACAGCAGTAGCTTCACCAGGCGGAGGATAGATTAAGTAGAATCACGAAATTGTATTCGGACGCCTTGGACGATAACGCGATAACCGCAGATGAATTAAATCTCTTCATGACTGAGATGGACAAATGTAACACTATCCGTCACAATATACCCAACGTGACAGTCACGCGCGCTGTTAATTACAGACATACCCCACTCCACGATTTCAATTCTAAACATGTTTTGGCCTACATTCATGAAACTGAATACCTGACTATTCAGTGTGACCCAAACAAAGTAATTCTGCGGGCGCCCCTGACCACAGATCACCAACGACCTGTTTACTTTTTGTTTTGGGGCCCCGAATGGCCGAGTGGTCTAAAGCGCTCTCCGGTACGGATCACTGCCATCTCATGTCTGCGTGGGTTCGAGTCTCGGATTCGGCTAACGTGGGTATGTGAGAAAGGTTGCCAGTAGCTTATTGTGGGTCAGTGGTTCTTTCCGGGGTTTTCCCAGGTTCTTCCTCCACCATTAATACTGGTCGCCATTAATAACCTATCGTGTACTGAAAAATGGTGTTAAACCCTACAACAACAACAACTTTTTGTTTTTTCCTCCTCGTTAAACACTTCATCGTCACCGTCATCCCCGCTTGAGATCGACCAGATAATTAATATGTTTGGCTACGTAATCAGCGACACACCCTTCATTTTAAATGCGGGATTGACCATTTCAGCGACCAACAACTTCAGTTGCTGAGATCGTTTCGTCGAGTATTTGTTGATCGTATTGTGACAGTGCAGCTCTGGCACGTTCAATCACGCGTGAAAGTGGCAATAACGCGTTAACATCAACATTAGACTCCATCATGTGTTGCTGAAGTTCTTTGATGGATCTATATTCGGACAACAAGGTATAACGTCCTTGTTCACATCGTTGCTGAATTTCACCAAATTTTCTCACAGACATAGACATCCAGTTTTGGGTGAAGTTTATGATCATTAATTTGCAAATCTTTCCTTTCATGAATAATTTAATCTATGTTATCTACTTTTATGTGAAAATCAGACGTTTAATTTAACAACTTTAGTCTATATCTTGGCTTAATGCCAAGCTTGTCTTGAACATAGATAACTCCGTCGCATGCGCGAAATTTATTTGCTATCGCCGTTGGCAACTTCATGCCCCATATTAGGCCAATAAATCAGCCCCTCACCCGTCATGATATTGATTGGCGGTTTAGAGGTGGGTGTCATCTATTCATTAAAACCTGCAAAAGTTGCAGCTAATTTTGGTGTACATTTTATACACTCACCGGTATTTCTTGCGATGATGGAGCTACCGTCAGCTGAAAGGGTTATTTTTTGTGACAGTTCATTATATTTCCGGAGCAAAGTCTTGTTTGGTGACTTGTAAATCAACATGGAATAACACAACCTTCTGTCCTGTAGCCATTTTGAATTTCGCGCCAGATATATCTGTTACCAATTACCGGTATGTGTCTCAAGCGTACCCACGTTTCTTCCGAAATATTTGCATGCAGTAAAATTCCACATTTTAATGAACAGGCGACATCAGACCAACATATCGTCCATCAGTATCAAAACAGATTTTTGGTTTAATTTATCTGATTAGCTCCATAAACGAACGTACTCGCAGATTTTTTTTTTAAATTATAAAAAATCTGCTTTCCTGCTTCGTCCCTGATTCGTAATGTTATGTATATTTAATTTATATCAGATTTAATTGTTTGTAAGTTTAAAAAAAAATTATTTCATTATATGTCAAAATAATGTAGTTATGTTTACTAGGAACTCGATACTTTTGCAGAAAATAGTTTGACCTTGACTATTCATTTTAGTAAACACATAAGGCTGACCTGGTTCCCGACCTTAATTCAAAATTAGTAACAGTCACTTGAACAAGATTGTTTTATTGATTTTTATTGTGGGAATAATAAGGCTGAGATCGAGGCTGTGTTGGATACGTTACCCTCTACTTGTAAATAGTTTTTGAGTGAAGTAAACAACTTTTGGAGTAAAATGATTGGTTCTTATAAAGGATATACAGGGGCTAAGAGTTTTTTTTATATGTAAACATGATCACGTGATCCTCTATTTCGCAATTGGGCATTTCCGAAATTGCGCACTACTTAGTTTTAATAGCGATGCTTAGAAAGACATCTCACAGATTGGGCTTAAAAACGCTTGATGTCAAGTCGTTTCCTTCTGTTGTAGTCAGTTTTCGAGTTATATGTTAATTTTTCTTCATTGTTTTTAGATTCTAAAAGATTAATTCGTTTCTCTGGAAATATTGTTGTGCTCATACAGAATTCTTGAACAAAGACATTTCTTACAAAATTTATATGGATTTCCAAAACCAGAGAATTATTTCTTGTGTTTCTACAAGGAACTGTAGACAACAACATTGACCAGGATACAGTATACGTCGTCGCCTTCCATCTTTGATTCTTCGTCGGGACTCGAACTTTAATTCATTAGAACATTTTATTACTAGGACTTCTAAAATTGTATTCGTGGATTATTCTTGGATTATTTTTGTATTTGATTTTTGAAACCGTAAGTTCTTATTTTTTATTTTTACAGTATTTTTCCAGGGAAATAAATTATTTGTTAATTTTTTTTTCAAAGCTTGTTGTTTTCACTCTTTCTTGTGTTAATGTTTATTCGAGCCTAAACACGTAACATAAGAGTATCCTCCCTACGTTGCACTCCACTATACTTAGATGGTGCTCTTCAGTTTCGTATTTTGATTTTTGAAGATAAAGAATTTTTCATGTTTTCCTCATTGGTTACACTGGCTTTATTAACAACGGCCTTCTGCTGCTTAGATTATGTTTTAAAAAAACCTTTTAATTCCCTTTATTTTGGTGTATGATTCATATGTGTAATTTGGGTTATAGTATATACATCTTGGCGTTACTTCATATGTGCATCTTTCAAAAAACGTAGCTCTGCATGGTCATTTTCACTTCATGTATTTCAGAGGGAATTTGTAAAAAGGAGCCGATAACTTTTTTTTTTATTACATTTGATATATTTTGTAATTCAATCATTGCACTTTCAGACGCTATTATTGTCTAGACAGGCAAAATTCATTATTCCTATTTCAATAACTGCCAAAGATAGTGTACTTTAGATCAATTCAGGCTGATTTTTTTTTGAGCACATGGGAGCAGTCATCTGGAATCAGGTCACAATTAGTACTTCCCACGAATATAGTTCTAGTCTATTTTTAGAACATTTTTTTCCTCTCTCATTTTCGGGGTGATAGAAGAGTTATATTTATGCATTTTTGGTAGGGATTTAAAGGTAATTGTTTATACCTGAGAATACGAGCTCAGGGTGTGGTTTTCCGTGTGTATTTCGGCGACAGTGCACAGTGTGTAATAAGGCCTTGGTGATGATCCGGAAGAGAAATCTGTGTTCTGTTTACATGCTGCTCTGTTGACAGTCCAGCCTCTCAAACAAAATGCAGGTCAACCCTTGACAAGAACTTCACAGTGAAGTCATCTTTGAATGTATTTTAGATTAACATATGATTTGTATTGACTGTCACATGGTGGAAAGGTCATAATTGAGAAACAAATGTAGAGAACATATAGTAAATTTAATTGTGTTCTATGTCCATCTTAGCTAGCTGTGTGCTCAGATCATGTACAATTTCCCCAGCTACAATATCCAAATAAATTTCAGCCACTGTACATGAAAGTAGCTTAAAGGTATGCCAATATTCTCTCCATTGTGCATGTTGCAAACGTAAACAACTTCACCTTACACCCGTCACTCTCAGAAGTTGAGAATATCTGTAGAGCGCCCTCAAGGTCAGGCTAACACCGATGCCATATTGTCACGTGATCAAAACAAATGGCTAGCCTGGTTCCCTGCTTGGTATGCTACCTCCTGCAGGAGTGCAACGCAGGCAGGATATGAAGCAAGGAAACAAACTACAAATCCAGTGACACCTATAGGTGCGCATGGCAGAAATTTACCAAAAACAAAAACCATTAAACCCCCAGCATTTTTTTTTTGTTTTTTGTTTTTTTGCAATACTGTAATCATCCTGATGTATGTGTCACACCGGTTGAAACCACAAAGACTAACGCACCAGTGTCAACGGTACTGCATGGATACCCCTATTCAGTTTTTCTGTCTTCGCTGTTATCACGGTCGTACACGGTTCCCAAATGTTTACGAATGGAAATTACCGTTGCGAACGCAGACTGGTAAACTTTAACATCAATGGATCGCCGCAATGTTGCATTAAAATTTATTTTCAAGGATGTAAGGAGTCAATCGCCGCAATGCTCTCTTCTCAAATCCGGACCGCTCCGGTGGCCTAAGTGGTTAGAACATCTGCCTCGGATGAAGGAGGTCGCGACTTCGAACTCCGGCTAGTTATAACCAAGACTTATAAAAATGGTACTAACAGCTGCCTCGCTTGACGCTCAACATTAAGAGATTAGTATTAGGACTGGTCAGCCTGGTGTCAGGTTAATGGGTGGGACATGATGCTACATGTCTGCGGCATGGTGTCCCAGTGCTAGACATTATTATAAACTGCCACACTGCCGACATCGTAACGATATGATTGAAAAATTGTTGAAGCTACGTTACACACACACACACACACACACACACACACATTCTTACATCCACCTATACCAACTCGTCTAATTGAAACTAGAATGATGTCGTTCTATACACAAATTTATTTATTTATTTATTTATTTATTTATTTATTTATTTATTTATTTATTAGCTAGTTTGTTATTTTGTTAATTCAAAGACGAAAGTAGTCTCACACTTTCCTGCTCCACCATCAATCAGATATGACATATACTAAATCTGTTTACCTTTGTAATTGCGTCCGTTAATCTCAGTGCTATTGTCTGATGCATTATCTTAACATACTCATCGCAACATCCCAATGGTAGTAGCATATAGTGTAACCCTAGTCCTTGTATCCATCCGTGACACCATAGGATTTCGCTTATGGGCTAGTTTTTAGGCATTGTGGTGGACATGCGTGTTCCATGAATACGTTTAGAACTGTTCCTTCTTAACTGCAATACGGTTGAGAAGGTGTCGATTAGGAGTATCGTTCAGGTCTCACTGGATAGTTTCGTATTTTGACACCCACCCACCCAATACTTAAGGTAGAATGCATGAACCTAATTATCATAAGCCTATCGTTTATAAATTTACACATAAGCTAATATGGTTTACATTTACGTTGAGTTAGGCTTGAAAATGGGTTGGCTTGTTTGGTGCCCGCCTGTCACAACTAGACTAGCATTGGAGAGCAAATGTGTAAATTAAGCTACAAAAGAAGAACCGACTTGGTTTACATATTTACATATGTCTGCTACTGAGGTGAATATTTAAAAATTTTGATGGTTGAGGGGTAATGAGAAGTATGCTAATTTGTTATAGTACTAGTGAACTTTAATCATGCATAAGGCACGTACTTATTCTTTTAGCCGCCTTGTCACAGGAAAATATTCAAAATAGCTCTTTGCTGTTGAAAATGAATGTTAAAAAGAGGGATTGATGGTTATGTTAGTTCAATATAAAAGCAACCAGTTGTATAAGGAATTAACCTGAATACCTCAAACATGATTTCTTCAAAAATGATTAGTTACATTTTATTTGTAATAAACCACGGCTGGAAGAGGTATAGTCACTGAAATCTTTACTATTGCAGAGTAGAACGTTTCGGGATCGCTTTCACCAGTTTTATTGCACAATCTGAAATCTAATTTCAAGCTCAAGTTGAGATAATCAAGAGTTATGTTCAGGGGCGGATTAAGGCTCACTGGTGCCCTAAGCACTGACAAATCTTTGTGTCCCCCTCCTTTCCACGTACACCTGGGAAGATAACCCTAGGGTGCACCATGATCAAGAAACAGAACATTATGATCAATTTGCACTAGTTTTATCAATTTTTTTTACAAATCTTCATTCGTTTTTTTTTTCTTCACCCTTTTCTCAACTTTGTGGTGCCCCCTTTGACCCTGGTGCCCTAAGCACGTGCTTAGTCTGCTTAATGGTTAATACGCCCCTGGTTATGTTAGGTAAAGGTGTATTATCTGTCTGACTGTCTGTCTACTTGATTTTCGTTACGTAGTCATAAAATAAAGCGACTCATGTCCTTACCTTTTTCACCCATTCAGCTTATCATTCCGAGGTAATATTGTGATGAAGACAAGTCGCACACTAAGGCCATAACTCGCTTACTTTGGATTATTATGAAAACTCGTGTTGATATGAGAAGCCGCGATTTAAAAAAAAAAATCCTCAATTTGAACTCTATTGCGACAATATTAGATGTACTAACGGCATCGTTTTCATTTAGGACCAACTAGACTTTGAGATGACTGTAGCAATGTGGTTGACACAGACAAGGATTTAAGAACTCAACGTGAAACAGATTTTCTGAGGAAACAACAGAATCGCCATCCCATTTAATGCATTTCAGTTCCAAGAAAATTGTAATTTTTCTAAAAATACGAAACTTTATATCCACGAAAATATATAAATTCACAATAATCTATCTTTTCCACCGAAATGTTATAAATCTTTCCCTAGATAGGATGTGTAGTGTTTTTTCTTCTCATTGTTTGCTCTTAACATGAGTACCATGACTGGAATATCATAAGAACGTCTCATATATAATATTTATCTCTGTAGATAACTTAATTTTGCTCACACACCATTTATCTTGTTTCATTTAGGGTTAAATTTACATTAGCCCAGTTGACCTTGATATTGATAGGCATTTTCCTTGCCCTAAGTGCCAGCCATCCGCAGATTTGTCAAGTCTTGTGCAGAAACAATTTTCTTCTTTCAGTTAGTGACCGCTACCTTTGACCCAAAAACTAATAGCATTCTTTCTTACCCCAAGTACAAACCATCCAAAAAATTGTTTTTAAGTCTGTCATATAGAACTACTGTTATTGTGCGGAATCCATGTTTTGTTTTTTTCTTGCAGTGACATTGATCTTTGACCTTAAGGACCGTTGATGCCTTTGCTGAATGGGTAACAACTGTGTTGCTTCTACTAGAGGACTTGAGATAAATACAGGATTTATTCCCTGTGAATTAAGTATATAAACAGCATCGAAAGCTTTCCTAACACCCTCCCACTTTCCCGACGAAAACAGTGGGTTTTTGGTGGAAGATTTTGAAGTAAAATAACTACCTTGCAACTAGCCACATTAAAGAATGTTTATTTTGTCTTCATAGAAAAGGTTGTCATGGGGCTATGAGTTACTTTTTATTGTCTTATTAGGTAATTAAATAAGATTTAGTACGATTTATTAATATTATAATTCTGGCATAGAACAAATTATATCCACAAGTGTTAAATGTTGACCCGAGTTTCCCTAATAGGTTTATTGTACTACTGAACTGATTTGAAGTGAAATTATATCTTGTTGCTATGGAAAGAAATCATTATGATCAAAATGTACGTACAGACTTCATCAATGCTAATGTATAACTGTTGTAAGAGAGTTATCTCCCTTTAATTATGGTTGCATGATACATACTTGTTACTTATTTCCTAGAATGGTAGTGTGGTGGTCAATATGTGTTGAACCTATATGAAGTGCTGGACATCCTGAGGGGAATCCGTCATAATGTTGATAAAAGAATTTCACTTGAGAACAATAAGACATAATGAGCTTCGTTAATTTATATCTTCTGGTTACAACACATACTTGGATTTCAAATTATAAAATGCAAGAATTGAGGTATCATTGAAAGTGTGACCAACACATACGTTTCTATCATAGTTTATTGTTCTGAGAATGAAAATTCTACAAAAAGAAGAAATTAACTTTTTTAAACTAAATATTTCTATAACTGGATTAAATTAAATCTCTGTTTGGAAACTAAACTTAAGTACAAATGAAATTATGGGCGAGTGAGGCTACGAATAATGAAGGTTCTACATAGTTGCACAAGCTAATCATGGCATACATACAGGGAATGAAAGACTACAGTATGTTTACTGAGTTCAGTTGGGTATGACTGGATTGAATACAAAACACGGTGATCTTAGAGTAGAGAGTAGTAAGACAGAGGTTTATTTTGAATAAACTGTTGTGTCCAATGACAAGCATTACATAGTTTAGAAAATAACAACTGATAAGTGGGCTTTTGTAACGTGACTGAGCTATCATCCTTTGAGACTGAATGGGATTTTAAAAAAATAAAAAACACGTATGTGAGTGACAATAAAAACAAATGTATTGTTCTCTCGTACTAATGATTGTAAAATAAAGAAACAGGACACTGAAATTACAAGAGTATAGACCCAATGGAAAATAACGAAGAATAACAATTAATTTGGAATAATCGATAACTCAATGGCATTTACTCAGTCGAACACTACCGTGCCTCTTTTCTCTATAGTCTACTACTATACTGAAATTTCTCCTTACAGTCAAACACTATAATGACATTTCTCTTTATAGTCAAACACTATAATGACATTTCTCTTTATAGTCAAACACTATAATGACATTTCTCTTTATAGTCAAACACTGTAATGACATTTCTCTTTATAGTCAAATACTATAATGACATTTCTCTTTATAGTCAAACACTATAATGACATTTCTCTTTATAGTCAAACACTGTAATGACATTTCTCTTTATAGTCAAACACTATGACATTTGTCTTTATAGTCAATCACTATAATGGCATTTCTCTTTATAGTCAAACATTGTAATGACATTTCTCTTTATAGTCAAACACTACGACTTTCTCTTTATAATCAAACTATGATATTTTTCTTTATAGTCAAACACTATAATGACACTTCTCTGTATTATCAAACACTATAATGACATTTCTCTTTATAGTCAAACACTATGACACCTAGTTATCCACACCCAGTTAGCTGAAAAAAACAACTTTCCAAATAATCTGTTTTTTGATTATCGTTCATCTGAGCGTTGCAATCGAACCAATATCAACACACCTGCAATATTTCCTTATGTACGACTTCCTGTAATGTACTAATGACATACCATTGATTGGCTAACAAAATATGATATGTCAAAACTCTAATATATATGTATACAAACATCTTGAATATTATATATAATAACAACAAAAATAAACTACACAAAGGAGTAATGCATATATGCTCATGTCCTTGTCAATAATCTGAACCGTACCATCTCCTGCTACCAAATTACACGAGCCACACACTCTTGGTGCATTAAACTAAAAGTATGATAAAACAATGCAAGCCTATATTATAACACTGAACGTGCTTTGCGAAAAGTGAACATTAATTTGAGCTGAAAAATGTAACTCACTCAACTTGTTGTCTCGAATTAGGCAAAACATAATGGTAATCCCGCCCCGACATCTAGACGTACAAAGAGTTTCCCTCTAATGGCTGTCCAAATCAAGATCCCTAAGTAATATATATATATATATATATATATATATATATATATATATATATATATATATATATATATATATATATATATATATATATATATATATATATATATATATATATATGAAGTCGCGCGCGGTAACATGTATTACGCACGTGCCGCACAAGCAATGTAGGTATCACGCGATGCAAGGAAAAAGTACACTTACAAAGATACTATGGTGCGCCAAACACTTCTCCTTAATAATAATGGATTCTATGGTGGTCTAGCTATCAGGTATTTCGTAACAGTTTTATTTCAATTCAATCACAAGGGTTCGTATCTTTGCTTAAAATTTAATATCAGTCACATAAGTACTATATAATATTATTGTATAGTAGGCTGATATTAAATTTAAAGGATCGATACGAGCTTGGTGAAAGCTTTTGGACATGAATGCGTTGAACAGATGTTTCTGGAAAAAGTACTGAATTGTAAATCTCATTCACAGGAGAGTTCAGGTAGGTGACAGGTTTCTAGTGATAAAGTGGTGCCAGTTCTTAATTAAACTGATAAATCTGCACATGAAATTAAAGCAGACAGTTTATCTAGAAACAAAACCATCACAAATACACAGTATAATAAAGTGTTTAAAAAGGCACAATTTAGCCACATATTGAATTAGTTTATTTATCACAATATGATTCGTTGTTTAAAGATATTGCGATAGCTGAGTTCATCCTAGTCACTAAATTTATAAATACATTTAATACATGTAAAAACATCCAATGGTAAAAAGAATTTAACTCCTTCTACTCAGTAGGGAAAACCCGAACTTGTTGACAACGTTTTCACAAAAGATGGTGCCTACTTTAAACAGTCTATCCATTATGAAGATTCTATGTATGAAATTAATGCGTACATTTTATAATTCATAATTTGACAAATTGACAGTTTTCTTTTAATTTATTTGAGACCATATGAACAAAGCTATGCTCGAAACGTCTTTGATGGTACCAGAGACAGATGCATTGCACAGGTTTTCATGCTTTGTATTTCAGTTCATCATAACGAATAGCAGCAGAGAGAGTGGACAGACCAATTTTGGAAGCGTCCAAAAACCAAACCTTCCTACAAATGATTTTTTTTAGTAATTATGCACGCGTTTTACACAATTACGTCTTCGCCGAGGTCCCACCCTCTCTGCTGCTATTCATCCAAATATTTTATCAAGTCCAATACGATATCTTGTTCTAGGATCATGCAAATTTATTGTTATAAACCCGTGCGGAGTAGCTTGCGCTCGTGAAAAGAAGTTTCTGAATTTAATTATATCCATGTCACCGCTGCACCAAGTTTGATGAATATTTATCATCGTGTGTGTATCAACTCCATTAAACACAACTAAAATATTACAGTTATCTCTGATCACTTTTGGTATTTGTGTGTATCGTTGAGTAACATAAATGACATCAGTGTTTTTATGTCTACCTCGAGAAAATATTCTGGCTGGATTTGATTGTTTATCCAACATCACATCATCGTATACAACCAAATTTTAATAAATCCGTCTATGGAATCTACTGATGGTACTTCATCAATATCGGTTATAAACTCGATAACATCGTTATCTTTATCTATTCGTGCGTTTTCATTAAAATCCTTGAGCACATTATAACATCGTTGATCATCAACTGACGGTGCTACCAAATACAATTTATCTCACTTTAACCATCTCATTATAAGATTAAGTAACAACTGTGTCTTTCCACTTCCAGATGGTCCTATTATTATCATTCTGATGGAATTTGGTAACGCAGGATGGTGTTTGACAGGTTCTCGTTTTCTTGTCGCTGAAAAATCAATTATATCCATGCTGTATAAAATATCCATGGATTTATATTGCGTGAAGTGCAGGACGCGTACCCCGACGGATACACTAACAACTATTACCACAAAAAATAATAGATCAACGGTTACGGGTAAGTGTACGCGGTGTGGTACAAAGAAGTTTAAATTTATTCCCGGTGATAATTCAGGAAAAAAAGTCAGCGTTAAAAAAAAAAAGAAAAAAAAAGAGGTGATATTGCAGCAAAATTAACAAAGTTACCGGGAACTCCGTGGGCCAAATACCCAGGAGAAAAACATCTACCAGGATATAATTATTGCGGTCCTGGTACTCGACTCGATATTAGGCTTGATAATCAGGATCAACCAAAACCAGGCGAGGAACCAATAAACGCTATTTATAAAGCATGTCATGCTCATGATGTTGCGTATAAAAGCAATGATCTACAACATAGGCATATTGCAGATGTGAAATTAATTCATGCGCTAGATTCTATAAAAAATAAAAATATCAAAGAAAAATTAGCTAATTGGTTAGTATGATCCGCGATGAAAGGTAAATTAGCACTAGGGGCTGGTAATATATAAAATGGAATCGATTTATTATTCTCCAAGAGGATACTGGAAAGGTAAAGCAGCAATTAGTAAACTTGCTGATGCAGCAGCGCTTAAACATTCTACTGCTAAAGCGTGGTTAGCCAAACAGGCAATATGGCAAATTTACCTACCACCACCTAAGCAAATTCACTTTGCACATTTCGATGTTAGTGTTCCTAATGAAGTTCATCAAGCTGATATTCTGTTTTTTACCACATGATACTGTACGTAGAAAAACGTACAAATACGCGTTAACTGTCATTGACGTTGCAAGTAGATATAAAGAGGCAGAACCATTATCAACGAAAACATCATCTGAAGTAGCCGATGCATTTGAACGAATTTATCAACGAGGACCTTTACGATGGCCACAGCTGCTACAGGTTGATCCTGGCAAGAAATTTCTTGGTCCAGTATCATCGCTGATGAAACAACATAATACCAAAATACGACGAGGACATACTGCAATTGATCGTGATGAGGCAATTGTTGAACGATTTAATCGAACACTTGCTGAGCGGTTATTTGGATATCAATACGCGAAGGAATTTATTCAGGATACGAGATCTCGTGAATGGGTGGCAAGATTACCAAGTGTGATAGCAGCGTTAAATAACGAGATCACTCGAACGACCAACATGAAACCTATTAGCGCAATTACAAGAAAAAATATATCTACACAACGACGTGATCTTTCAGCACAGCCAGTATTAGGTAATATCACTGTAAGATATTTATACGAGCCCGGTGAACTCGAAGGTGGTAAAAAAAGAGCGACTGATCCTATCTGGAGTGTTACCACACACAAAATATCCACCGTGACAAGATCCTCAGGTAGACCCGCAATCTACCGATTAGATTCAACTGCTCCTCAACGTGGATTTGTACGTGAACAATTACAAGTAATTCCCGAGGATACACAATTACCACCGCGATCACTTAACTAGCTCCGTTACGTCGATTACACTCAAGACAGGTCAATATGGTATTTATTTTCTCGTGTATGACCAAGATTGTTATTTTTTCTGTCTACGGTAAATTGTCTTGGATCATTTTTCAGATGCCGCCATAACATTATACAATTACAACTTGCACAATGATTATTCTGTTGTTGTTTCAGCGCAATGACAACGTCAGTGTCTAGATCACATTCTCGATTATTTGTTTTATCAGATTGTTTATAACCAGCTAATTTTTTTCTTATTATATCACTTTGACATTCGTCAATATCATCACTAATCACTGACTCGTCCAAGACAATTCGTCTCAACTGAGATATTTTTCTAACTCGAGACACTGCGAGATAAACTAAGTTTGACCATTCAATGTGATCATCGACGATCCAAACAACTGTATCAGAGATAGTTAATCCTTGAGATGAATGAATCGTCATTGCGTATCCTAGCGTCCACGGGGATTTATCAGCACGTAGAGTATCTTCAACAACATCAACATCAACTGCGACAATATCATTCAGCACAAGATTCTGTTTCCTTGACTCTGTCAAGTGTCCTGGTATATCAACATCAATATTCTGCCGCCGTGTATCAGCTGGTCGATAACATAACGGAACTGGCAGCGTCGGGAACTTTTCTCGTTGTAACTGAAATAATTCCCGTTGAAGTTTATCACGAATTATCTTTCTACTTGCAACTATTAAATCGGTTGGTCGCCATGTTTGTAGAAAGTCATTCATGGGTGTTTCTGAAATTATTCCACGCATTACTTCACATTGAATTTTATTCGGTTGTAGTCTGATTAATTTTTTAAACTGTTTCAACGTTGCATCAAGTGCTCTATGATCATCAGACACTTCTTCGTAATAATCAACAAATTTCTCTAGCCATCCATGTGGAGATGGTCCAACAAACGGTGGTGGTTGACCCTGATGGCCGCACATTATCACAGCAGTATTTCTTGTTAACAACCAATCTAGAAATGTTTTTAATGTTTCCAACGACACAGTGCATATTTCATCCCAAATGATGATCTTTGGAATGTATTTCTCGCCCATCCTTAAAGATGTCCATGTATCACCCTTCCATCGAAAGAAGCTGTGATAAGTACATGATTGGACTCCTCGTTGTTTCATCTCTCGCGCGAGTCTGTGTGTAGGTGTCAGCACGATCATATCTGATTTTTGAAATAGTTCGATCGCTCGAGTGGTTTTACCAGAGCCTCCCGCTCCGTTTATGTATATCGTTTTATATCTAGCTATTGGATCATATACCGATGGTAACAACGAAGTTGTCGATGATATATTTGATCGTTGATTTTTATAATAATCATCTTTGATCGTAACATCTGCTGATTCTGAATAATCAAGTATACTTTCTTACTTTATTCTCCATGAACCCCACGGTGCATCATCGTCCGTAAAATCATCCAACAACGTTGCATATTTCTTATCGATATAGAACGAATCCGTTGCAACCCTAACTGCGGTATCAGGGAATTTATTTATCATAGATAGCAAGTTTATGCTCACGTAGGCCAACATCGATGATCTTAAATGCGTATACTGAGGCGATTCTCCATCCATATAGCTTACAATCGTACCTAATCGTGTTTCATTTGATAAATAAACATCCTCGCGGTTTATAAATATATTTCTCGCTGCTGCATCAGCAACTATAAAATCGTATTCGGTATCATCCAGTATTAATCGTGCATGACGTTGTTTATGATCATATGCTCCACCTTGAGTAAACTTTCCTATTATTTTTCTTCCAAGAGCCTTTGCTGTTTTATCGCTATTATTGAGTTTAATCTCGAGGATTCTAGGAGCATCTTTGATGATATCATCCTTGAAAGCATCAGGACATTTTTCTCTAAATTCTTTAATGACCTCATCGAGGCTGATATTTTCCCTCGGTGGTAACCAAACCTCGGTTTGTTTCTTATATGATATAATTGCCTCACTAACCATCAACGATACCAATATCGCACAATCGAGCATATATCGTAATAAAACTATTGGTGCCCAGCGTTTTTCTGAGAAATGTCTACCAAAACAAACATAACATATCGTATGAAGATCCATAGCAAACTCGAATGATTCAAGACAAGCAAATCCAGTTAGATCAAAATCCGGCAATGGTCCATTTATCGATACTCGCGTCATTTCATGTGTTCGATGACCGAACCTTGAAAAATAGTTAGAACAATCTCCGTATCCAAGAAAACTTCCTGGATAACACGCAACCATATCAACATATATCATATCGTTGTAATTATATTTGGTATTCCACAATCCGCCGTGGCCATACTCGACACAGCTTGATTGTATATCCGAAAGAAATTCATTTCTGGTTGGTTTCCACAAGTTTTGTTCTCCAGCAACATGAGCTGCAACAGATAAAACAGTTGCTGAGCAACTCATCAATATTTTCTGAATATTTCTGAACAAGATCATTTCCTTATGAAGGGATTCTTTACGATATATTTGACCGTTGGGTCGCACAAATTGATCATATTTTTCATCATCTGAGCTTTTGAATAACCACACTGACACAGGATCGTTTTTATTTATTTTGTTAATAAAATCAAACATGTTATCATCATAAAATTTAACAGTTCGATTTCGTGGAAACACTGTTACTGCGGTAGTCCATGCATGCGCGTTATGATCAATAATTTCGATCGAAGCTCCTTTTGATTTATACTTGGATTCATATAATATTTCTCCTGTTATCGTCGCTACGGTTATTGGGAATTTTAATCTTTTTCCTAACTCAGTGACATCTTTGATAGACACCTCGGTATCTTTAACCGTTTCGCCCCACTCATTTATTATTTTACGTCTTTTATCTGTTAAACCGTTTCCACGGGCCGCTTTTGTAAAATGTTCTATTACTCGCTCGGCTACACAGTTTATTTTTGAAAATTTCATCGGCGCTAGTTTATCAACGCTAGGTTTTCCATTTATCACATAGATTCCATAAACAACTGCTGTTGCAGGATACGCTCGCTCATAATACGGTTTGTCAATACCGGTCAGTAGACCTGGTTTGGAATTTCTACTTAGTATGACAGTTTTTATATTACCGTGGACAGGATCATATTTGTCACGGATAATCCAGTTGTCTGTTTCTGCAAGTATGACAAATTTTATTCTGAAAAGATAATTTCTATCATCAAGCTGCTCAATAATAGCTGCTGCTCTTTTGTCATTCATCGTAGCATCGATGATACCTTTGGCCTTGATTTTGTCATTGCGAATAATCTTGAACGTTGACCAGACATGAGATGCACCATCTGCGTGAAATTGTTTCTTGGCGTCGTGAATTTTTCCGATCAAACCTTTATTCTTCCGATCAAACAAATCTCGTATCGGCACGTCAGGAGATATCCTGTCAAGGTTGAATTTACTTGTTTTCCAAGGCTTTATTCGGGATGATCTCTCAAACTCATCCATTTATATTTCAGACAAGTATTTAAATAAAAATATTATATATACAATGTCTCAATGCAAATGGTTGATGATCGGATCATTAACTCGTTGTAATAAATCCTGTAAAAAGGAATTCTGCGGGCAACACTTGCAAAACGTTCACCGTGGAAGCTTTGGACCTATACCATATCTGCGATGTGGTGCTGGAGTACGAGGTAAAACACAGTTGTGTGTGTGTTGTGGTGGTAAACGGTACAGAGAGCTTAAAATATATTATGATTAAAAAAAATAATGACCCTGACAGAGTCAACGACAACGCTATAAAATCCGTGGAGGATTATCTAACTAAGTTTTCAGACAAATTATGATTTAAACAAATAATATTATTGTATAATGGAGCAAAATGAATTTGGCCCACATCCTATAATAACAAACTACGAATCAAATATTGATGGTATGATCAGAAATTGTCAGAAGAAAGTACCAGTTGGTTATATTAATAATCATGGTCATCTATTGTTTACTGCTGGGAAGAAACCTTATCACTGTCATCGTTTCACATACGAGTGTCACAAGGGGTTGATCAAGGACGGTTTTGTAATCGATCATATTGACGGGAATCCTCAAAATAATTATTTATTCAATCTTCGAGCTGTTACACAGAGCGAGAATAATACACGTGGTAATACTGGGAGGTGTAAAACAACCGGAAGAAGGGCGGTAAAATCTACAAACATAGAAACTGGCGAAGAGATTATATTTCAATCAATGAATTTAGCTGCGAAATATTTTAATATTAATCCGCCTTCAGTACAATTTGTCGCGGAATATATAACCAGATCCACTTTTTCCAAGAAATATAAACAGAAAATCACCCTCCAATATTGTTAATGAGATAAACTATCATCACTACCTAGATTATTTATTAACCATTATTTTAATTATTTATCCTTTTTGGCAAAAAGTCTCACTTTTGTACTACTTATTTTTTGACTCATGTGAAAGGGAGATTACTTCTGTAATATATATTTATCCGTAGATTTCTGATTTTTATGATCGTAATTAGTCAATTAACCATCCACGTCGTAATTAATATCAATAATTATATTCGTAGAAGGATATTTATGGTTTTTAGCTTACAAAATAAATATATAAACGTATTCCCATCATACAATATAGCGGAGTTATTTTTGGATCTGTTACGAGAAATCGAGGCAGAACACGCAGTTTTAATGCAGATATTTACAATCTGTTTAGGAACTGCTGTTATAATACAAACCGATCTGCAGATAAAAACGTTTAATAATGCAGTGGTAGCATGTACATATATTTTATCAAGGCAAAACACGCTGCTAGTGTAGATATTTACAATCTGTTACGAGAAATCTTGGCAGAAAATGCTGTTTTAATGCACAAGTATTTACAATATATTCAGAAAACGCTGTTTTAATGCACAAGTATATATACCTTACAATCTATTCAAAAACCGTGGTTATAATAATTTCTGAAACATATATTATAAGATGATTCGATAGCTCAGTTGTAACGCATCTGGCCTTGATGCTCACGGTCCCAGGATCGAATCCCATGACTGGCAACCGTCGGTGGTTTACGCATTCTTGCGATTTTTATAATTAATTGGGGGGCTCCGCCTGAAGCCTCGAAACTCAACAGAAAAAAGACACCCACCCACCGCATCACTGGTGGTAGATACATGTTTTGTATCACCCACCGGCTGATTATATGGGTGGGTGTAAAAATCTGTTGAGCGTAGAGAAGGCCCCCCGTATATGTTGTGCCGTCCTTGTCATTTATTCATTGTATATATTCCATGTCATTCATTCATTGAATATATTCCATGTCATTCATTCATTGTATATATTATAAATACTACGTGTTGTGCTGTCCTTAATTAAGATTTCATTCATTGTATATATTTCATGTCATTCATTGTATATATTCCATATACACCCTGAACTTGCTAAAAGACTCGAATAGAAGTTCATAGGGATTGTGTATGTTGTGCTGTCCTTAATTAAGATTTCATTCATTGTATATATTTCATATATCCCTGAACTTGCTAAAAGACTCGAATAGAGGTTCATAGGGATTGTCATTCATTGTATATGTTCATCATAGATGTTGTGCTGTGCCCCTTCCTGAACTTGCTAAAAGACTCGAATAGAAGTTCATAGGGGATTATCATTCATTGTATATATTTCATGTCATTCATTGTATATGTTTGTGCTGTCTTCACCAAACGCACCCTCTCGGGCCTCTAGACCGTTGTTTGACGGGTTAGGGGCTCACATGGGGGTAGTGTTTCCGTTGAACTTGGTAGAATGCGGTGGCAAGCTACGAATTCTGGGTTGTACTGTCCTTGTAAATACTATATGTTGTGCTGTGCCCCTTCCTGAACTTGCTAAAAGACTCGAATAGAAGTTCATAGGGGATTATCATTCATTGTATATATTTCATATATCCCTGAACTTGCTAAAAGACTCGAATAGAAGTTCATAGGGGATTGTCATTCATTGTATATATTCAGCATAGATGTTGTGCTGTGCCCCTTCCTGAACTTGCTAAAAGACTCGAATAGAAGCTCATAGGGAATAATTTTTCCTTTATATATATATATATATATATATATATATATATATATATATATATATATATATATATATATATATATATATATATATATATATATATATATATATATATATATACTAAATAATGAACAATGAAAATATCAATGATGTAAATGTTGCTATTAAAAAATTAGAAAAAGACAGTATTAATATATCTGATGAATTGAATCCTGAAAATATTAATTCTGATTTTGAAATCTTACAAGTACGTAAAAATGATGGTGGTTTTACACTGTCGTCTGAATACAAGTTCATAAAACACATTCAGGCGGCGATGTTCCGGTCACTAGCTGCAGTAAAAGATGATCAGGTCAAGGACTTCGTTTCTCTCTCTGCCGCAGTAGAAAAAATTAGATCGGAGTTATCCCACGAATACGAGGGGAAAAAAGATCAGTACTCGTATAAGACAATTGAGAAAAATTATGTTAGCGAGTAACCTCGTTAATGGTGAAACGATCCAAAGTAACTTCGTTGGTGAAACGACCGAATACGTGTAATATTTTATTTATTCTGAAATATTATATTTATTCTGAAATATTTTATTTATTCTGAAATATTTTATTTATTCTGAAATATCATATATTTATTCTGAAATATTATATTTTCTGAAATATTATATTTTCTGAAATATTATATATTTATTCTGAAATATTATACTTATTCTGAAATATTATATTTTCTGAAAAATTTTATTTTCTGAAATATTATATATTTATTCTGAAATATTATATTTATTCTGAAATATTATAATTTATTCTGAAATATTATATTTTCTGAAATATTATATATTTATTCTGAAATATTATATATTTATTCTGAAATATTATATATTTATTCTGAAATATTTTTATTTATTTTGAAATATTATATATTTATTCTGAAATATTATATATTTATTCTGAAATATTTTATTTATTCTGAAATATTGTCTTTTTCATAAAATCTGATTGATTTTGTTAATTTTAAGTACCAATCACCATATTAATTTCAGAAAAAAAAATATTTCGTAATAAAATATTTCTGAATAAATATATAATATTTTTTTGTAGTATTTTTTCAAAACTTATCGATTTACACGATTTTGAGTACCTAAATACCCATCAGAATTAACAAACCGATCGATTTGCATGATTTTGAGTGCCTAAATACCCATCAGAATTAACAAACTGATCGATTTGCATGATTTTGAGTATCAACCACCATATCAATTTCAGAATAGATACAATATTTCTGATAAAATAAAATATTTCTGATAAAAATACAATATTTCAGAAAAATCTACGATCAAAGATTTTACGATAAAAGTCTTTAAGACCTTACATACAGATTTACAAGTAGTTGTTCCCCACGCATATCAATTAAGTGTCCAAGGGGGTCCGTTAGTTTAAAATTTATTCGTGTTAACATATTATTATGACACCGCAGATAAACAGGATTAATTGGCTCTTGCACGATCAAATCCCCGGGGGAACTTGTGGTGTGAACGTGTATAAAATGTATCCTTGTTGAGCCTGATTTGATTTTCCGAGATCTATTTGATAGCTACCATCGATCACATCACAAACTAGATTGACTGCGATCGTTGAGGTTATATTAACGATTCCCGGAGATACATGTCTGCCGCCACCGTATGGATCATTATTATATCTAAGAACAGTTGCTGGTGGGGCTATTTTTCTCCATGCATCGAGTATTTTAGGAATGTTTTCGTTGATAATTTTGTTTAGTTTATCTTTTGTAAACTTTGGTACTATAAATTCGAGATTACCCGGTCCTTCATACTCTTTTTCTGATATTGTATAATGATTAAGAAATGGTCTTCTAGGACGGGGGAAGGAAAGAGCATGTTTAAGTGCTGCTTCAACAAAAATATCATTAATATAATTGAGATCTGATCCTACTTGATTGAGATGCTGTATTGACTCAATAATTTGTTGTTTTATATCCTCGGAATAATGTTGTAATAACGACAAAAAACAGATTTTGTATTTTGTCAATTGATTGTTGGATCTCAGAATTAATGGGATTAAAATACAATCTAAAAACATTCATATAAGTTATATCGTCACCGAAATTATAAATCCGATACGCATCACCGGCTCTATTCCATGGAAATTTTTCTCTGTATTTTGGAGTTATAATAAACTTTGTTTCATCTGTGATAAAATCATTTAACCTCGGTTCTGGTGGTCCATGATATTCTGGTGCAATACCAGGCCAACCTAGTACGGATCTTATCGTGGACTGATAAATATCAACGACGTAATCAGGAGAATGTATCTCAACCGCAGAAGATAGCGTCGGCTCATGAACGTTAATTGATATTTTTGATTCTTTTCCGGTTATTGATTTTATTCTACGCGCAAATTCTTCATTGATTTATTCGATCTCATAACTGCCAGTTGGAATTCCAACAACAACCCAGTCAGGTGTTCCATCGGGTTTGTTTTTATTAGCAAATACAAGTGAATTATTTGCTTGTGTACCATTAAATGATTTCGATCTGATATTTGGCCAACTATGGTATACTCGTAATTGCGCTAGTGCAATTTCATTCGCGCGAATCGCAGTTGGAAAATTGAAACTAAATTCAGGATTAGTCGAGCTTACCGAGATCATCGTGGTCTTGTGCGGTGTTGTGTTTGTCACGATCTGCTGGAGTAATTCCGTCATTATTAATACTCGTACCTTTAATGCCAGCGCAGCTGTATATTTTAATCATCTCTGAAAACTCGAAATCAGATATAATTCCATCAATGAGACTCGCTGATAACAACGAAGATAACTTCGAGTATGCGACCGTCGCTGTATGTAATCTTATCATGTAATCGGATAATTTTTCATTCGTGCAAGTGCATTCTTTTTTTGCAATGATATTGAGCACACCTGCAATTGTTGTTGATGCTGAAATACAAATAGTTACTGCTACTGGTGCCATCATTGTCACCGCTGATAATATCACACCGGTTCCAGCAACAACAGCGGATACTGAATAAACGATTACATCAACGATAACTAGTCGTCGACATTTTTTTACTTTTACCGTGTATTGTTCAACTCGATCTTTCAACGCAGCCTGCCATTCACGCGCTTGATTGTACCTATAATGTTGCGATGTAACATCGACTGAGGTACTCATTTTATTTTATACAGTAACCAATTGAGGTGTTTCAGCTACAAATTCCAAACACCACCAATAAGATGTTGCGGTTAATTTCTTATCAGCTGCTTCCAGAATAAATATTTCTTCGTTTCCGCTATTTAATACAACAGATACAACCCCGGAAAACTTATCAGTTGCGCTATTTAATACAACAGATACAACCCCGGAAAACTTATCAGTTGAATGACGCCATGGATACGTTGTAAATATTTCAAATTTTGCAGCACTAAACACAGACAACCTGTACACGCCAGTGACTGTTGCGGTATATTTGATAGTTTTATTTTTCTGCGACCATGTTGCAAATCCCGATGATACTGTGTATACGATGTTGGTAATATGCCCGGGAGCAACCCCGCCGGGAATTTTAATCAAAATGGTTTTATTAACGATCTCAGGAATCCCCGCTACGATGTTTTGCTGTGTTTGTTTGATCGTGTCGATGTTCGTCTTGATATCAACGAGTTTTACGTCAACGACCAACGGATTACCCAAAAAATTCTTCTGCGGTTTCATTAATGTTTCTAAAATTTCTGCGAAGATTTGTGAACGCGTTTGCATGAACGTCATACTCGGCCCGCAACGTGGATAATTTACCATCTACGGTGTTGTAATTGACGTCGACGTAATGTTTTGTTGCGGCATCTTCGTCGGATGTTGGATCTCTCAAAACTACTATCTTATTCCCGTTCATGCTGAGTTCTCCCGTCATTGTGTCACCGGTATTTTTCACGCGATTAGCAACGCTTGCTGTAATTTGATCTCTGATGGTTGTAAACGATGTACTTGAATCCCTGATTCTGCCGCCGTCAGTAAACACAGGGATGTTATCCGTGATCGCACCGAGTACTCGTCGAATTATATCATTCCATTTGATATTGCTGGTTTTTAGTTTACCATGTCGATCCTGAAAAATAACAACCTCATCTGGGTCAACTCCAGCCAGGTTCATAATATCAGCGAGTTCATCTTTAGTCGCGTACTTTGACAGATCAATGTCATCGGACTTTTTTTTTAACGCGTGAAGATCTTCTTCCGTAAATATCAACCATTATATAAGATCTAAGATCTGTTTAAAACGAATTGGTTGCTTGTATAATCATGCACGACTTTATGTGGCGGTTTGGATGATTTTGATATAGCGTTAAGTACATTAATTACTTCACGGCCACATATTGGCGGATCTGTCATTGTTTGTGTGGGTAGCGTTGAATACCAAACTTGCGCGTGAAGTGGTGCAACATACTTGATAAATTCAATGGGTGGAGCTAACCCGTATGAATCAAAATAAACGATTCCACGTGGATCAACCGCGTATGATACCCAATGAGTACCGGGTCCTGAATTCGAGTCAAGATTAATAATACCTGTTTCGAGTTTGTTCGGTTGTTTTGGTAATTGATCTTGCATAAAAACACCTCTGAAGTTTTTTATTTTTAATCGTTTAGCAGCATCAAGTAAATCAAAATTTGATGCTGGAGCATCTAACGAAGTGATCCTGGAAGCCTCAGACCTCTTCCCCAACGAAATCCCGGTAATCTTAGGCCGTGTCCCGTTTTTTGTACCCCTTTCCTGTTGCTTTCTTTAGAGCCATTGCAGCAGCGGTTCCAACAGCACCTAATGCGGCTGCTTTTGCTACGGCTGGAGCGGCGGCAGCTGGAATAGCCGCGAGAAGTGGAAAAATACCACCGGTTTTAGCTGAGTCCTTAATCGCACCCGCAGAGAGATTAAGTTTGACGCCTGTTTTTGATTGTTTTGCGCCGTTGAAATGTTTAAGCTGGCGTTCTGATAATGATAGTTTATTTTGACCACCCGTGATCTGATCTCGCTTTAGTGATATTTTTATTCCGCAGTTTTTGCTGAATTTGATTGAAGGTTTTTAATCTGACCAGGAGTCAGACTGACACTAACGTGATGATATGACATTTTATGATAAATACTTGCCACGCTCCGAATAATGATTAAAGATTTTCCACTGGTGCATCAACGACTGTCATTCGACCACCACGACCTTCAAGTAATATTGCTTTATCACTGAGTATAACCGCGACTGCTCTGTAATCAGCACTACCTGTATTTTACATTGCTTTAAGATGTATATCAACGACAGATTGCTTTGATAGATCAAGATGCTCCAGTGAAAAATAATAAATCGGATACAAAGTTCTGAAATCATGCTGTGATATTTGCAACCCAGTATCTACATTTTGATCACGTCCCATGAATGACATCAATCGATAATATACACGTCCTATATGATTTTGTTCATAATTTAGTTGTATATTCTCTGTTGGTTCTTGTTGTCCGTTTATCCGTAAAGAAATATCTGTGATACCTAGTTGGTCAAATATCATATGAGAGTGAACTTGTGAGCCTAATCGATCATGGCGCTGAAACGCAATAAAAATATGCCGTGGTGCAGAAACACCTTGTTGTGATGCTATATGCCGTTAACGTCAGTTTGTATACTATCTGTGCTTGTTGTTAACCATGACAACAAGGATTTACCACCTGTGTCCATGAAAGAAATCAACTTTTGTTCTTCTGCGATGGTTGGAGTCATTACCGGCATCCACAACGATAGCTTCGATAATACTACTTTACCAGCATCACCAGCAGGTCTCCACAGAGCATTGTTATCATCACTCTTTCTTACAAGAACAACCGTGTGTCTAGCTCCAAAAATAATCTTTCTAACATTTCTACAAAATCCAAAAATATGCGATAGTGGAATTGTACATGAAAACCTTCTATTGGCTCCTGGCAACATATTTCTACGTGCTGCAAATCCCAGGTTAAAATTTTCATTAGAGCCATGAACCACCGGCACCACATCAGCATCATCGGCAGCGGCAGAGTGTTTTTTGTTTTGGTCGTTTTATATTATACGGATCGCTTTCAGGGTGATTAGAATTATCTTTTACAAACATCATTGTCGGACCTGCTGATCTTGTATAATCATCAGAATATCTTGCCAACCCTATTATTGTTGTAGCAACGTCGACATCTTTCTGAATTGATTCAATATTTTTTCCATCGATCATATATGTGGCGCTATCAAATAATGCCATGATCCCGTTGTTGACAAAACCAACTTTAAATGCATCTAAGCAATTAGTATTATCCGTTTTTACAATTGTACCTTCTTCCTCAATAAAAGCCTCATCGGGTAAAAAGTATCTACTTGTGTCATGAACTTGTAGTTCAATTCTTCCTCCACGTTGATCTGGTGTTCGTGCGTCATAAGAATAAAACCGATAATCACGTACCGATTCATCTTTAAGGACAGGTTTTTCCATATCAAATGCTTCGTCGGATATGCGTTTGAACATTTTGTTATAATTATTTCCGTTTAACACGTTGATTACCGCGTTCGGGAAGTTCCACTTCGGGAAGTTCCACTTCCTGATATCAAACTTGAAATATCATTCCTTGGTTCACCGAGTCCTTGATCTGCTAACGCTGCCAGTTTTGATTTGCAGCTTGATTTATTATTTTACTTACGTCTGCAGGCATAATTTCAGTACTTGCCAGTTTCACTGGTGGCTGTGATCTTCGTCTTATTAATCGTGCTAGTCTATCTTTGATCGCCGAGAACACCTTACCAGCAACAGTGACAATTGCACCAGGAGTTTTTTCACGAACAATATCAATAGCTTTCATCGATAATTGTTTTGCAACAGGTGCTACTTTTGGAGCCATCCTTGTAAATAATCCCCGTACAACATCACCAAGTCCATCTCCGTAAATTGCTCCATAGACTGGTAATCGTGAGTTTACCGTTCTGACCTGTACGGATTTACGATGATTATTATGTATGATCATCTTATTTTATTTACCATTTATCTAACAACTAGTCATTGTAATCTTCAACGATAAGTTCTCGGTAAACGCCGATATCCATGATACCACCTTGAAATAATCGCCGACAAATATCACCTGCTTCATTGATTATTTCTGGTGAGTTATTTCCGGCACTTTTTCCCCCTATGAGAACTTCTAACCGTGACACGTCATTGAGGATATTATTAGGACATAAACTAGAACCTTTTTTAGGTTCATCTTGAGGTGTTTTAAATACTGGTGGTTGCATTACCGGATAAAATGATTCAGTGGTGACCGGGTATGTGTCAGGTGAATCACGTCAAAATCCACGTGGTGAATCTTTCGGTGTAAATGTAATTACCGACGCAGGAATTGTTTTACGTTGTAAAGGTGGAGGAAGTTGATATGAGGGTTCTTGCTGGGAGAGTTGTTCTTGTTCTTGTTGTTTTATTTTCTCTCTGTAAAGTCTTTTTACTTCTTTATCAAGATTTTAGTATTCTGGACCTCTAGCTTGTTTTTTGTTTCTATATACGCGATAGATCCATTTCATAAGATTATCATTATTTACTTTTTCATGGCGGGTTTTTAAAATATTAGATTTATTAAATATACCAAATAGTATTGTTTCGGGTAAGTTTTCTCTTTTAGTATTTTTAATATCTTCGACAAACCCTCTCCTAAATTTTGCGATCAATTCTAAGTTTTCTTCTACTGGTTCGGGTTCAGGTGTATGTTCTTTTCTCACGTCGGCGACTTTAGTACGAAGTTCTCCAATATCTTCACCAACGGGTGGAGGTTGAGCTGCAGCTATATCAGTTGGAAGATCTCGTAAAATCTTCTTTGTTTGTTTGGTTCTTCTTGCTATTTTTTCAGTCTGCGCTGCAGTTTGTTCTAATACTGGAAAAATACCATTTTTCCTCTTCTCATCATCCTCCGCAATATCTCCCCATATTTTTTTTCAACAGCCGCCGCAGCTTTCTTAGTAGCTGCAGTGACGGGTTTAAACAGTTCTTTAGTGTCTTCTTCATACTCAACTTGTGATTGTTGCTGCGCTCGTAAGTTTTCTCTAAATGAGTCTCTGACAGGAAGAAATTTTTTTATTGCTTCTAATCGTTCTCGAGCTATCCTTGCAGTATGAGATTCCGGATGTACCATTATTTTAATATAACATAATGATTTAATTATAGCAGCAGAGAGGGTGGGACCTCGGCGAAGACGTAATTGTGTAAAACGCGTGCATAATTACAAAAAAAAAATCACCAACGACAATGGAGTAATATTAATTAGACAAACCCCGGAGAGATTTTCTCAGTAACGTCGATGCTTTTTTTAAAAAATCTGTCGACGCTTTTTTATTTTTCGATCGTTTGTAGGAAGGTTTATTTTGGTTTATGGACGCTTCCAAAATTGGTCTGTCCACCCTCTCTGCTGCTCGAATACGAAATGTAAACCAATCTGCCACCATTCTGAAACGTTGATTTATTATGATTTGGACACAGTAGAAAGTTCAATAATGAGAAAACAAACATAGAGACTATATAGGAAAAATGAGCGTGACCTTAGTCCATGTGAAATAAAGTAGTCTTGAATACAGTTCTCAAAGGCGACTAATTACGTACGTGAGGCTTCTTTATGGGCTTGACGAAAATGGCCGAAGATGTTCCAATTGCTCAATAATTGTGCTGTACTTTGTCTTTAGCTTTTTCAAAATACTGAATTCGGTTAATCCATTGCTGCACATCATACTATCAGACAGACCTATGTCACATAACGCCATGCTATGATAAAGAGTATAGACTGTGGTATAGCCTGTGTCTAGTTTATGATTTTCTTGACTGAACAAACTGAATTCAATCATTCGTTGCTACTTTGCATGCACTGGAAGATGAGTAATGTTAGAGTTCTCATAATTCAGTAAGGTATTTCTTGTCGTAAAGGGTTCATGTACAAACGTGGTTTCGCGTAAAATTCAATATTATATGTACATTCACCGTACTTGCAGGTGAAACATACATTATATATATACTAGGATAACCTTTGATAGAATCATACATTATTCAAAATTGTGTACAAATTGAATATATTGATCACCATGATGACAGATCCACACACTGATCGTATTTGTTGATTACAAGTTCCATATGTTGATTCTTGTTAGAGTACACGTTGAAGTCACATGTTCGTGTTTAGTTCCGGTTAAAACTATATATTTTTCGTATATCAGTAATTTAACGCGGTGTGAATTATTCGTAAAATTCATGGTTGGCTTCATGCGTACGCGTATGGTATCAGATTTATTCATCGTTCAATTTAATTATAAATAATGATCTCGTCCACCAAATTGCTTTCAGGATCTTCGCTAAAGCCAATCTCATCCGGGCCTCATCCTATTACAAAAAACAAATTCGAGAACATTTAGCCGAGAAATCTGTGTCAGTATGATGCCTTCTTTATCATTATTCCCCAAATGATGTTGATTGAACGCAATAAGAATTGTTTCAATGATTTTGTACTATTTTGTTTTATCTTCAACCATGTTTGAAGGCACAATATCATCATGTGATCAGTAATGAATATATTTATAGCAAAACTCTTTGCTAAACTCAAACTCTATTTTGTTTTTCTAGTGGTCTTTTCGGGCGGGGGTGGTGGTGAGATAGCTTTGTTAACATGTTTTGCTGTTTGGAGTAATAGGGGCCTTTCTGATAATGTATCGGTACCATTTATATAAATTATAAATTCTTTCAAGTCGGGTATCGAATTGGCATGAAATGCAAAAGCTATTGATACCAAGATTCTATTAAACATGATAAAATTATTGGGTGGTTTTTAAGTTGCTTAGAGGGTTTGTTTCCTTCCCTAATTACAGTGCCCATGTTTGATGGTGGATCGGGATACTTTCACAATTTGAGAGCCTTTATGCTAGGGAGCAATATTGTGTTGTTCTTGAGAAATCATTTCAACGTTTTTCTGTTTTTAGTAATGGAACCCTTAGCTGATGGCGGATTGGCATCATTTGTGAAAATTGTATAACCAATTCGTATCGAGATGATTTCTGTCAAATTCTATTGAGCGGATTTTGACATTTTGATATTTAATATTTTCCACGTTTAGTAAGGACAGACACATTTGATGATAGAGTAGAAATATTTGTACAAATTTGAAAGCACATCTTGTCAGGAAGCTCTGTTGTTCACATTCAGTTAAGCAACTTTTGAGAAATAGTTAAATGAGAGCTGATTTTTTAAAATATGAAACTATAGTAAAAACAGACCATACTTGACGGTGAATCAGCGTAACTTGTATTAATTGAAAGACCTTCATCCCAGGATGGTTTCTGCCAAGTTGCATACAAACTGGTCCGGTGGATTTTGAGAAGAGGCTGAAAATGGCAATGCTAATGGCCAGGTGTGCTAAAATTTCACTCAGCGACATCTGCTTCATTTTGTGTTTGACAGCAGTGATTGTAAGATCTTCACCCCTTGCAAATTTGGGAATTTTCCAGTTCTCGTGCAGCCTTTAATTTTATGAAGAATTGGTGACAAGGTGATTTTCCCCTTATTTTTTATATGTAATGGTCGCAGTGGGGGTGGTGGTGTATATTCAACTAAGCGTAGCGCAAGAAAATGCATGCCAAACCAAATATTTTGAAGTGATTTTAGATGGTTATGTTAAAGTATCCATTAACTCTTGAAAATGACAATCTAGAAGGCCGGAAATTGAACTGTTTCGAGGTCTCATCATTTAAAACCTGCAAAATAACTCACTATAAAATCTAACTAGTATTGTTAAGGTTACTGGACTAATGTACAAATAGATGGATGGTCCGACTGTGACAATGATACCTCCAGACTCCTCTGACTTTGTCACAATGGACGAAATCTACTGTAAGTTCCATGTAAATCATCGTTTAGATATATCTGAATTAAACTTACCACAACTCCCACGAGTCAATCGTCCTTCACAGGGACTGATACTCTTTTGGTCGAAATGAATTTCTTTTTAACTGCTGAGTGTTGAAACCATATCTAACATTCTCGAGTGATAACAAGATTTTCAAGATGGCCGCCATACTGGCTGTACTATAGGCGTCATTTTCATTTAGGTCCATCTAGATATCATTAAGTCTTTTCGTGAAAACTCCATGTCGGTATGACAATTCATTCAGGAGGATCCGGTTTAGCAAGATGTTCAAGATGGTCGTTGCAGGGGTAAACTGGATGCAAGACTGGCATTCTATTTATTTAGGACCAACTAGACATAAAAATCCCATATCGATATTTGCTTTTCTACATCAGTGGCAGCTATATTGTGAGATTGGTAACAACGGTCAAGTAGACACCACATGAAGCCGATTGTTGAAAACTCCCACGTTGATATGAGGAGCAGCGAAAGTAAAAGATTCAAGCTGGCCCATGTCACAACCATACTGGATAACCGAGCGGCACACTTTTCAATTAGGATCAACTGGACCTTGAGATGAACGTGGCAATTTTCGTGAAATTCGTGGTTGCTACAAACAAGGAGAAAGAACCTGAAATACAAACGATTTTCTGTGGAATCAATACCCCTTCCTTCCCAGTTTTAAGTGCCAACAAGGACGTAATTTTTCTTGAAGTACAAAAATGTTTACCCACGAAAATAAATGAATCAATGATCAAGATTATTCCACCCATAAACATGTACCCGGATAAGACGGGTAACATATTTTGTACTTTTATTGTTAAAATAAGTACCCTGAATGGAATATCATACGAAAGAATCGTATATAATGGTCATCTCTAGGTAACTGAATTTTTGCAGCAACACCACTTTTTCTTTTGCAGTCAGGTTTATATTGACCTTTGCCCTTTTGGACCTCGGAAATGACAGACTTCTTCCTTATTCGAGTACATGACATCCACGTGGTATGGGTCAAATCAAACCGTCATGAAACCATCCATGACTTGATCAAAGCACCTTTTTAAGGGCAATAGCTATCATTTCCAAGATGTTTATGTGGAGGAGAATTTCTACATGTGACCAATTCCCTGGAGAAGTATTACTTCTGACTTTAAATGAGCACACCAAACCGAATCTAACACAACAATCTTCAGATATATGTGGGATGTAGAGGCATATAGTGGAACTCCACGCAGAAGTTGTTGTTACTTATGGTACTGAAAAATCGAACCCAGAGGAATCCGGTCTGACAAGATCCTTGTTTGGTTTCTAGATCATCAGTGGCGAACTAAATAGGATGTAAATGTAATCTCTATAGGGGTACCAGGTCTGTTGCGGAGTATAAGTTCCACAGAACAGAAAGATTAAGGCGAGCTGACAACGAAGTCTTGTCCTCTTGAGTTCGTAAGGGATTCGAATTATTTATGGGGAACACAAACCTGGTCCAGAAAAAGTGAGGAAGTTCATTACTAATATACATGAACCCTGAGAAGGAATGAAATCTGATTTCTCTACGTTCGATGCATGTTCCTCCGTAGTCGCTTTGGACCAACAGCAGATCAAACGAAGTAGCAGTCACTGTTGCTGTTGTGCTGCAACCCGTTGTCAAAATACTGGTTGAAAGGAATTCCCAGACACCTGTCTTGCACCACTACATCCATTCCTCTGATTATTTTTATTATCGTGAACAGTGCGTGCTCAGCCATTTAACAACTTCGTCATCAGTAAGGTGCAGAACATGCAGTCCACCGGGAAAATATGTCAGTGTGACATGGTCTGAAGAGATCCACATCAACATGAAGAGTTACAGCCTGGCCCCATAGGACAATGTTGACTGCACAACGAGCCTGTCATGTCCAAAAGGGGTTCAATGTGGTCCACCGATGACGTGGAAGGTTGAAGCCAGGACGGCAGTCAGATGGATCAGCTACGAGGGAGTGGTTTACATCTGTTGAGAACCACTCGAAATTCCATGCCGAAATAGCTGTCACGTCCTCCGGCAACGAACCTAATAAGACTGGGCGTCTCGAAGTCAAGCGGGCTGTTCGATGTGAGGTGAATGTTTCTCACTGGCACAGACCATAACCAAGACTTTTGTGGTTGCTTCCTGGCGACGCAGATGTGGAGGAGGAATGTTGCTGAGTACCGGCAGCCATGGTAAAGGAGTAGGACGTAGTGTTAAAGAGATTATGCGCATTGTTGTGTTGAGCTGGACATCAATTAACTTAGTGTGGAATGATCGAGCCCAGACAGGAGCACAATACTCGGCTGTCGAAAAAGAGAGGACCAGTGCTGATGTCTTGAGTGTCTGAGTACTAGCACACCAGGTTGAGCCAGCCAGTTTACGGAGTAGGTTGTTTCGAGTGCTAAGTTTTGCTGCAGTTTTCTTCAGATGGTTGTAGAATGTCGGTGATCTGTCCAGAGTCACGCTAAAGTATGTTGGTGTCAGATCGTGTTTTAATTGCTGCCCATTGAGGAGGATGCAAATCTCACGGTTCGCATTTGCATTGTTAAGGTGGAAGACGCTGGAGACTCTTTCTTGAGCTTGGCAATATACACTCTGATAAAGACACTGGTCACTGAGACAACATCACACGGAATGTCTCAGAATCAAAAGACCTCCTGTCCGAACAAAACACATTAATACTTTCTTGTGTAGAGGAAGGATTGGGATGTGGAAATAAGCACTCCGAAGATCAAAGGAAACTGCACAGCCTCTGTGTCTGATTGTACACTTTCCAGCTTGAAGGTATCCACTTGTAGATGTGTGTATGGGTAAAGTTATATTATCAACCTCAGTGTTTTGCCTATTTGGGGTACTAGAAATACAAGGCTGATGACCGGATATTTTGAACCCTCTTTACTGTGCCCGACAGATGAAGCATGTGCACCTTTCCCATTCAGTAGATTTCAGTGATGGAAAGAAAATGTGTGCCATTGAGGAAGGAGTTCGGTGAATCACAGACATGAACCCTCCTTCAATATGGAAGGGAAGCATCAATCTTCAATGATGCTCAACTAGATCTCTAAAGAGGGCTAATCGAACATCTGCTTGTACTTAAGATAGAGACGATGCGTTGCAGGAGAGGTGAGCCATCCTTGAGAATGCCCTAACCCCACCTGCTTTAGGAAAAAGTGTAAGTCAGGAGACCATCTCACCTCTCCAGCATTTTTTGTCTTCAGCATGATTGTTGTAGAGCGAGCTAATAGGAGGATTGGATACTTTGCTATGCTTGTTGAACGCCCTTCTTTTGGAAACTGGTCTATCCCATAGCTCAGACTGTGTTTGCTCCTTGGTCGTTTCAATGGGCCAGTAACCAAAGCAATGGGCAGAGACATGTGGTGCAAGTCTCACACAGGACCTTTTTATGCCCACTTTACAATACTTTGGTAGAGGTGAATAGAAGTTTCTGAAACAACTCTTTGGATGACAAAACAAAGAGGTATAAATAATAATTAGGGTTTCATTAGCCTAGTTGTTAACCTTGCTACTGATTCACAAATGATGAAGTCAGTTTATTCACATACTAAATTAATTGTAAACAGGGGAATATCTTTATGAATTATATCAAGGTCCATAGCAGAATCTTTTTACCAAATTCAATCCTTTTTCAATGATTTTTCATGATCTCCACATGAAAAGTTTTTATAGCAATGTTGCTATCTGGGAACTTGCTGTCAAAGACTTTGTTTATTCACATGTTAGGCAAATAACTGGTATGCCTTTAAACTGTGTGCAGAGTCCAATTAACTTCAGCCGCCAAAGTTGTCTTCGTTTGAACCAAACACTGACATAAACTAACAGAAAGACTGTTTAGATGTCAAGTTCACAAAGCTTGTTATATCGATAGGCTTTTTGAGAATCCAAATTGGCTTTGGGACATGGGACTGAAAAAATGATGCAATATCCACTGCTAAGGACTGTGCAGCTTTGATTGCCACTTGATCAGCATCTTTTGCACACAACTTCAAAGCACCTTCACCCACAGACATTACACTAAATGTCATAAGACAATTTGCAACATGCTAAATAAATATCTGCATCTTTATGAAGCCATTCTTTATATTCTTGATTTTTGAACTTGGAATTCTGTCTTGCTCACCATCTTTGTATCTGGGTATATGTATGTGGGCAAAAAACTGCATCCAGGCAAAACCGATGGCAACTCATTTGAGTTCGCAATATCTTTTCATCAGTTTTATTGTCAAGGGATTCCTTCAGAATTTCCAGATTATATTAAAATTTAAGCAATTTTCAATTTTCCAGAATGTCTATGGAATTCAAGGGTTTTCATGCATCACTAGACCCTGTATTATAATGAAGGAATATGTAATCTCTACTAGGTGCATAGGAGATTAAGCACACTGCTTTAAATATCAGTAATGATATTAATATATAATCCCACTCACCTGCAGACATGAAAACACATGTAGTGAGAACACAAAAGGACAATTATGATGACCCATTAGGAATTCACATATTCCTACAAACAAGTCCCAAATCAATGAGAGGGAGGGTAGGAGGGCCATCATGCATAAAACATTGAAATATTATCACTGGACTATCAAAACCAACCTTTTGACAATTAAGAACTCATGGACAATGTTCAAGAAATCTGAATATCTGGTCTAGATACAGGAAACCATCACTGAGTCGGACTGGGTTGATACAAATGTCCTAAAGCATTTTAGAATGGGGGATGGTACATCTTTCATAGACAAGGGTTTTACCTTTGTGGAATGAGTAAGCTATAAAATAGTGACAGGTAATCTATTACTGACATTAATATCAATCTGGATCTTTCTTACAGCAAGTGCAAGCCATCCATGAAGTTTGGTAGCCATAGGTGACAGAAAACTAGGTTACTGTATGGAAACCATTTTCCTTCTTTGTGTTATGGACTGTGTTACTATGACCCTTTGACATTGAAATCGATATGATTTTCCTAACCTCAAATGCAAGCCATCCACAAAACATAACTTTAAATGGTGCAATCCATTCATTCAGCCACAGTGACCTTGAACCATTGTGATTTTAGTCCAGATAGGGTTCTTCTTTAACCCAAGTGCAAGCCATCCAAAATTATTAAGAAACTAGAGATCATATATTCAGTTAGTGTGCAGAAACCAAATTGGTAAATGGCAGATCAAAAGAATATATGATCCAACATAATGGTAGGTATATGAAAACATGAATCAAGCCTTCAAATCCCCGATTTTATTATGTTGCAAATTTCATGAACACATGTTAAACACTGTCAATTTAACATTTCAGAAGCATTTGCTGTCTTTTCTGGCACATGATTCTTCAATAAAGATCTGTGCTTCTGTCCAGATGCCTTAACTTCAAACACCAAGCCAACATTACAGGCAATCTAGATCCAGAATACAAACACAAAATATACTGAAAAATTAATGTATATTCAGCACTCAACAAGTCTAAATGTGTAACTCTTGCTGAATGATTGTGAACTGGACTTTTGCAATGATCATGGTCAGGTGCTCATAGTGCTGTATTCTTCTAAATTTTGTAAAGCGGTGTTGATTTGTCACTTTTTCTGATCTGACGTGTTTCAAAGTTTGAAAAGATCTATCTGCTCAAACATTTTCCGTCATATAACATCCACAAGTCACACTGTAAAAGTGTTTCACTTAACATCTGGCACCATTTTCTTTAAAAATAATTACTGGTTCATTAGCTAGCTAGCTTTAACAACAAAATGGATATGTCAGACAAAGTTCACTTGAGCAGAAACCCGTCTGTTTTCTCGAAAGCAGGTCAATTACAGTTGCTACAAAAAGCAAATACAGAAAAGTACTTTAAGCTATTCTTATGTAGCACTCACCTTTTATAAGAATATTCATGAATTTATATGAGAGGAATTAAAGACATGATAATAAAATTGGCTAAAACAAGTTTTTATTGCTTTAATTTTATTTTTTAATGTAGCCAAAAGGGTGTAAACCATATACAGTCTGCAGGAAAATGTAATTTGATGCAAAAAACCGTAATGGCTGGCATGTATGCAAATGAAATTTTTTAATTAAGTGGCATCGTTCAAATGTAAAGTGATATTAATCTAACATAAATCATTTGAATGGATCATATTATATAGTGTAACAATATATGCATATATAAAACTGTCTAATTATTCATCTCTTAACTGTATAATGAATGTGATCATTAAGAAACTCCATAGTAAAAATGAAAATGATAAAATAATTCTCACAGTGAATACACTGAACATGAAAATGCCCCACAGTACCCGTAAAATACTTTAATTTTTATTTTTAAATGTTTTGTACACAGTTTTTTTTAAATACTGAAATTGATCTCAATGCACCATCTTATGAAATCTTTACCTCAAGTCAAGTTTGAAATTGCTTTTGTAATTACCTTTACAACGTGATTTTGCATAACAAGATGTAATTACACCCTGGTCTTCCTACATGCATCATTATAACATAGCCATAAATTTCACAAAGCAATATGCAAGTACACTCTGGTCTTGCTTACTATGTGCATCATTATAACATAGCCTTAAATTTCACACAGCAATATGTAAGTACACTCTGGTCTTGCTTACTGTATGCACAGCTGTCCACACAACCAACCTCAGTATAAGGCATTACAACTTTTAATTTTTTTTGAAAATAAAGACATGTTTTTACATGTATGCTTATATAAAGTGAGCAGAATAACAAAAAACGAATACCAACCAACAAACATGTAATTAAAACTGTTAAAATTCAAATATTTAAGAATGAATTAAACCACACAGAGGCCTATTAAAAATGTTTCTGTATCCCAGTCCACCAAAACTGTCTCCAGTCATGACAGGGACACCTGAATTGGCTAAACCTTTGTATGAACTTTTGTTACATGTCTGTAGAACGAGATATACTTATGTGGAAAACTTCAAAATCATCATTTATCTGTTAAAGGTATCTAACTTCCTTAAAATCTGAATGGCAATGTAACATTTCCAGAAACTGGCAGTACTTAGATTTCTGTATAGGTTTCCTTTACAATATCGGTTACTTTTAAAATGTCAATGGCAGTTTGAGAACAGGTGAACTGTCTGTAGCTGGATTTTCTGTGTAAATTTCCATGGTCTTCTGTGTAATATCAAACACAGCTGTACAAGCCGTGGTTGAATCATCTATGTCATTTGGACGCCTGAATAAAGGATAACTACAGTTTCCAGTGTCCCCAAGAAGGAACTTGACATCCTGCACAGTCTTAGGTGGTGCTATTTCTTCTGCACGTTTTGCACGTGCAACTGTACTCTGTAGACCTGAGCGTTCTGCAACATCCTTTATATGTTTGTACTGGTTGAAATGGAAATAGTGACAGACCTTGGATGCTTCTTCCTGTTCTGGTATAGTTGTCAGCTGCAGACGGCTTTCTGGTTTTCCTGGTCCAACCTCCAAAGACCACATCTCCTTGCAATTTAATGATGCAACATTTATGTTAAATCCATCAGCTGATCCATAGCCTTTGTTACGAGCTATGCGGATGACTTCATCCATGCTGGATGCTGACAGGAGTGCCCTACAGATTATGCTTACTGGTGAGGAACCTACGCTAGCTTTCTTAGGGCAAAGTTCATTTATTGTAAATATCATGCCATGCTTGTTGAATCCAAATGCATAGCCTGGCAAAAATCCAGGATAGGAAAAAGCAGTAAAGTGTTCCTCAGTATACTTAACAGTACCAGCATTGGATTGTTGGTCAATAATATGGGCACTGACAATGTAACTATTTGGAGCAATCATTGGTTCAGC
Source organism: Sinohyriopsis cumingii (assembly GCA_028554795.2). Lineage (NCBI taxonomy): Eukaryota > Metazoa > Mollusca > Bivalvia > Unionida > Unionidae > Sinohyriopsis > Sinohyriopsis cumingii. The sequence goes on from CM068833.1 coordinate 36,940,038, forward strand.
ATCTTCATTGTGTGCTAATATTTTTGTATCAGGTCTATTAATATGTACAGTAGAACAGCCATTAACTTGCTTGGAAGCTTCTGCCTGCATTTCATAATAATGGACACTGTATACTTCTTTTGAAAAGTTCATGAGAAAGAGATGCTCAAATGGCATTCCACTTCCATCAGCCATACCCCGAATTTCTTTAACATACTGAGGAAAACTCCTTTCTGCAGCATCCAAATATTCTTCATAGATGTCTCTCCCTCTGGAGGTTTTATAGAAGGGGAGGAGCTTGTTCTGTACAAGTGAAGATGAAATTAAATATTTCCGTATTCGTCCTCCGAAGACAGAGCCAATGCTGTAGCCCACCTCATAGTGTGTCCCTTTTGTGAACAGAACAGGTAGTACTTGTCCTTTGTGTGAGGGTGGAACCGTGTCAGTCTCTTTGTGAACATAGCATAGTCTACGGGCAAATGGGACATTGTTCCTCCCAAGAATCACTGAAAGAACATGAATAAAAATGTGAAAATTAACACTTATAGATAAATCAATAGAAATTTGTTTTGGAAAGCAAAAAATAGATGTTTTAAAAAATGACACCCCCCCCCCCCCCGTTTTGACAATATACTTTGGTGACACAAGCATTTGAAAATAAGAATGGGAAAATCCAACAAAGTGAATAAGTGAATTTTGTTCCGAATTTGATTTAGTCCAAGATAGGCTATACATGGTCGCCAGTATAAATGGTGGAGGAAGAACCCTGGAAAACCCAGGGAAGAACCACCGAACCACAAGAAGCTACTGGCAGGCTTTCCCCACGTACCCATGCTAGCCGAGCCTTGGACTCGAACCCACGCAGGCAGAGGTGAGATGACAGTGATCCGGAACGGTGAGTGCTTTAGACCACTCGGCCACACGGGGCCCCTGTACATGTTGAAATATTCATCATAAGTTGAAACTTGGAAGAGACCTTTACATGGAGGGGAGAGGGGAATGTAGAATTTCCCAGCCTTGGATGGGGCATCTGTTAATTATGGTGCTAAGATAAACTTGAGATCTAGCGGTTTGGGGTGTGTTTTCCATGAAAAGTATGTTGTTTTAGAAATGACTTAATGAGAGAATCAGGCTGTCCAGTTTTTTGCAAGGCAAAATGGTCTTGACCTGGGTAGGTGTGGGGTGGACGGATGGGAAGTAAGACCCTTATGAACGTTGTCCAAATGACATAAAGTTGAGAGTCTATGAGACCTATAATCATGGGTGTAAGGAGAAGGAAAAAGGAGCAAGCCACAATGTTTTAAGGTACAGTGTCTGTCATACATTATTTTTCTTTGCTCGAGTCTGAAGCTGTTTGAAATGATTTGTCTTAAATAATTATGAATCATGTATGTTAAAAATTGATCATTATTAGGTTTGTGGGACGCTTTTCTGCAAAGAATTTTTAGCAATACTGTTGTATAAGGAGTAAATTTTATTTATTTGTTTAACTAGGATGTTAAGTCTTTTAAGCTAAGAATTGGTTTCATTAACATTTGAGTAGCAGTTGTGTGCTGATTGGTTGTTTACTGATCAGCTATAATTGTTCCTGTATCTGACATTTAATTTAAAATAGTGCAACTCTCATTAACCCCTGGAGATTTTTGTCATTTTCGTCTGAAATGCGAGTAGGAAACACATTTTGTGGACTATTTCTAAATAAATCCTAATACATAGACTTCCAAGTGATTTTCCATTAACCTAATGCCTAGTCGTGTTAGAAACATCATTTTTATTGGCTATTTCACTTGCTCATGAGCATTAGGGTAAAAGTTGGAATTCGTTGGGTCTTTTTGCTGAACAGACCCATCATTTTTGTATCGAGACCACTCTTTATTCCAAATGCCCATCTTATTCAAAGGTTCATCTGTCTGTATGCAGTTCAGACCAGTCTGCCTTAGATCTGAGACCAAAAAGTCTAAAATCTGGACACAAAATCAGATTCTGACCACGGGCAGATTTTGGGTGGAAAAAATCAGGTCCAAAAAATGAGGTTTTTCCCTCTGTATTTTGTAGTGCAACTAGAACTTCCAGCTTATTTGGTATCATTGTAGAGCTACATCTGTCTACCTTTCTATAATACCACCCACTTTAGTGTATCATCCATGACCTTGATGCTACAGAGCTTGGCAGTAGGCTACTACCTCCTGCCCCATAAACGCGGTGCCAGGGGTTAATCAGTTCAGCAAGAGTATACTATGCTATTGATCAATTAGTAATAGTAATTAGTCCTATTGGAGATATATATTAATTTTCCTGTCTATGGAAAGTGAAGCTTGAGTGTATTTTGCCAAACATGACATTATTTGTACTGGATGCTAGGTTATGACCTGAAGCCAGCTGGGAGCAGAGTGTCTATGATGAAATAGGCTATTCTGAGTGCACCTGGGAGTGGAATGTTATGTTCTGTTCAGAAAGTAACAAAGAGTTAACTGCATTTATTTTATCAGGAAATAGCTTATCCCACATAAAAATCAGAGAGTAACAAAGAGAGGCAACTAAAGTTGGATGTATGCATAATTAGGCAATAGGGAACACGTGTTCTGGTTCAAGTTGACTCCAACACACTAGATATGCCAATTCTGGAGACTGAACACCTGCCAGTTATCAGGTTATGAAAGACATTCAGGACAATTAAAGTTAGAAACACTGGATTCTGCTTTATCGATATAAAGGGAGCTGCTAAGTACTTAAGAACTTTTAAGAGTTAATTATCTTCTTTTATTTCTGTTCTGATAGAGGTGCATCCTGGAATTGGTCCAGTACTTTTTTTATCGTGTTGTATCCAATTGATTAAACTGCTGTATTCTGGATACATGACTTGTGTTCAACATTTCTGCACAGATCTCCATTCCTTCCATCGATTAATTTCACGTGAATATTCATTTGATCTGGGCTATAAAATTATGGTCAATCATCGTCAAAGCATCGATAAGTACCAAAGCATGATAGCACCTTACATATTAGCATAGGTAAAGGCTTAAGACGTGTTCTACAGTATGAATTAGACAAGTACACAACAGTCACAAAAGTGTGGATGTAATGCAGAAGCACCTGAAGACTTCAATCATGCTCTGACGAATTTACAAAGAATGAACACTTGCTAGAAGCTTTGAGAAATTGTGTAATGGTAGCAGTTCATATACTGCGTGATAAAAATGATTTGTATGTCATTCTGAATAATGAGTAAGTTATAAATAGTAAAAAAATATTCTCCAACAACTGTCAATGTGGCAGATAGTATTGAAACAGCTGGAAAAACTGTGACCTTCTTCTCTGAGGTTAATGATGGGCAGAAAAAATACCCAACTTGTTGACAAGAAAGAAACTGAAAAGGACACAAGAGTATATACCTAAAGAACCACAACTGACAGAAACAGTAGAGATGCAAAGATACTAGACAAAACAGAAAGCAAATGAGAATTATAAAAATTATATTAAGGAATTTTATAATTATGAGAATTATAAAAAATGAAACAATCCTTAAGCAGAGACTAGCTGACACTGAAAACAAATGCCAATTTTGTATTGTAGAACAGTGGTTCCCAACCTGTGAGCCACAGGGTTATTCTAAGGAAGCCTAAAAATACAACTATTAGCATATGGGGGCTCTGACATTTTTTGGGAAGTTGAGAATCACTCTTGTAGAATACTGTGGAGAGTAACCAATTTTATCCTGTTCTCCCCATGGAAATCTAAAAAAAGGGATTTATAAAAGGATGGAAACTGTTGTTTAAAATAATGTGTACCATCAACAAGTCCCGCCATCAAGAAAATAAAAGACGGCAGTCCTTGTGTGCCTCAGTCTGAAAGGTAAATTAATGAGTTGTTTTTGTTGTTGTGGGCATATGTTCAGGGCCTTCCAGTAAAGCTGAGGGGTGAGTTGCCAAAGTAGGCAGGGTTTGGGTGTTGGGTTATAATTAGTAATTAGAATGCTGCGATCTATACACTCCGATAAATAAGAATTACCGTATATACTCATGTAAAAAACGACTGCCCAAAATGAATAGGTATGAATACTAAAAGGTGTATGACCCAAGTATAAGTCGACCTAAAAGTCCAAGATGACATCAAAAGATACATGCAGTAAGTTCTAAATGCATTTATTTTGGCAAACTTACATTAGCAAAAACTAATCATACAACTCTCTTGGGGTTTACAAGTACAATTATTACACAGAAATGGTATAAATCTGTTGGAAAAGTCAAGAAATTTATAAATTTTCTTTGATTTTTTAAATTGTTTCTAATTCAGATTCGCGCATAACTTGGTTGAACAACAATAAAAAGCATTTGTGGGTTGCTGAAACACTACATCTAGCTTTTGACTCGATTCTTGTTTATGCATTATTGCATTTGACTTTTTATATCAGTGCACCAGTAATTAAGTTTTTATTCTGCTTTAAAATTGCAAATACTTAACTCATTAAAATATAATCCCAGTATGACAAGACAATGAACAAAATCAATAGGGTTTGATTAAATGCTCACAATTTTGAATTAGGCTAGTGAGTGTATTTACATAATGGCGCCACCGCATGTACATTGTAGTTTTGAACACTCGCTGATTGAAGTACATCACTTGGATTCAAATCTTGGGTACCACTGCACTAAACTTTAATGATAAATCTAAAATACAATAATGTTGTTTCAGAAACAATGTTTTGAAAATTATGCTAATACCATAAATCTGAGTTGAAGTTTACTTTGATGTAAGTGACCTTATACCCCCGTTTTTGTTGTTGTTTTTCTTTTACAAAACTATGGTAATCATGCTAATATTACTGAGTGAAAGGCAATTACACATCAAAGTAGTGGTATAGTTGCCCGTCAAAATTCCCTCTCAACCCAAACTAGTTTCAGGATCTTAATGATTAACTGGCCTGTATTGATGTTGGAAAACAAAAGAAAAATCCTCCAATTATAAACAACGGAGATGCTGACACATCCATCTTTCCAATGTGTTGAAAATTATGATTTTGTTCCACCAAAAACACAGAAGTTTGGTTAAAAAAAATGAAAATAAAATCTGCATCAAATACATTTGGGAATAAACAAGGATTAAATAATAAAAGCCAGCTTAGCCAGCTTTAAGAAGTTGGAAAGTGTTCTTTATAGTTGCTATGTACAACTTTCCAGAGGCAGTCTCTTGGAGATCTTGTCTCCAAAAGATAAATAACTAACATGAGCTCTGCCAGTTTTCTTATCTATTCCATAATGCTGTACTAGGGGTTTAAGATCATCAATACAATAATTTCCTTGTTTAGACAAGTATTTTGATCAAATAAATATCCTTACTTTTAATTTCTTTATAAATTGTTATTTATTCATCTTAACCCTTAAAGGGCTATGTAGTCTGTAGCACAAGATCCCTCAGGACTAAATTGTTTGAGAAATGGAAATTGCACTCTACTTGAAATTTCCTGCATCTTAAAAAGGCATATTTTACCTTTTCTGCATTCAATTTTGAAAACCACTGCTTTGTGCCGTGTGAGTCCAACATGTACTTTAGAATTATATTCAATATCACTTTTGGGTTCAAGGTAACTCCCTGGCATTTCCATTAACACTTTCACAGCTACAATAATCTAATATACTAAAAATCTTTAAAGCCACTGTCATCATTGCTATCATCAGCCAGTATTTGTGAAACAAAACCTTCATTGCAAATGAAACATGTTGGGAGACAGCTGTTTGGGGTTTTTGCCAGGAAACCCATAGTTTTAAACAAGTACATGTATTTGCAAAACTTCTTTGATACAACTACAATAGAATGTTTGTTCCTGGGCTCAATGTGTCAATTTAAGTTAGATCACCAATCATTTCAAGTACTGAGGTGTGTAATCAGTTGCCTACCTGAAAACAAGGCAGATGTCGTGAATAACACTTGCAAGTGTGTTGTTGCAACTAAAAATTTTATCAAATGCTTAACCATGCTATTCTCCAAGTTTAAGTACAGCCAGAATGAATCACAGAATAGATTTGACTTTCTTTTCTATATTAATGTTTTCACTCAGCTGAATTCCATTTAAGATCAATAAATTTACCAAGACATTGAAAGAAGAAACAAATGGCAAAATTCCTGTGACCCTTCATTTCCTTGTGCCCTCCAAAACAAATATCTGGCGAGGCATCTTAATTACAGAACAGGATGATCATGAATTTAATTCTAAAGTTTGCAATAAGCATTCATGTGCTCAATCCCAAGTGCTGTATTTCATTACTTTCATATTCTTCTTTTAAAGTTTGTAAAATGGTGTTGATTTGTCCTTTTTTTCTGATCTGACATGTTTTGAAGTTTGCAAAGATCCATTTGCTCTAACAGTTTTCATTGAATAACATACACAAGTCACACCATAAAGTGTCTTGCTTATAATCTGGTGTCATTTTCTATAAAGCCAAAGACTGGTCTGCTACCTAATTTTATTACGAATATAATAGATCTGTGAGGCTAAGTTCAAGCTGATGAAACCCATGTTTTTTAAAATATAAAATGGGTTATATACAGTTGCTATAAATAGAAAACAAGGAAAATTCTTATTCAGCAGTGATGTTTTTTAAAGCAGATTCTCAAATTTATATGAGTGGAACTAAAGAGATTATACTAAAAATGATAATCATAGCTTTTGACTGATTTTTACTTATTTTATTTTTGAATTTACCAAAACAGCATAATCCATATACATAAAACGTAATTTGCTGAAAAAAGGCATAATGATTACGACAAAAGCATAATGGCTGGCATGTATGTGTTTAACCCCAAAATACTTTCCAGATTTGCAAACAACATTTTGTCCAGGTCTCAACGTGAAAGCAACAAATGTATTAAGATTTAGGGTTTATCTTCTAATTTCATTTGAATCCTTAGCACGTCATCCTTTTGAGATCATGTGCACTAAACTTATTTGACTACAATCTGACATGAACACAATGCATAATTAACGAGCATGACCTCAACAGACCGTGTAAAATATCCTTTTGACCTCTGTTTTGTGAAAGTTCTATATTATCTACAAGCTGGAAATCGATTTGTCCAGGAATTTTTATTGCGTCCAATGGGACTTTTAGGCTGGGTTTTTAATGCCTCATTTTTTCTTTTATTGCATCAGGGACGTACATTTGTGTGTTATCGGAAGCCCTGCTCAGTTCTGCAATTCTTTCAGCCTATCACATGAGAATCATGCTCCTCTCCAGCCTTGGACAATAACCTAAGCATTTACTTCTTTTACAAAACAAATTAATAACCACGTGTTTCTTTGAGGAGGGACTAGTTTGGTTTGGATTTTGCTGCTCTCTCGTGGATGACCGAAAGTTGTGTGACCACTAAACCATGCTGAAGCTGAAAGTTTTCACTAGAAGTACAGAAGTCTCACTAGGATTTTAAAACTAGGAGTTCAGGACTCCTATTTTGGGAAAAGATTCCCACCAGCAAACGTTGCAGTCCTTTACCAGAAGCATATTGGGCATACCTGAAGTGGCTAAATTTCCAGATAAGCAGAACCAGTGGTTACCATTGAGTTTAATTTCCCAAATTCTTTACTCCACCGACATATAACTGCTTGTCCATTAGAGTGAGAGTGAATTATGTCAGACCAAAAAAAGGTCTTATTCCAAGCATTAAGATAGGAACCATGTACCAGATAGAGTTCCATGCAAACTATCAGTTGTAACAACTTTAGCACTCTGCTACATCTCATTACAATCTTCATCAATTTGCTGTTTAACCCCAAAATAGTTATCCAAGTTTGCAAACAGCATTTTGTCTAGCTCTCAACATGTCTTGATTTCAAGGTCACATGCACTGCTTATTCGGCTACACCTGGAAATGAACACAATAATGAAAGTTAAAATTTGTTCATTTGATGTACTCTTATACCCATCTACATCACTGGGTCTTTCTACCTCTGAATTCAGTCGCTGTAAATATCAGCACATTTTCCCACCATTCAGTCGCTAGTTAAGTCTTTAAACTTGCCGCCAAGCTGTTGGGTGATGTTCTTTTGATGTACTCTTACAACGACAATATGACTTCTGGGGGTCATTCATCCAGTTAATTTTCTCATTGTAAATATCAGCACAGCTAAAATGATCAATTGATAAACATATTTTCCCACTCAGCAAGTGGTTGAAACAGGACCGGCAAGCCCATGAATTTGTCGTCCAGCAATTGCATGCGTAAGGAGGACTCCTAATAAGCGATTTTCTGCATCCCAGATAAAAAAAATTGCATCCAAATACGTGTTATTAAGCGTTTCCAAGGCATCTGAAGTATATATTTTATGTAGTACAAATCAGTCATCTTAACTATTAAATTTAGAAGTGTGTGTGATTAGGATTTTTAACATAGCTTTAACAATTTTTCAGTCATATTACTATGATGTCTGCAGTGTGGCAGTTTATAGTGATGTCTAGCACTGGGGCATCATGCCACAGACATGTCCCACCCAGTCACATTATCCTGACACCAGGCCAACCAGTCCTAACACTAACCTCTTTCTTAATGCTGAGCGCCTAGCAAGGCAGCTGTTAGTACCTTTTTTGGAAATCTCTGGTATGACTCGGCCGGGGTTCAAACCCACAACCTGCTTCTGAGGCAGACGCTCTAACCACAAATTTACAAGTTTGTATGTACACATATATGCCACAGAACCAGCGCTAAGGTAAGAGTTGATAGCTGCATCTGGACGGAAGACCTCAGTCTCTCATCCAACAGTTGTTCCTTATAAATAATTAATAAAGACTCTCGTGAATTCTTTAATCGTCTTAAATTTCTTAACTAAATGCTTGTTCACAATCAACATTGGATGGGCTTATAACAAACAGGATTTCTAACAGTTTACATAACAGACTAAGAGAAGGTGGAGTGAACACTAACAGTGTTCCAAGAATTTTAAAAGGTGTTTCCTGTGACTGCTTGTATGCCATCATCTTCACTTTGAACTCCACAATACTGCACCTGATTGGCAGAATGGTCATCCTTTCCGAAAACAAATTAGATGATTAATAAAAACCTGCAAGTGCAAGTCTTCAATTTCACCAGTGGTATCAAGTGGTAGCATGAGAAAATGGTCTGGTGTCCTTAAAGGTACAATAGTAAGCCAAACTCTGGTGTTGTTGTTGTTGTAGGGTTTAACACCATTTTTCAGCACAAGATAGGCTATACATGGCGGCCAGTATTAATGGTGGAGGAAGAACCTGGGAAATCCCCGGAAAGAACCACCGACCCACGAGAAGCTACTGGCGAGCTTTCTCACATGCCAACATAGGCCGAACCCGCGACTCAAACCCACGCAGACAGAGGTGAGATGGCAGTGATCCATAACGGTAAGCGCTTTAGACCACTCGGCCCCCCCCCCAAACTCTGGACACGCATACAAAGCCAAATGCCTGTGCTAAACATCAGTTCCAAATTTCTTATCCTATGCGAAATGTACTTGAAATATCAGTGTTTATTCTTGAATAGGTTGCGCGAGAAAGGACAGAAGTGTCCTCCCTTGAATTTATTATATTAGTACATGTATGACAGGTACACTTTAAGCAATGATACGAGCCCCTATGCAGAATGCCAAACAAGACAGAGATTGGTGAAATCAAACATGGAATAGGTCGATTCAATATGCAAATAAAAAAATTAAAAAGGCAAAAGAAGATTATTAGCTTTATGCAAATGGTTTTATGGCTGTATGTGGCTGAAACATCCCAGTCCAATCGTCCTGACCAAATGTACCATTTGGGCCAAATTGTCCTGGGCCAAACTGGTTTTGGTCCTTAATGTAGCATAACTTATCATTTTTTTTATTTGAAAGGTAACTCAATCAAAATTTGCACACATGTAATTCTCCTTGAAAGAAGCATATAAAAGCTTATTTTAAGAAAATATGTCAGAAATTGTATTTTTTATGATTTTTTTCAAACCACATCTACTTAATGCTGTTTAAGACTGATTTAATTTGGTGCCAAAAAGTGGTAACATACCCAGCATGCTTTTTTTGATATATTATAATTATAGCAATTTTAAGCTGCTTTTTGGGTTAGTTTGGGGCAAATGAGCTAAAAACACAAAATTTTAATATGGAGAGATAACCGCATAAATGTTGCTTCACCATAAGACTTTTCGTGAAGGAACATTCTCATTTATAGGGCCTTTATTCAGAGAATGAGAAAATTATGACAAAAATATCTGAACTTCCACCGTTTTAAATTCGCAATATTAGCACATAACAATGCATGGAAAAACAAGCAAATGGTGTTTGAGAGCTGCTTTCTTCTTTTTTCTTGACCCATTTTGTTTAGTAAAATTTTCAAATCAATCATCATAAAAGAATATTTACAATTTTAAGTTGCAACCTACACTCAACACTAAACTGTGTAGTCTACACTACAGCACAGGGGCTCATATTGTTGCTTACAATTTACCTGTCATACATGCATTATATAATAGCTACAAGAGAGGACACTTGTCTCCTTTCTCATGCAACCTATTTAAGAATAAACGCTGATATTTCAAACTACATTTACTTTTCATGTAGCATAATAAAACTGGTACAGATGTTTAGCTCAGGCATTCGACTTTGTATGCGTATCCGAAGTTTTGCTTACTATGGTCTCTTTAAGGAATGCCAGGCCCTTTTTCCACACGACTACTCAATATGGCCATGATAGCGCCTACTTAATATGCAAGAACGCTGCCTTCTCATTGGCCAACTGAAAATAAGTTATAAAAAATGCAGGATGTCATTTTCTTTTAACCAATGAGAGGACAGTATTCCATTTGGTGGGATTTCATTTGCATATTAAGTATCAAATTCCGGTTTGCACACACATGACCCCTCAATCAAAATCAAAGTTCTAACACTTTACGGTAATTATACATAAAATGCCCTGTTAATTGATTGAGCTGCAAACCTATGTTAAAATTAAAGCTGAGCAGAAGCTAGTACCACTGGAGTCAGACGTTTTATCAATAAAGTACTGCAAAATCTCTGACAACATAAAATCACCTTATTGGCAATATAAATGAACACTAGGAGTGCAACGGTGACCACAACCCTCCTCTCAATTTTGCTTTTCTCACGTGTCTTTTAGCGCTTCAGAAGACTGAAAAACTACACACATCATTCAAAAAACAGTGACGTACCAACACATAACTCTCGGACGACCATGTCATGAATCCAATCTGGCAAACTAATCTTTATTTTCACCATTACAGTCACACACCCTTTCTATAAGAATCCACCAGATGGAAGTAGTACATTCTACCAGTTTCTGCCCTGCAGTAAATATGCATTAGGATCTAATAATCATACCGAACACGGTGCAGAATCTGTTTTACCTTTTAATCCTAGGGAAATTTAATAATACAGTATCAACAGATTAGTTGATTTTGCTCAGAATAATGAATGCATCATGAAAATGTTATTTATAGTATTTTATTACTACTATTTTCAAAAATTCTAAATAAAGTAAATAAAATGCTCTCACTCTGCACATTCATATATACATTGATACATGCATATAGTTGCAGCCTCATCTCTGTCTCACATACACATCACCATCATCATCAATGGTTAATCAGTGGTATAAAGTATCAGCTTTCCTCCTTTCCTACTGTTTTTTATTCTCTCTATCATTATCATTATCATCATCAGCAGAATAAATAGTACATCCCTCATAGAAGTATCATATTTTCTTCTTCACTATTATCAGAGGTCTCGCTAGGATTTTAAAACTAGGAGTCCAGGACTCCCATTTTGGTAAAAATAGGAGTCCCACCATCAAAAGTTGCAGTCCCTTCTTTCCTACAGAATCAATACAGACTTGAGTGCATCTACTTTTAGATGGAGAGGTTTTCATAATATAATCATTTATGGTTTATTTAGTTGTATATGTACTTGTAGTAAGTTTAGGCAAATAAATTTTATCTGATTTGCTGTTTTTTCCCTGTATTTTCGCAAATACGTGACAAATCAGAAAACAGCTTAGACCTTAAAGCGCACTTCGTGAATTCCACAACACAGCAATGTCCGATACGTTTCTGACCTACATAATTTGCATTTTAAAGTTAAATCTTTAATAAAACAATACCTAAGCTTTGGCTTCAATGATTTGTTTATTTTTTCTGAATATATTTCCCCAATGATTTAAGAAAACAGACAATCTAACAAACTGGTACATCACAGACTTAGCGAAGTCTGCCATTATTTCCCATTAGGCCTACTGGTTCACTTACAGTTTCAAACTAATTTTATGATGAAATAGTGTATAAGAGGCAGTTATTATATATCCAGATCACCGATTCTGATCTTAAAATACAAGTTTGTATGTTTTATCATCAAAGGATAGCATGCAGGAAATTGATAATTGCTACCTTACTCGGAAAAGGGTTAATGGTCAATCAGCTATCAAAACATAATGCTTGTGAATGGACAAGAGTTTGTTTGTCAATGTAATTGATATAAAAACTAGGCCTAGCTACTGATGCTTTGATGAATACATTTCGCTACAACACTAGAAATAACCAGGATAAGGCGAGGGGCATTTAAAAAAAACATGGAATGATCAGTCAATGTATCTCTTAAATAATCACAGGGTGAAGTTGTTTTTGCTTTCCTAACAAAACAAGGCGAAGTTTACATTTTTAGGTGACTTGTCACCCACTTACGAATGGCATTTTGTCTAAGTCTCAACATGTCTTGATTCTGAGGTCACGTGCACTGCTTATTCTGCTACATTCGGAAATGAACACAATAAAGAAAGCTAAAGTTGTTTATTTGATGTACATCTCTGAATCTTTCTGCCTCTGAATTCAATCACTGTAAATATCAGTACATTTTCCCACCCGGCCACCAGTCAAAGCCTTTGAACTTGCTGCCCAGCTATTGTATCATGTTCTTGTTTATGTACTCCTATAAAATGGCAACATGTATATACATAAAGGGGTCTTTCAGTCACTGAATTCTGTCATTGTAAAAATCGGCACAGCTAGCTGATCAACACATTTTCCCACAAAGCAGGTGGCTGAAGCAGGACTGGCAGGTCTTTGAATTTTGCCGCACACCTATTACATGCGTATGGAGGACTCCCACCTCAGTGATTTTCTGTGTCTCAGATCAAAAATTGGCGTCCAAATACGCGTAATTAAGTGTTTCCAAGATCTCTGATTATTTTCTGTTATGAAAAACATCAGTACAAACAACAGATGATCTTACCAACCAGCAACCTCTAGAAAGTCGATCAAACACTTTTTTAAATCTACTGGGTCCAGCATCTGTCTTTAATATCTGAAGTGTGATGACGTCATTAACCGTTATTTCTACTATCCTAACTTTAACAACATATTTCTGTTTTGGAAATTTATATAAAATTATAAAATGATATAATCTGAAATAAAAGCAAGCTAAACATTTTATCTTGTGAAATTATTTTCATCATGTTATTCAGCCCATGGTAGAATGGGCTACTTCCATCTGGTGGATTCTAAAAGGGTTTGTGACCATAATGGTGAAAATAATGGTTAATTTGCCAGATTGGATTCATGACATGGTCGTCTGAGAGTTATGCGTTGGTACGTCACTGTCTTTTGAAGTACATGTGTAGTGTTTCAGTCTTCTTGCGATTCTAAGTGATATAAGATGCATGAGAACAGCTGAATCGAGCGGGTGTTGCCACCTTTGGACTCCTTGTATTCATTTATATTATCGATAAGGTGATTTCATGTTGTCAAGAGATTCTGGCATACTTTACTGATAAAACGTCATACTCCCGTGCTAGTACTAAGGAAATAAAGTTTCTGAAAGTTTAAAAACAATCGGAATCCTCGATTCCAGTAGGTTTTTGGAGCTTAATGTGACTGCAATATGAGATTAATGTATGAAGTTCATAACTTAAAACAGCCCATGAACATAAACGTAAGAAACGGCATAAGAGAACACCCCTGAGAGGCCAGTCAACGTGGACATTTAAGTGAGGCTGTTTTTTTTTTTTTTTAGTGCGGTAGGAGTTGTGTCCCTTGTTGGTACATGCTACTTAATGACCCTGAACCATCTGAATGGAGTATATTGCTGAAAGGTTAATACGAGTATTTTAGTGATGCCATCAAAACTGATGACCCCATGGTAAACATGTTTAACAATAAATAAATATTTATTAAACGTCGTTGGTGACTACGTTTTGTGGTCAATTTCTTTCTAGTTCGTTGTGTATTCCGTTCCGCACCGGATGATGACATTTATTTCGTAACACGTGGTTTGCAAACAATTACTATTTATTAAGGTTAAAAACAGAATATAGCGGACTCCTCCTTCCCTCTCTCTCAATCAGCAGCATTTAAAAAAACACCCCATCCACAAAGCTGCATATGACAGTCTGGTTTCAGAAAGAGTCGTAGTAAACCGTATTGTTTAACTGATGCAACACAGCAACTATCACCATCATTCAGTTAAATCTTTGATAAAAGTGGGGTGAACATCAACATACATATATATTCAAGATACTCAAATAACCCAAATAAAGTCCATGTATAACTTACCTTTCATACATCTAAAACAAGCTCTTAACCTAAGAGACATCTCGGCTTACAAAAAGACGCAGATGACAAATTCGAGTACTTTCTATGGCTAGACTGCTTACCGAGCGAAGTCGATTATATAATCTAACGGCATCCAATCTCACAACAGACTGGTTTACTTTTTCAGATACCAGTCTATACTAATTGTAGACTGGTCCCCTATCGTATTTATATTTACATATATATATTTGGGCATAGAACGTTTAAACATTTGAAGATAAACAATGAAACACACACACACACACACACACACACACACACACACACACACCTGTTTTCGCAAGCATAGTAAGAGACTGTAAAACGTTGATTAAATTTATACCTGATAGTTAATAGCAAATTTCCCGACGAATTCAAAACAAAATTGACATATTAGATTTAGATTTTACAACCAAACTAACTTTCCAATGTTCCAACAAAAACTATAAAAATTAACTTTTAATAAGTCAGGCTAGCATCAACACTATCGAGCTTTAATGCAAATAAATTGGCACGAAGTATATACTGAATTCTCGTGCAAATCGTGCTTAATTGTAGTGTGTGTGTGTGTGTGTGTGTTTGTGTGTGTGATTTTTATTTTGATTATCTATTGACTTTGGTATATCTTGAGTTTTTTTTAACGTCATTTGCCAATTTACTGAATTTAATACCATTCTAGAGCACAAAATATAATGCTGACTTGAAATAACTTTGGAAGCATTGGTTACATGGATGTGCTATTATATGTATTAATATAAAAATGCATATTCAGAAATGAATATTGACTGGGTTCATTATGTGATTTAAATTAAATATTTTCAAATATTTCCAATGTTAAAATGAAACAAAAAATTGGTTTACTGGCTCGAGGTCTTTGCTCGAGAGAACAATTCGAAGATAACATTAGAGAAAACTTTAATGATAACAACGGAGTAAGTTATGCCATAAATTTACTCATCAATAACTCTCTATACAAGAAGACCGATCCGGAGGCCTAAGTGGTTAGAGCATCCGATGCAAATGCGGGAGGTCGTGGGTTCGAACCCCGGCCAAGTCATCCAAATATAATACTAGCAGCTGCCTCTCTTGGCTCTCAGAATTAAGAGGTTAGTATTAGGACTGGTCGGCCTGGTATCAGGAAAATGTGACTGGGTGGGGCATGATGCCACATGTCTTCGGCATGATGTCCCAGTGCTAGACATCACCATAAACTGCCACACTGCAGTCATCATTGCGTATGACTGAAAGTTTTTTTTTTTAAAGTAACGTTAAAAATCCAAATCACAATATATATATATATATATATATATATATATATATATATATATATATATATATATATATATATATATACATACATACACACACACACACACACACACACATATATATATATATATATATATATATATATATATATATATATATATATATATATATATATATATATATATATATATATATATATATATATATATATATATATATATATATATATATATAAGTAGTGAAGGGGGATACCCTACGTACAATGGGAATTAGCATTACAGAACCCCTTGGGACACTCTACGTACAATGGAAATTTAACATGGCGAAAAATCGTGGGACACTCTACGTACAAGGGGAATTTAACATGGGAATAAATCGTGGGACAATCTACAGACAAAGGGAATTTAACATGGGATTTTTTTTTTTTTAAATTATTTAAAAAAGGGTAGGCAATGGAAAGGCTATCTCTTTTCGAGAAATATGGGGGCCCTGAAAACGGCCTTTGGGTTTTCTTCTGCTTCTAATTTCTTCTTTTCCTCCACCAACTTCTTATTTTATCTCCAACACTCTTTCTCTTCTTTTTTTTCTCCTCCTCTTCTTTCTTCTCTTCCTCCTCTTCTTCTTTCTTCCTCTTCTCATTTTCTTCTTCTTTTTCAATTTTTTCGTTCCATGTTCTTATTCTTATCTTTTCCTCTTCATCCTCCTTCTCCTCCTTTATTTCCTTCATCACACCACTAATCTTGTCCTTTGCTTTTCTTAAGTTGTTAATTTCCATCTTTACACGATGGGGACTATAGGAATAATGGTCTTCAACGAGTCTTATTAGCATCTGTTCCATTATTCCTAAGTTGTCTAAAACGTCTTGCAAGGTTTGTATTTTGTCCATTTGGTTTGACGCCATCTTCTTTTTATTCTTTGCAGAATGGTTTGAACAACTAACACTGTGGGTTCTTATAGTGAAAGCGCGAACGTGAAGGAAAACATCCCCCTAAAAACATAAAATGGATCTTACCTAGATCATGACCGAACAACGCGCGGACGTGAAGGAAAACATCCCCACTTTCTCATTTCATATAACCCAAACTATACTCTTCACATACGCTAAGAAACAATAAGTAAACCCATAATCTACTATTCACACTAACTTACTTTATTAGTTACAAACACAAACACACAAACACATACACTTCCACTATTAATAAAGAGTTAGTGTTTATTTTCACACTACTCTACTTACACACATTGGCAAATTGATCGTTATTTCTTTTCTAGAGTATTGGGTAGCCCTGAAAAGGGCTGTTTTGTTTGGAACTTCATGGACACCTGGTTAATGGTGGCACCTTCCAGGCCTGGCGCCACATACACATCTTATCCCCCAGTTACTTTTTACCTTTTGGGGGGAGAGAGCAGAGGCAGGATATGTCGCTTCAGAATCCCAATTTTCGCTCTCTGGGATTTTGAAATTTCTTCTCTCCTTTTCCTCCTCCTCTTCTTTGTTTCTTCTTTCCTCTTTATATCTTCTTTCTTCTTCTTCTTTATATCTTCTCTCCTCCTCTTCTTTGTTTCTTCTTTCCTCCTCTCTTA
Organism: Sinohyriopsis cumingii; assembly: GCA_028554795.2. Taxonomy (NCBI): domain Eukaryota; kingdom Metazoa; phylum Mollusca; class Bivalvia; order Unionida; family Unionidae; genus Sinohyriopsis; species Sinohyriopsis cumingii. The sequence goes on from CM068833.1 coordinate 36,957,453, forward strand.
TCCTTCCCTCCTCGACAATGGCTTCCGCGGCCAGTTCATTTAATATGCGCCTGGCATATTCCAGATGCACATGAAGCTCCAACAGTTTCTCCAGTCTCGTGTTCATTTTTTGGTGTTGATCAATCAACAAGGGTAGCTGGACTGCCGAACGAGTTTCAATTTATAGTGAAAGCACGGACGTGAAGGAAAACATCCCCCTAATAACATAAAATTCATCTTACCTAGATCATGACCAAAAAAAAAAACAACAACGCGCGGACCTAAAAGAAACACTCACTCACTTTTTATGCTACCCATTACTATTTAAAATTTTTTATAAATCACTTCAATAGACTATCCACATACACAAGGCAATCCAATCTAACCCCAAATATACACCTCAAACAGCCCCAAAAAAAACCAAACATCATTTTAATCTACTATCCACACCAACCTACTTTATCACTTACAAACACACAAACACACAAACACATACCCTCACATTTTTTAAGAAAGAGTTAGTGTTTATTTTCACACTACTCTACCTACACACATTGGCAAATCGATCGTTATTTCTTTTCTAGAGTATTGGGTAGCCCTGAAAAGGGCTGTTTTTTGTTTTGCTATGGCATTCTTTTTTAGTTTCTAAGAATGCGATGTCCTCTGAGGATAGACTTTCTGGCGATAGGTCTGCTTCTTCGGAAAGAGAAGAAGAACTCTTTGGTGTCGATACGACAATCGACAAAGCCTCTGTCAGCTTCAGGTTGCTGCTGCTGTTGCTGCTGTTGCTGCTGTCTCTGAAGTCTGTACTTCTCTGTCCATTCTTCTTTTTCCCTGTTCATTTCTTCTCTGAAGAGTTCTTCTATCAGGTCTTCAGTGATTTTTAACATTCTCACATTCTCTATTTCTTCTGGCTTCGGTATCAGATTGTGTCTGACCCTATGCAAATTCACGTAGGCTTCGTTGAGCTTAGCTAGTCTGGAGCACATCTTCTTAGGAGGATGAGTCGACAATGGATGGCTAGACTGGAAACAACCCCGGTTCTTAAAGTCAAAGCGCGGACGTGAAGGAAAACATCCCCCACACGGTTTTCGAGCCGCAACGTTTAGTGAGTGTCATGAGAGGGATAGTAAGAAATCAAAGAGCATCAATCCAACATTCTTCTAGCTAAACAAAAGACAAAGACATTTTTTTCAAAACACAACATTTTTTATTCAAAAATCACTTAACACTAAACAACAACAACTCTAACATTTTTTAACAATAATCCAACACTATAACATCAAACATTTTTTTCAAATCACAAACATTTGTTTTCTCAATGCACAATCTACTTTAAACAGGGCTGACAACGTTGTGAATGAAATTGTGATTTCCACTGTTGGAAATCATTTGGCCATTGATGGACACTACGTTTCCTAGCTTGAGACAAAAGATAAGCATAATGGTCGCAAAACCATCGATCTACTTTCACATCGTTTCTAGCAGAAGAACGAGGATCGAAATGAGTCACTAAATGTTCTAAGGAATAGCCCAGGCTGCGATGATGCAGAAAATACACACAGTACTGTCCACACACCAAGGAATCTGTGCCTTGTAATTTCACGTTATTGAATCGGGTGGTTTGAGCATTTCTTCTCATAAAGTCGATGATATCGTCTTCCAAAGGGGGCAATCCGTACGAATCGAAATATTCCACACATCCTTCTTGAGGAAAGTAGACGGCTACCCAGTGGGTTCCTGGGAGATGACTGTCGTCCGTGTTGATCACGTAAGCTTGATGGTCTTTAGGTTTGCGATGAGGGAGTTCATCTTTAGCACAGACGACAGGATTCCAAGAAGCCGTATATGAACTGTGGTTCAAAAGGTAATAAAGTTCCCAGGTATCCATTGATTTGTTTTCTTCTTCTTCACAGGTAATAATAAGTCGTCAATTCGATCCTGACTTTTTGCTTGAAAATGTCTGACGAATAAACGGTTATTCGTTCTGTTTCCTCACTCTGATTCAGGAGAGCTTCGATACGATAGATCTCTTGAGTGGTTAATGGTGGACAAGAATGTTCACGCAAGTCTTTATACCACTGGTGCAACACGTCTTTGTTTGAGATGAGGCTCCAAGCTTCGTCCAGAAACTCGTCCAATTTTTCTTCTTGACTCAACATCAGGCATTTATCGTGTTGAATTTGACTGGGATGATCGTTTTGACATCCATAACAATTTTTCTTGATCAATTCCGTCATTTTGTCGACCAAGTGTTTGGCAAAACAGGAGACTAAATGGGCTTCTTGTTCTGGCCATCTCGACTTCATCATGACAACTTCTTCGTCTTTGTCTTGGGATTCTCCTTCCACGGTCTCCTCACATTCCATCTCCAAAGTTTCTCCACTTTGTAAAGAGGGATAACAGTCTTCCATGGCTTCTAGTAATCTAGAATGACTTCTCTCAAACTGTTGATTTCTATGGTATTATCGAATTCTGCATACAGGATGACGTTCACCGTGTCTGGTAGACCAACCGCAAACTGAAGTTCCACACGAATCTGGCCGGATTTTATAGGGTGGAAATGTCCCTCGTCGCTGCCCTGGTCAGGAGTGAAATCAAAAGCCCACAAAGCATAGCCTCCGTCATATTCGTCGTACGTAATGCCGTGACTGGTGTTGGTTCCTAACTGTCCCGTGGCTTCGTACAGGGACAAGTACGATCTCAAGTAATTCGACTTAGTCTTATCGGCGATATTAAAGACAGGTTCGAAAGGTCGGGTACACAAGGTCTTGCCATCGCGACTGACTTCGATCTTGGACACTCTGTAATGTTGAAACTCAAAAGGATTTTCTTTATAGTCACCATTGAAAGCTGAATTCTTGACGATGCCAACAATCAAACGTTTGGGTAACTGTCCTTGGAAAAGATGATCTTCGATCTTGGATCGGAGTCCAGAGGCAATGGTGAACGTTTTCACTTCTACGCGTCGTATGGGATACTTGGCGGTTGTTCTGCTCAGTGTCTGACTGATGTCGTTACCTACTTTAGGTAACACTTTCACACGACGCACGTAAAGTCTGGCTTCTTCGATGATGGTTTTGTAAGTGGCATCAGCAGTACTAGTCATCAAATGGAAAGCGGCACTGCTACGATTCAGTCTCAGGCGGACATCCACCCCGTTCAGCAAATACTTTTCTTGTAACCACATGTCCAAATGCAAGCGATCCATCAGTTCTAAACTACGACTTAGATGAGTTTTCGCTCGTCGTTCTACAAATCCCGTTGGATTTGAAGTATCTCCGGCAAGTGTAAGGCCATTGAACTTACTCGCTTTGTCAGGTTTCCATACCACGCAAGCATCCAGATGAGTGTTCTTGGCTTCTTTTCCGTACGTCAAGAGATTCTCCAGGTAGGCTCGGTAAGGGTAAGTATCCATGCTGCTGCTGACCAGTTTGTTATTCAAGTACAAGTCCACTTCGCTAAACAAGGAATGCATGAAATTGTTGACGGGAGCTACTACATCATCATTGTCTATGGCACCGTTGTTCGCTTCGGTTACTTTGACTTTCAAGTACAGGTAACTGCTATTCAGATCGATGTAATCTTCGGGCTGTCCTTTGATTTCAAACTCGATGGGAGCGGAATCCGTCAAAGAGGAGACGGGATGAAATTCCACCCACTGGGATTCTTGCATGGTCATCATCGTGGGGGGCATGGCAAACAGATCCAGTTCCGTCTTGGAACAAGCGCAAGACTCTCGGTGCATCATTTTTTTTCCTCTTTCTCAATAATCGAAAACGTCTAAGTCTCGAACGGTTTTTCTTTCCTTGGCCTTTCTAGCTTGAAGTCTGGTGAAAGGGTGTTTTCTTCGTCGTCTCTTTCTGCCTTGTCCTTGCTGAATGCCTGATTCGGTAGCGTGCAGGGCATTTATAGGTGTGTCTCGTCGGCCCAAAATGTCTTTACCCGTTTGCAGCAAGACATTTTTGCCTGCCCTCATGAAGGCTTCTTTAGGGTTTTGTTTGTCGATGATGACATTTTGGAGAAATTCTTTGCCTTGCGTCAGTGCCGCATCTTTCAAGGCGTGCAATCCGCGTGTCACCATCGGTTTCAACACCGGAGCCACCGAACGAAAGGCCGATTTTAACATGTCTCCTAAACCGTGTCCTCGCTGTCGAGCAACCCCTCGGTACACTGGATACATGACTTACTTACTTACGAGTCGTGAGAGAACCGTTTTCGAAAATGGAGTTTCACCGTGACTTTTCCTTTGGTGAATGGAATATTTTGTCCCAGATCTCCTTTTATAGCAATGTTGACCGTGTCCAAATAAGACTTGCTGACAGGCAAATAGTGAGGATGGACAAATTCGCGGTGGACGTGGTAAGTGTTTCCACCTTCCTCGTCAGTGACCGTGGCAGAATTTACTTTGAAAGGAATGACACGTAGTAACGGTACGGAGGTGTGTCCCACCACGTTGTACTCCACCACATCGGAGTACACGAAGATCAAATTCAGTCCTTGGTTCAGTTCTACCGGGTAACGAAAATACCTTGCAAAATGCCCGTCGTTGTCAATCACTGCCCTTTTAATCTTTTTGGTGTCCTTATCCGTGACCATTTTGAGGTCTCCACCCAAAATGCCATACAATTCAGGGCAAAATTTAATACGTATACTTCTTTCCTCACTTTCAAATTTGATGAGTAGACGGTGAGACAGTTTGTGGTACTCGATGGTGACACGTTTTTTTTGTCCGGTCAGAACTTTGTCAAAGGTTGCATATAATTTGTCAGCGATGGCTTCCACGAGATGTTGACCACTAAAATAATGGCCTGGGTTAATTTTAAAGTGATAAACGAAAAGAGGAGGAGGAGAAGAAGAGTCACTGCTGCGGGGTAATAGCTCCTTTGCAGAATGTGAGTTATGTTGAGGACTGCCCGTCATCTTTTGCTGCAGTGCTGTGTCCAAAATTTCGACGTCAAAAGTGTTTTGACCTTCAATGATGTTTTGGATTTGTGTTGGGTGAATCATTTCTACCAAAGCCACTTCCCAATGGGCTTCGTGATCTAAGGGGATGGCCTGAGGTAATTTGGCCGTGTAACAGCACAACGTGTTGTGGGGAAACACCTCCATGGAACTGTCACTGGGTAAAGTTAAGTAAAATTGGTTTTGGTGACTCATAATTCCAGAGTTCTGTGGCTGTCCGAGGGGATATTACTGGACGTCAGAGGCGTGTCTCCGCCCAAAATGGGGTTCTGATTGTGGTTGGACTGGTGACTGGCACTGGACACAATGTTTCCGTTCGAGGAGAATTTCAGGGAGGGATTAGGAAGAAGGTAACCGATGCAACTGCTCAATAAAATGGTCCACAATTGTTTGTCTCCTTGTTGCAAACTCAAATTGGCGATGGCTGCCCCGATGACACAATACACCACGAAGATTTGGCAGAAAAAGACGATTTGCGTTTTAGGCACACGTTCTCCACACCACACCCACAAGGGTTGTTTTTGTAAATCTTGCACAGAAGAACTAGGGGAAGAAGGAGTGGTCGACGTAGCTGCGTCTGTTGTGTGAAAGGGCATGATGGTCACTTCTTTTTATAGTCGATGACTTGCGAAGCGTCGATCCAAGAATCGAAACTGGGTGGATATCCTTTCCAACGTACTTTGACTTCTTTGACACGTCGTTTGCCCACTTTACGGGTTCTGCGTTCGAGAATGCTTTCGATGTCGTACACGTCGTCTTCTTTTTTGGTGACACGTTGTAACTCGGGCAAATAAAACGTTCCTTTGAGCACTTCTCCGTTCATGTCTTCCAATTTATAGACGGCAGGATGACGGCCATGCACTCGTCCAGTGACGCGAAACAATTCGGTCGTCCAGTTAGGTAAGTAACCTTTGTCGAAAGTGCGTTTGGTTTTGCCAATGCGCACCCAATCTCCTACGGTCAACACTCCACTTTTCTCGGGGACAGCCCTCGTCGGGGACGTACCGAACAGACGCTCGAACACCAGCACTTCGTTGTCGGGAGTCACGTCTTGCGGGGCACGTCCGATGCTTCGATGGTAAGATTGGTTGTACGCTTGCACCAGGTGCGGTAAGATGTCGATGTACTTCAGAGTGTGGTGATGCGTAAAATATTTCCACATGCGTTCTTTCAAAGTGCGTTGAAAACGTTCCACGATGCTGGCTTTGGTTTCGGGATTCTCGGTGGTAAAAAAATGAATGTCACGTTTCTTTAATTCTTTTTGGAAAGCTTGGTTCAGAAATTCGGTGCCTTTGTCCGTTTGCCATCGAAGAGGGTGACGACCGCTTTGTTTCAACACCCGTTGCAGGGCTCGCACTAACTCGCTGCTCGATTTGGAAGTCAAGGGCACGACCCAGACAAATTTGGAAAAGACGTCGATGACACAAAACAAATATTTGTAGCCACGATTGTAGCTGGCCAAATGAGAGACATCGGCTAAATCGGCTTGCCATTGATGATCGATGCCTTCCACTCGGGTGCGACTTCTGGCAAACTTGCGTCGAATGGGTTTGTGTAAAGTGTAGGTAGCTTGTTCTTGTAACCATCGTTGCACTTGAGGTAAACGGAGACTTTTCAGTCGAGTTTTGGCAGCACGATACAATTTTTGAACTCCTGCGTAACCTGCAGGATGTGAGGGATCGTAGTAAATGCTGGCTAAGACTTTTTCCATTTTTTATTTTGTGTTGGCGTGTTAATAAGTCACCCACTCTTCGGTGATGCTACTTTGGGTGGGTCGAAAGGGTGGTTTGGAAACGGATTTACGTGTCCGATGGGCTACGGGAGTAGAAGTCGAAGGTAGTGGTGGTGGTGGTGGCAATGGAATGGCTTTGGTCTTCTTTTCTTTTTTCGCTTCTGGTTTCCCTTCTTTCTTTTTCACTTCTGTCGAAGGAGGCGTGGACATCATCTTTTTAACCCAAGCTTTCATTTCTTCTCGCTGGGGTGTAGGGGACGGGGTCAACAAGGATGCTGCAATCTTACTCGAAATGGGAGCTGCTGACGGTGTTTGAAACACTTCGCGCATCTCTTCTTCCTCAGGTCTTTGTGGGGTAGCATCTCTGGTGACCCTTGGGGATGGTAGTGGTGGTAATGATGATGATGGTGCTGGACTTTTCATCAAGGTCTTAAAATCTTTTAGAGTGGGTAAAGCTGTTTCGTCTAAAGCTTTCTGGTGAAAGAGTTGCAGTCGTTGCAAGAGTTGACCGTACTTTTGCGATTTTTCTGTTTCGGACAAATCTTGGCGATCCATCAAGGACTGCAATTCGTGTTGTAACTGGGACATCTCGCTCAAATTGGGATTGGGAGGTAAATGCGGGGTGCGTTGTTCTTGCCAACGATGGTATTCCATCCATCGTTTGTAAGGCACTAAAGCTAGTTTTCGTCCTTCCATGGGGTTGTCAGGGGTCGATTCTGAGATCTTGGGACTTTCGAAGGCCTTTTTATCTTGCTCCCATCAGTCCTCCCAACATGGTTCCCAAGACTCCTTTCAGTATGGGGCCTAACAAGAGAGGCAAAATGCCTCCACGTTGAACCAACATCTTCTTTTTTTGACGAATGGGAATTTTCTTTTGAACCATTTGGCGAAGAACGTGACGATGTTTGCCTAAGCATTGTTTCTGGTGTTTGGACAAAGGGATCGTGCCTTTCAAAACGTTCAAACAACATTCGCACACGGTATCGATGACCTCTTTGGAGGCCGTTTGAATGAGTTTTTTTCGTAGGGGTGGAGAAGCTTTGGACAGGACAGATAACAGGTCCCCATGTTTGGCTAAACGTGGTGGCAGTCCTTTCCTTTTCTTTCCTTGGGGTTTTCTGGAGGGTGACATCTTTGAGTCTTTAGGAGCACCAAAAGAACACTGATACCCTACTTGGTCACAGGCCTTTTTTATACTGGAACGCGTCGCCACTGATTGTCTTTACGGCGTATCAACTTCATGACAGGCATGACACGTCGTGCAGGGGTACGTAACGGACTAAATCGAGTCAGTTCTTGCTTGGACAAATCCAGTAAACTTTGTAACATGCCCGATCTTTCATGGACTTTGATTTTGGGAGAAGGTAATTTGTGAGCAGCAGCCACTGCCGCTAAATTGGAAGGTCCTGCCACTGGGGAAGTTCTTTTGGGGGTCATCAACGGAGAAGTTCTTGGTGTGATTAACGTCTCCAAGTACTCTTCAGTTCCTGGTGACATCAACGGAGAAGTGGATAAACGTGAGGCTGTCGGAGACACAGTCACCGCTGTGGCAGGTCGTGGTTTGCGAGTGTAAGGCTGCGTCCTGGCCGCAGTGCCTCTCTTGCGACTAGTTTTCTTCTGTGGACTTTTCTGAGGACTTTTTCTCTGTTTCTTTTTCTGGGGGCTTCTTTTCTTTTTTCGGGGTGGTGTCTGGTAAGAGGAGGGTCCCGCCACTGGAGAAGTTCTTCTCTTTGGGGACCTGGTCTTTTTCTTCTTGGGGCTTCGTTGAACTTTTGTCTTAGGGATAACTTTGGGGGCATTAGGATCCCATCTTAAGAGTGAGCGAATGATGACCCCTCCTAGAGTACCACTCCCTCCAGGTTTCAAAATGATTTGTTTTTTGGTTTGAGTGTCGATGCGGGGATCGGCCAGTTGGACCAAAGCGACTTTGTTTCGATCGAAAAAGCGTTGGGTTTGATGAGGAATCTGAATGATTCCTTGGAGTAATTGACGTGCCGTCACCGTAAACCATCGTAAGACTTCTTTGAGACTAGCTTCTAAGACACGAGCTCGTGTTTGTGGATCTTTTTCTGGACTGATGCCATACAAGGCACGAATCAATTTGACGGGAAGATGCGACTGAAGGGACGTCATGTTCGCACTGAGTGTGAGACAGACGAAAAAGGGTCTGAGGTTTTTATAGATTTTTTGATGGGGAGTGAAATGAAGTCGAGGACGGAGACGTGTTCAGGACAGGCCCTCCGTCTTGGCACCAGTGGTGAAACAAGTGGGTACGAAATCGCAAATCCTCGGGAGTGGTAGGTTTCAAATCGACGAGTAAATAGGCGTGTGGCGTTTGAGTGGCATCGTCGTACGCCTGAGTCAGCCAAGGCGTTCCTAACTGTTTGGCTAAGACTTGCACTTGCGATTTATCTCGAGGGCTTTTAAACAAGACCACGTAATGTGCATTGAGACTGATGGTGCGATGGGCTTTACTTTGTTGAAACAAATTTTGGGTGATGTAAACGACACTGGCATTACGGTGATGCCCTTTGCGCGTGAACCACAATTTAATTTCTTCTTCGTCTTCTCCTAACATGTCGTCGAAAATGACCAAATGGGTTAGACGGGAGTCAGAGACGATGCCGTCGTCTTCTTTAGGAATGCCTTCCACAAACACGATGGAATCGCCTTGACTTTCTCGCAAAAGGCTGTACGCCGATTGCCACTCTTTGTAACACCACACGATCCGTTGAGGTGGCCGATCGATCAAATGATGTTTATGTTCGATCAAACGTTTGACGAATTCGGTTTTGCCTGAACCGCTAGGTCCAGCAATGAGCATGTTAAAGGGATGGCGAAGATACAAAGCCTCCCAACTGGCACGATCTAAGTGTTCGTCGATGACTTTGACAGTAGAGGAAGAGGGAGCAGAGACAGCAGAGGTAGCCATGGTGTGAGAAATGTCACTTGTGACACGAAAAACAAACAAGACAAGAGTTTATATACTTTTTCAGAACACGTTTATTGAATGTTTCAAATATGAACACGAAAGACAAAAATACATACAACCCAAATAGTGATGTACAGGAATATAAAACACAGCAAAGCGATCAAAGTGGAATATAAACAAGTGTCTGTACAACATGTTTTGGGTAACCAAGATGTCCCACAAGCAATTTAACATCACTTTGGCAAACGATCGCCTGCCTTCGTTTTTCTCGATGTGGTCTAAAGTGATGCCTTCTTGTTCGTAGTATTTCTCTTTGAATTTTATTTGGTCTTCGGGAGTGTGACACCAGGACGGATAGCCGCTGGCTTCTTGCTTCAGTTTCAAAAAGGCATCCACGTAGTCTGCGAAAATGCCTTTCTGAGTAGGGTCACCCTTGTGGTATTGTTGTGTCTTGGGAAAGTGGCAAATTTCGTACACTTCTAACAGTTGGTATCCCATGTCCAGAGCTTTGAACAATTCTACGCTGACCCAGGTTCCCGTCAAGGCCCGTTCTTCCTGGGTGTGCTGACAAGGTTGGTCTTGGTTGCACGTTTCGGCACAAGTACGGCACAAGGGAAACATCAGTTTGCCTTGACAATGGTGAGGTAAGACGGGATGGTATAGGTTCGTGGGAGGCAAAACTTTACACTTGATCAAGCCTTCGTATTGTCGAATGTTTTTCAGGTCGATGTGTTCCGTGAACAATTGCGGGTGCCCTACAGGAAAGCGACAATATTTGCACACGTAGGGATACAGCGAACACACGTCCAAGTATTTGATTTCTTCTCCTTTCTCTTCGTCGGCTTGGTACAGCAAACAGGTGGCATTGGTCCTTCCTCCGTACAAACTATCCCTCGGGTTCAGCGGGTCCATGAACTGGTAACTTTCCACGAGGCATTTAAACTCGGGATCGGTTTTCATACGGTGATCGTACTCGTGTTCCCACATTTCCACCACTTGGTATCCTTCCTGTTCTAACTTTAGGCGCCGCTGACAAGTGTCCTGGTACAAGTCTTCCATGGTTCGTTGCAAAAACTGATTTTTAGTGCCACGGTCAGGGTAACAGACGGGACATCCGTGAAATAAGCAACCGTTAAACTCGTACACGATCTTGGGGTTTTCTAAGTCCCAGCCATCGACCGAATACGTTCCGATGGTCTTTTCGCCCCCTCCGTTGCGGGCATGTTGAATCCACTTGTCTTCCTTGTCGCACAAGTAATGTAACCAACGTAGGGCTTTGACCGAGTATTGACGTTTGACAAAGTGGGTCGTTTGAGGACTGATGACAGCCACGGTGTTTTCAGGCATGAATCGTTGTCGATACACTAAGGAACACGCTTTGGCAATGGTGCAAGCTTCTTTCAAAGGATCGACCCCTCCGTGTTCCATGAACAGTTCTCGAAATTTTCCACAGCAACGCCGTAAAATGTCCACGTCGGAACGACAATACTTTAGCATTTCTTCCTGAAAGTCGAAAGGGTCCGAGGCGTGAGCCTGGTACCAAGCGTAGAAAGCTTCTCGTTGTTCGGTACGCATGTTGTCGGGGTCGTAATAGTGAGCCTCAGGTAAATGGGGTAGAACGGCGTGTTGATTGGCTTCCGTATTGAAAAAGTGTGGAAAGTATCCTTTAGCCATTTCTGTCATTCCAAACGTTTTAGGCATTCGACTCAAAGGCATGGCCAAGTAACTCATCGAATCTTTAAACTGTACTTGTCCCACTTGCATGAAAATGATTTTGGCTCCGTTCAAAGTCACTTTAGGACGCTCGGTGCCTTGTTCCGTATAGTACCTCAAAAGAAACTGTCCATCGTATCCGGAAAAATTGTGAGCCATCACCGTGGCATGACGATGACAATCTCCGTAACGTTCGATGTCCTCTTGGCTCCACGTCTTGTCGACGGGGTCTAAGACCCATTGGGCAAAATCGGCTAACGTGTTTGGTCCCCGAAAGATTTTTTCACGCCCTCCGGGAATCTTGCTGCAGTGAGGGCAATGACTGAAGATAGGTTCTTGAATGCACTTCTCGCACGCTCGATGAGCCACGCAGAAATTAGGAATGTGAATGCCAGTCTCTTGCATGCATTCGAAATCGAAAAAGATGAAATTGCCTTTCTTCTTGTGACCGTCCTCTTTCTCAGTTGGGGGTTGGTATTTTTGCACGTAACATTCGTGTTCCAAGTCCACGATGTGGTGACAAATGTGACATTTTTTCTTTCCTGAACATACGTGTGCCTTGGTATTATTGGTACGTATGACTTGTTCACACGTAGAGCACAATCTCAGGAGTTGACAAGCGCATTTTTTCTGTGAACCTTGCGTCTTCAAATGTTGTTGGTAACAGGTAGGGCTGACAAACGTGCGCAGACAAGTCGAACAAGGCACTGGTTCTTCGCTCAGACAGGGTGAAGAGGCCAAACATCCTGTGCATTTCGATCCACAATGCTTGTGTTGCTCTCGATTGTTATAACCATGGTCACATTTCTCACAGTAATAACCGTATACTAGGAATCCGGTGATACTGGTAATGGTATCGAAATGGTCATCGTGATGATAAACATGAATGTATTTTCCGTCCTTAAAATCTTGGCCTCGAAACAATAGAGGTCCGCGCATTTCTTGAGGGTGCACTTTCAAGGTGTATCGTGGAGCTAGGACATCTTGCAATTTTTGCATCTCAGGAATGCCACAGGGTGTGTCTTTGGACAGTCCGGCTTGTTGTAACAGGAGTTCTGCTTCGTTTCGTTGTTTGGCTCGGTCGGAACGTTGAATAGTGTTCCAGGTTCTTTTCCATTCTACCGTGTCGTTCTTGTTGGCATAGGTTCGTCCCACCACGATGGCACGGGCTAAACACATCTGGTCATGAGGGTTGTTAATTCGGACGAGACTCGTTTTGGTGTTGCGAAGGTTGTCCACCAATAACATCTTTTTGCGTCCAGTCCCTTGAGGAGGAGAGACGTGGGTCATGTCCAGTGTGGCTTTACCATCGGTGATATCAAACTGATCATTAGATTGTTGTACGTGTTGAATCTTGTCCATGACTTTGGAAGCAGTCAATTCTGCAGGGGTGCTAAACTCGATCCAAACAGGGGATTTCAAACCGTCGTGTTGTATGGAAAGTCTCAAGCGATCGTCTTCTTTGGGTTGACATTGTCGCTTGAGTGCAGTGAGCAAAGAATCCCACACCTCAGTGATGAACACTTCTGCTTTCTCTAACGGCACTTCAGCCTTGAAATCTTTAAACTTCACTGTGTATTTGTAAGCCGTGGTTCTAAATTTTCTAGAGGAGCGCTTTTCCGTCTCTCGAATGGAATAGTACTTTTCAGGGTTGACTAAGGGTGGTGAACTTGGTTTAGAGGGTTCGGATTCTGGTTCACTCATGTCCTCTTCAAAATCACTGGCATGAATTTGTGCCAAGATTTCAGCCCTGGTACGAGGCGATAGATCACGTTTCTGCCTCTTACTTTCTTCTTCTTTCTTCTCGAATGAATGGGATCGTTTCATCTTGAAAGCAAAAAGTCAAATGACTCAAGTTCAAACACCATAAGCTACTTTATAGTCATAGTAGACCAGCGTATATAAAAGGGTGTGTGTCTTGTCCTTTCACTATTCATTTCACTCTCAAGCCGAGCACAACGATGGAAGAGACTAACCAGATGGAACGTTTCGTCAGAGCTTTGCGAGGGGTCATTAGAAAATTCTCTTCAGACCAGCCTACGGACTACTCTCCTTCCTTTCGAGATAAAAGTCAAGATACTTGCTATATCTGTCAGAAGAAAGGGCATTGGTCTTCAGAGTGTCCAGACCGTCAAAAACGAACAAAAGCAGGGACTAAAAAAGACAAAAGTCAAGATACCTGTTATTATTGTCAAGAAAAAGGACATTGGTCTCCAGATTGCCCAAAAAAGAAACAAGAGGAGTCAGAAGAAAAGAAGGATTCTTCAGAAGAAGAGAGGGATTCTTCGGAAGAAGAGAGGGATTCTTCAGAGAAAGAAGAGGAAGAAAAAAGACAATTCTATTTAGAAGAGGCAAAGAAACAGGAGAAGAAGAAAAGAAGAAGGGAAGAAAATGAGGAAAAGACGGTGAAGAAATTTAAAAAACAGAGAGAGTAAACAAGGAGAAAGAAGAAGTCAATGAACTTTTTATTAAAGTGTTGTGTTGTGAATTGTGAATTGGATTGTAAAAAATGGAGAAAAGAATAAATGAATGATAAAAGGTAAGTGTCTTTGAGTTGTGATTTTAAAATAAGAAGCTACACTCACGCACTCATACACAGACACGTACTATAAGGGCAAAATGGGTGGGTTTTTTTTTTGAGTTATTGGCAAATCGAAATTGTATTTCTTTTCGAGAAATGTGGGTGGCCCTGAAAAGGGCCTTTTTTTCTTCATGGTGAAAGGGTGAGTTTAAGCAATCAACTTTAACTGCCTTATGCCTTTGCCACGGCCAAGGCCTACTTCTGGACTGCGTAATGTTGATGATGATGATAATGATTGGGTTGAAATCACTAAGGGTGGTACGGTAGGCTTAGTCACAGGGTTGACGTGTTTAGCTCGGGAAGGTCGTATTCTCTTCGGTCGTGATAAAGAAGTCTGATACATTTGTTTCAGACTTCTTAACTCCGCTAAAATGTCCAACAGTACCGTGACCGTTCGATTTTCACCCTCTTGTTTCTTTGCTGCTACTTCTTCTTGCTGTTGTTTTTTTCTTACCTCTTCTTCTTGTTGCTGTTGCTGTAGGAGAAAAGCCTGTTCCGCTTCCTTTTGTCGTTGTATAAATTTCTCCAATTCTTCTTTCTGTCTCTGTCTAAAATTCTCCACTTGCGGTAATGAAGAAGGTAACGAAGGTTCCGGAACAAATTCTTGCGAGGAGAGAAAATCCACAAAATCCCAATTCACCTCTTCTGAAAGTAAGTCCGAGTTCCCTTGGGCAGTCTCCCCTGCTGGTGCACCCCAATGGATCGTTTTCTGAGTTTCCGTCATGTTGAATCACTGTCGCATAGATTGACTGCACACAAGCGCTAGCGAATCTATATAGACTACGTGACGTCACAGACTGCACTCTTCGGATTGGATGCGAGCTGACTGAATTCTGTAACGCGTGTTCGGATTGGTGAATGAACTCAATCCTTTTCAATCCTTCCTGTACCTATAAATAAGCGCCGTTCACTGCATTGATTCACCTATTCTCGGAGTCTCAACATGTGGACAGACGTTGAATCTTCAACCCTTGTGTCAACAATGATGTTCAGGACGGACATGCTCATGTATGTCCGATCCAAGTGGACCGTTGTCCACAGGACCAACAGCAGCCTGTGGATAAGAAGAGTCTATATAGAGAGACAAGGTTGCCTCAAGAGGACTCTGATGTATGGCCCTGCTGTAAGACGAAGTTTGAGGAAAAGAAGATGTCGCAAATGCCCTTTATGTTAAGGGCATATTAACATAAACCAAAGGCCCTTTTCAGGGCCAGCCATATATCTCGAAAAGAGATAGCCTTTCCATTGCCTACCCTTTTTTAAAAAATTTTAAAAAAAAAATCCCATGTTAAATTCCCTTTGTACGTAAAGTGACCCACGATTTATTCCCATGTTAAATTCCCCTTGTACGTAGAGTGTCCCACGATTTATTCCCATGTTAAATTCCCCTTGTACGTAGATTGTCCCACGATTTATTCCCATGTTAAATTCCCCTTGTACGTAGAGTGTCCCACGATTTTTCGCCATGTTAAATTTCCATTGTACGTAGAGTGTCCCAAGGGGTTCTGTAATGCTAATTCCCATTGTACGTAGGGTATCCCCCTTCACTACTTATATATATATATATATATATATATATATATATATATATATATATATATATATATATATATATATATATATATATATATATATATATATATATATATATATATATGCATGCATGTGAGTAATTGCAAAAAGTGTTATATCACAATGTATGGCCAGGGGACGAGAAGTGTTCTGCGACCGGGCTTCTTTACAGCCAATCAGATCTATGAAGGTTGATCTTTTTGTGTAGCTTTTCAGTTTCTCTGACATACTGAAGGCAACAGATCTTACATGTGATGAGATAAATTACATTCTCTGTTTTGCACGTTTTGTTTGGACCAAGCGGTTTAAACCAATGAAATATCTGAGATATAATTTGTGCTTACATAAATTTACATAAAACAACATATGTCGTTATGGCTCATCGATTTTAAGGTCAATAAAAATATTTTCTAGCATCCACAACAAGTGGATAAAAACTAGTTGAAACATAATACAGTCATGTAAAGTTTTGCAAACACAATAGCATTTGTGTTTTATTTATTTGCCTGTCTTGTCTATGTTTTGTGGTAACTTTTGACAGTATACATTACCCTATGGATTACACATACATACACACATATACATACACATGCATACACACACACGTATGTATGTATGTATGTATGTATGTATGTATGTATGTATCTATGAATGTGTGTGTGATTGTATGTATGTATGTATGTATATATGTATGTATATATCTATGAATGTGTGTGTATATGTATCTATGAATGTGTGTGTGTGATTGTATGTATGTATGTATGTATGTATGTATGAATGTATGTATGTATGTATGTATGTATGTATGTATGTATGTATGTATGTATGTATGTATGCATGTATGTATGAACGTATATATGTATTTATGCCTAATATAACGTTGGAACTGATGATACACAAACAACCTGTAAGGTAAATGCATGCCCTCTTTTTATGAAGGTCTAGTACAGACAAGTAGCTAGTCTGGTGTTATGAAGTTCTTGTACAGACAAGTAGCTAGTCTGGTGTTATGAAGTTCTAGTACAGACAAGTAGCTAGTCTGGTGTTATGAAGTTCTAGTACAGACAAGTAGCTAGTCTGGTGTTATGAAGTTCTAGTACAAACAAGTAGCTAGACTGGTGTTATGAAGTTCTAGTACAGACAAGTAGCTAGACTGGAGTTATGAAGGTCTAGTACAGACAAAAAGCTAGAATGGTGTTATGAAGTTCTAGTACAGACAAGTAGCTAGACTGGTGTTATGAAGGTCTAGTACAGACAAGTAGCTAGACTGCTGAAGATACTAGTATTACCATCAGACATAAGATTAACAAAAATCACGAATGATCAGTTAGTAAGCCATTATTTGTGCAAATTATTTTCTCTGACATTACTCCATGGATTACATGCTAAAATAAAGTGATTACATATTCCTCGATTCTTAAACCATTCATTGCATATGTGTGTGTGTGTGTGTGTGTGTGTGTGTGTGTGTGTGTGTGTGTGTGTGTGTGTGTGTGATCTAACGTTGGAACAGATGACACACAAACAACCTGTAAGGTAAATGCATGCACTCTTTTTATGAAAGTCTAGTACAGACAAATAGCTAGACTGGTCTTATGAAAGTCTGGCACAGATAAGTAGCTAGACTGGTCTTATGAATATCAAGTACATACAAGTAGCTAGACTGATGTTATGAAGGTCTAGTACAGACTGGTGTTATGATGGTCTAGTTCAGACAAGTAGCAAGACTGGTCTTATGAATGTCTAGTACAGACAAGTAGCTAGACTGGTGTTATAAAGGTCTAGTACTGACAAAGTATCTAGACTGGTGTCATGATGGTCTAGTACAGACAAGTAGCAAGACTGGTCTTATGAATGTCTAGTACAGAAAAGTAGCCAGACTGGTGTTACGATGGTCTAGTACAGACAAGCAGCTAGACTGGTGTTACGATGGTCTAGTACAGACAAGCAGCTAGACTGGTGAAGATACTAGTATTTTCATCAGACATAGGATTAAAAAAATTCACGAATGATCTATTTGTACAAATGGTTTTCTCTTACATTATCCTTCGGATTACATGTTAAAATAGAGTCATTACATATTCCCCCATTCTTAAACCATTCATTCCATAATAATAGCAAATTCTGTCGAAATCACGATGTCGACTTGTCTCCAATGCTAAATTATGACTGGAATACCCCAACCCCCCTACCAACTCCGCCAAACCCCAAAACAAATTAAACACATTCCAAACAACGACAACAACAAAAACAACAAAATAAACAAAACAAACACAAAAAAATCAAAGAATTGCATGTTTTAATTTTCATGGAAAATCGATAAATAAAAACATTTGAGGATTTAGCAAAGATTTACAATGCATGTAATCTCCTTGTATTGTACTTCTAACTTTACTAGGCCATAATTGCAGTGTATAATCTTTAATTCATTTTTGAAATAGCTGAAATAAAATTTAAAAAAAAAACAAAAAAAAAACACTGAGGAAATAACCTTGGCGGATTGATCAGATATTTCATTGTTTTGGGTCTGTGAATTTCACTGGATCAAAATCAAGTTGTTCAAATTTTAACACTGTTCCAATACGATCGTGACAAGGTGACCACACAACTGGATATGATTGATAAATAAGCAATTTTCCACTACCAGTCGGTGTTTGTACAAATACACCCCTTATCTCAAGTACACCTGTAATGGATTATCTCTAGTACATTGTCAGACTTTCGATGCTAAACTTACAAAGTATACTTTTGAAGTAAATTGCTTCCACCATTTGCGGCCTATGTGCAACGCACCGCTGCTGCACGCTATCGGTTAGTTGGCGTTACATACTAAGGAAGACAACTCATGACATCCAACAGCCATCGCTAGGACAAAGCAATTGAAACTTTTGATCAATCCGCCACTGTTTAGATGGGGTTAAATATCATAACCTTTGCTAGCAAAGATGTGTTATCCACTTTAACTGAGAATCTTAATTCCTAAAACATTTCACATCCACAACCGAAGACTTCGCGCTCATTCATTCATTTGATTATTAGACAGAACTATTTAACTGCCACCAAACTGCTACCTCAACGGGAACAACCAAGACACATTTTGTAAATAGACTGACGCGCATATGCAAGCTTGGTACGTCACAGGTGGAACCCTACTTAATCAGCAACACGTGGCTTATTTGTGTGACAGTCAGTGTTAGTACCAACAAAACTTGCTTTTCTTATGCATAAATGATGTGTAGATTTACATTAAGTATGGCTGACTACCTATAAAACCTTTCTCCATTTTCATTAAAGAGTTTCGCTAATATTTATATTTAGCACTGACTTGCGTGCAAAATCTTGCAAGCACTGCGATAGAAATACACTGCTTCTGAATAATTTTCTTCACAAAAAAAGATTTGCAAACATTTTGAACAATAGAACTAGTTGGGTACCAAATTTTCTTTATGTCGATTGCATATCTTGGACAATAAAACGCTATATTTTTATTAATATTGTCACATTTAGCATCCCCGGCAATTAACTCAAATATAGGATTCACTGTTATCTTTATTACTAAAATCAATAACAATGTGGGAAAATAGAGAGGGTCGGGCGAAAGGACATTAGACAGCCAGCTTGACACTGCCTTGTTTGTTTGTTGTTTGGGTGTAACGCCAGTTTTCAGTGGCTTTGCAATGGTAGCCAGCATAACTGGTGGAAGAATCACCTGGAAAAATCCGGTAAGAACCATTGACCCACATTAAGCTACTGGCAAGCTTTCTACACTTGTATTCATCTGTTTGTTGGGGTCATCTGTCTTTGGTAGATCGTCTACATAACTCTCTCTCTCTCTCTCCAGGAAATACGAGGATTCTGTAAATTACATATTCATGCAATGTCTACTTGATATCATCAATAGGCTCTGATATTCTATTTTGTGATGTTGAGACTGCGCACTCACTCTATTATTCGCCTACGTTGTTCCTGCTCTTGCATTATTACTCCCTCATTGCTTTCACTATTCTTGCAAAATAAGTTTACATATTTTTCCAAACATGGTTAATTAAAAAATAATTAAATTAACTGCCAGACATATCCCTAAGTGCATTTTTTCTTATAGCGACCGCTCAAAACTTACTCCTTCTATTTTTGTTGTCACTTAAAACTATAGTGTTTAACAGTGGAGTATGTAACCAGGGACGAGTAATGCTTCTTGCCAGCTGACTAAGGAGGAGAAAATGGTGTAAACTCGAACTCTTGATTTCTTTTCAACCATAACACAAGACGATTCATTTATTAAGAAACATTGAATAAAGTTGCAATTCATAACTGTGACAGTCTTGTCTATATACAAAGCCAGACTATTGTCTTGAGTTACGATTCTTTATATGACTATCTCATGCAAGGTCAAGGACATTTATTAGCCCCATGATATTAGTACATTATATTAATACCTCTTTGGATGCATAGAAATTATATAAGATTTACTATGTTTGGATTCAATTAGAATAAAGTTTACTATAGAAGAAAAGATATGATTTGATTGATTGGTTTGATTGATTTGATTGAAATGTAAAATCTGAAGGAGAACACTTTCTTGACATTACATTTCAACTATAGCATAATACTGATTTGAACTGAAATGATATCAATGGAATTAAATTGGCTGCCAAATCGGTGATGACGACTAGTAAATTATAAAATAAAAACATCAATGAATTATGTTTTTCTCGATTTCTAGATTAATCACGTATTGTTGAACTGAATTTAGAAATTAAATAGTGAGGACAACACTCACAATGATTTGGATATTAGAGCTTCTTATGAAAATCTTGGAATTACTTGTATGAAATGCTAGATTAAGTAATTACTAAATTGGTCTGAGAATTATATTCCCTACGAAGAATTTTAAACCCAAAATTTACGAGAATGAATTATATATTTGCAGTGAAATGAGATTTCTGTATGCATTAAGCTTCATAAAAAATAATTAAATAAAAAAAATTATACATAAATTAAAAAAAGGTAATGATCTGTGAGGACAACACTCACTCGATCACATAACTGAGTTCTCATAACAAATAATTTAACAATATCTAGTTTGCTTGTAAAGTAAATTAGAAATGAACATAATTCATATAATTTAGAAGTGATTATTTATATATTGTAATGGCAAAGTAAAGATGCGAGCAGATATTAAGATAAGTGTGTATCTTTGGCCTGCGTTTAAAAGAATTCCTACTGTCAGAGTTTTCACCAACTTTCCTTCTAAATCATGCATTTTGGTTAACTTTCATTCTATACACAGGAGCAATAAAATGGAAGATGCTGATTGATCAAATGAACTGGAATATTTTTAGGTCATTACCTTAACTAGATTTCAACCAACCAGCTGTTCCCTCGACATTCTCCGCTAATGAATAGACTACATTAGCACGCATTGTATGAAAGTTGGCGGTAGTCGGCTGAGACACTTTAAATATTTATCTCGTTAGCAAGTTACAACATTTTCCTTGCGAAAACTAATGACATACTTACATAAATATCTGCTGGCACCTTCCTTTGGCATGAAAATGTATCAATAAAAGTTTAGTCCTGAAAATACCGATGACCTCTGACAACAATAAATTTGCCTGAACAAATCATAACATTTTGACATGTCTGTTAACGTCTAACAGTTCCGACTGTAAAACTTTGTAATCTCTTGTTGAAAGGGAAACTCTCTTCACAAGAAGATCGTGCTTAACTTACTGAAAAGTGTCACTGTAAATCCAAACACCATTAAGAAATCAAGGACTGTGTCACTGTAAATCCAAACACCATTAAGAAATCAAGGACTGTGTCACTGTGAAAGCAAACACCATTACAAACTCAGGGACTATGTAGCTGTAAATGCAAACACCATTAAGAAATCAAGGACTGTCTCTGTAAATCCAAACACCATTAAAAAATAAATGACTGTGATAGTGTAAATGTAAACACCACTATGAAATCAATGACTGTAAATGCAAACACCAGTAAGAACAAAGGGCTGTGTCACTGTAAATCCAAACACCAGTAAGAGCTAAGGGCTGTGTCACTGTCAATACCCATGCACTTTTCGAAAGCCAAGTAGGGATCCTGAATATAAAAATATGTTCATAATATGTATGTATTTTAATAGGAAGCTTATATGGCATACATGTGGAAAAAATGAGGTCGTTTCCAATGCAACATTTTCGTAACTGATGATGAGTTGGCAGTTTAGACATATGTTATTTATAGATGACGCACACCAAATATTAGGCGAAGTTGAACTTCGGTGCATGTCATTGGGCACTCGGATTTATTCTCAACCTGCATCTACTCGGCTCAAAGACGATTACATAGTCATGTTTTATTTGACGAGAGAACGAGTGGTTGTCATGAGCTCCGAGTACCTCTTGTGACGACACATAGACTTGAGCCACGGAAACATGTTACGGGGGGGGGGGGGGAGGGCGGGGGCGGATTTTCATATGTACATTTAAACTTAAATATCGCGTCAACCGTTGATCGTACGAGTAGAACTTTAGGTACTGCATAATCATCATACTAAATAATTTAGAAGTAAGTGATATGGGGTTTCGGGTCTACCTTATATGAACACTTTGCTCAACCAATATAAAATTAAATTTAAATTTTTATACATGTGTTTTGCTCATGCAAACTGATTATCATTCTTCAGGTCATTTCAACATCAGATAACAATTAATAGGAAAACCTGCTTGATTAATGAGATTTAAATATAGCTAAGTTTGAATACGCTGTATATTAAAAACAGCAAATTACCAGATAGAACACTTAGGATGGGCCAACAATAACGCATAATCGCTAGGCCAAGGTTGGGCCATTCTTTCATTGCCAATGTTTGAAAAGCACCAGTCTGACTGAAAATTAGATCTCTGCAGTTCTAAGTGTACATCTAGCAGACACCAATAAAAATGTCATGTTTCTGTTGACACAGTGGTTTACCAATCAAATTACAACGGTCAAATTTGTGAAAATGATGCACGCTATTCGAACATATAATTAGTAACGATAACTCTTCCCTAACACGAAGTTGCAATGCTTTGTCTGATAGGATACTAAAAATAAGTGGACTGGAAATTCCAAAGGTCACTAAAACATGAACTTATTATGGGTGACTGTCGGATCTACACGTAGGACTGTATATATCTGATTTTAATTCGATTGGGAAAAGCACTAATGGGACAACCATGTTCTTTTAAAATGCCGAAGTTGTGATATATGCATTGGACCAACCTTCTCCAAGTTTAACATTTTCTACGTAAAAAATTAACCATGTCATTCCAGTTGAAACCAGATCTGTGGAATATGCAAACGAGGTAGATAAACCAACATGTAAATCTCCGTTTTTATTTTGTTGAAATTATTGGTAGTGGAGACCAACTGTGCGGGGTACAATTCAGATTGATGCTTTCACCCTCCTATCAGTTCGGACTAAGCGTCACTCGCAAGCAAATCAATAAATTTATTTTGACTGACATATCCATGCAGATGGGGGGCCCCGAGTGGCCGAGTGGTCTAAAGCGCTCTTCGTTACGGATCACTGCCATCTCACCTCTGTCTGCGGCGGTTCGAGTCTAAGATTCAGCCAAGGTGGGCATGTGAGAAAGCTTGCCAGTAGCTTCTCGTGGGTCGGTGGTTCTTTCCGGGGTTTTCCGGGTTCTTCCTCCACCATTAATACTGGTCGCCATGTATAAGCCTATCGTGCTGAAAAATGGCGTTAAACCCCACAACAACAACAACAACCATGCAGATGGAAAGTAAATTCCATCTTCTTTTGATTTATGGCAGATTAATTCTTCAAACACTCATATTTTTAGTATTATACCTTGTCAGAACAGAGCACCCATGTAACCATCGGTTATTGACCTTTTTTTGTTTTTAAATTGCTGACACATGCTTGGAAAACAGCATCACCCTAAGCTAAGAGCAACGCGTGGAGTTCCTAGACGGTCTTCACGCAATAATCTTGCCTTGGGGAAGCTGTTTTCCACGCATGCATCAGCAATATTTTTAAATACGCCCAGAAAAGGCATTTGTCTCTGCTACCAGTAGTGTCAGAAAAAAGCGGAGATCAGCATGTTAGTCTAGTGAATTTTTGTTTGAATGGCTCAGTACGTGATCATTTGTTTTTGATGAATTTTTACTATACAGTTATTTGAATATTTTTCAAAATGATCATGTCGGCAGATTTGTTTTCATCAATTTCAGATCACACGATTTTATTAAAGCGTTGTTGAGATGATTAAATGTGATCGCCTATATAATAGTTTTCTAATTAGTTCTAAGTAACTTCTTTTGTTACTCTGTTGTTATCTTTTTGGTGGATTAATCAGCCAGGAAAGAATCTTTGATACAGAAAAAAATGTAGGTCTCAACAAATGTTGTACAATTATCAGATGTTACCACTGCCATAACAAACTGGCATTTGTTTGGTCCTCCAAAGTTAACATTTAGCGGTGACTTTAATAACACAAAACAAATTATCTTTCATCAAAGGAAGTCAGCATCAAACTTAAATAAAAGCAATGGAATCTGATCAATTTTTGCATTTGCCAAAGTGATTGGAACACTATTATTATGCAGTTATAGTTTCCTTTTTGCAGGAAATATCTGTATGCTAAAGCTCATTATCAATAGTGACATAACATACAGATTAAATTCCAAATCATTCAAAACCATATATATATATATATATATATATATATATATGGTATAACGGTACCAATTGCGCAAGTCCAGGTGGGCGGAGCTTAAGGTGTATGGAACATTGTATTCAGAATTAAAGAACAAAACTAGCTGTGATTGGTGCATTATGTAAGACTTGTACTTTCTGTTTGGCTTAAAAAAAAGTTGAGCCTCTTGGCAACATGTGAGTTTGTGTTAATTTCTATCTAGATCATATTTTGTATTTTTTATGATTTTTTTAAAATATGGTACACATGACTGAAAATGTGCTTGTTGTGACTAGATAACTCTTACCCCTGTCTAGTTCCAGTAGAGTTATCTCTCTTAAATGCAATGGAGTACCTGGTTATGTCATTGTCAAATTGACAATCTAGCATTGTTCTATATGACAGCGTGTGACATGCATGCCCAAGTAGGACAGAAAGTATATTTATTTCACAAAACATTAGCATTGAGGTATATGGAAAAACAATTGGTACCGTGATACCTAAAGGAAAGAATAGCCTCACAGTGTTTCCATAGAAAAGCATACATGTGGGCGGCATTTATGAACTATACTAGTTTGATGTAGGAAAACAAATGTATGCTGAACACTTTTGGTCAAATATTGAAAGTTCTTTAAGAATAAAATGTATGAAATCTTTAGAAAATAGCACAAGATGGCTTTGGATGGGGACTTTTGATAACTATAGCTATGATAGATATAGACTTGTGTTACCTGATGCCTTTATGTATGTGCTGTTACCTCCTAGATTGGAATGCATGCAACAAAATAAGTTATGTAAACATAATATAGTTGATTTTGGCCAAATATTGGCTATTGTACCTGCAAAAGATGAAAAATCATGTGTACAAAAACAACTATCTTGTTCTTGTAAGGCATGCCATAAACCAGGATAGAGAACATTCTAAGTACACTTGTAGATAGATCACTTGTACCATGTGGGATGTTCTGGCATGAGTAATTTTTAGGTAATTTATTAAGGATTTGGTATTCCTTCCCATTTTGATTTGAATTGTCCTGCTCTAATTGTCCCTTTTTTTTTTTACACTCTCCTGCTTTGAAATTGTTCATGTAGTTAGTTCAGTTCTCTTGCATTCCCTTTTGTTGAAGTAGCAGTGAATACCAACAAACAAGAACAGTTTCCTTAAGTCAGCATTTCCTATTGGCACTTGTATAAGCCCAATTATAATCTACTATTGACTTTCAATTAATCCTATTTCTTTCTGTCAAGCTGCTCCTGTGGAATTTCCATGTTTGGTCCAACATTACAGAATGATAACCATTTTAGTCACACAGTGCATATTCATTCCATTCAAATCCACACTGTTCTTGAAACTTTGCATCCCATCGCAAGAATCCAAATTGGCATGAGATGATATCTGCATGGTTATGGAAGGCTGCACTCTACATGCCGGCATTGTAGAAAATATGAACTATGTGATATGAAAGAGCTGCGTCATCTTAGAAATTAAAATTACATGACTCTTGAGGTCTCCACTAAACATAGGAGTCTAAATGTTAGGTTCTCACTTTGTCAGTAATGTATTTTGAGATAATTTAATTGCAATGAAGTTAATACAGGTTGTTGATGAACTCATCTATATTACATGGATAATGTATTCAAGGTTACCACACCTTATGTATATCATTCAGTTATCTCCCTTACACCAGTCATAACATTTCAAGGAAATAAAATCTCACATTTTCAGTGACTGATTATGAAAATAAAGAGAAGATTTGTGAAGTATTATATTAGCCCTCAATCTTGATGCAAATGTAAGTAGAAGCAATTTGATAATTTCTCACAGTAAAGTTTACAAGTTTAAAAACTGATAAGGTATGTTCTGCTTGGCTCTGAGATAAGTTTCTCTCTATCTTATGCCAATTATTATTAAATTCTTATATAGAAGAAATATACTTTATATGTATCTATATTATCTAAATTATTCACCCTTTTATATTAGATGGAAATGAACACAACTTCACTTGAAATTTGGGTCCTGTAAGGGATGTTATAGCACAGTTGCCTTTGGGCTGTCCTTGGACCTGTTGGGCCCTGCCCCATATATTTGTCCAAGGTAAGGTCATCAAACTTTCACTTCTCATTTTTCGCATTGCTGATTTTGCCACCTTTAATTCCTTTATCATAAGCTACCTCTCCCTTTTAGATAAACACTTTCCTCCTGTTTTTAACTCCATTTGATGTGCTATACTTAGTGTTTATATTTGGCATTTTTCTGTATTTTATTCCCCTAATTTCACCTCCCAATCCAAACATAACCACTTAGAAGCTGCGATTTACTATATTTGGTGACTGACTGGCTTATTGAAACAATTTTATTCACATTACAAAGGAGGAAAGCTTACTATTTGTGTTACAAAGAGGATGGGTAGGTGGACCTTTGTGTGAGGACTGGTGGTTAGTGACCTCTTGTATCTGTAGATAGTGTAAAGTGGTCAAAGCTTATACTTTATAATAAGATTGGGTCATGTCCACCTGTCTCTGATGTTAAGTTCTGCACCTACCAAACAAATATAAATTCCTTTCTTTTAGGTGAATTGTACATTTTGAAGTAGGACAGGTGCATACTATTTGGTACATTGACCTTTGACCTAGTTATTACATAATATGATATAATGTGATTTATCCCATATCACCTATGTGAAGTTCAATAATTGCTGATATGAATAAGATACAACTCATAGTTGAAAGAATTCATTTTATTTCAAAAGATGATTTTGATGGTGAAGCAAAAGTATGAAAACAATAGTTCAAACAGCTCAATGACATTTCTATACACATTCATATAAGACATAGGTTAGTACCTCATCAAATTGTTTTTCACAAGTGAGACTAAGTATATTTGTTACTTATACAGTCCCGAACTATTTCACAGATTATTGGAAAAATTAAGGTTTGCTATAGGTATAACGGTACCAATTGCGCAAGTCCAGGTGGGTGGAGCTTAAGGTGTATGGAACATTGTATTCAGAATTAAAGAACAAAACTAGCTGTGATTGGTGCATTATGTAAGACTTGTACTTTCTGTTTGGCTTAAAAAAAAGTTGAGCCTCTTGGCAACATGTGAGTTTGTGTTAATTTCTATCTAGATCATATTTTGTATTTTTTATGATTTTTTTAAAATATGGTACACATGACTGAAAATGTGCTTGTTGTGACTAGATAACTCTTACCCCTGTCTAGTTCCAGTAGAGTTATCTCTCTTAAATGCAATGGAGTACCTGGTTATGTCATTGTCAAATTGACAATCTAGCATTGTTCTATATGACAGCGTGTGACATGCATGCCCAAGTAGGACAGAAAGTATATTTATTTCACAAAACATTAGCATTGAGGTATATGGAAAAACAATTGGTACCGTGATACCTAAAGGAAAGAATAGCCTCACAGTGTTTCCATAGAAAAGCATACATGTGGGCGGCATTTATGAACTATACTAGTTTGATGTAGGAAAACAAATGTATGCTGAACACTTTTGGTCAAATATTGAAAGTTCTTTAAGAATAAAATGTATGAAATCTTTAGAAAATAGCACAAGATGGCTTTGGATGGGGACTTTTGATAACTATAGCTATGATAGATATAGACTTGTGTTACCTGATGCCTTTATGTATGTGCTGTTACCTCCTAGATTGGAATGCATGCAACAAAATAAGTTATGTAAACATAATATAGTTGATTTTGGCCAAATATTGGCTATTGTACCTGCAAAAGATGAAAAATCATGTGTACAAAAACAACTATCTTGTTCTTGTAAGGCATGCCATAAACCAGGATAGAGAACATTCTAAGTACACTTGTAGATAGATCACTTGTACCATGTGGGATGTTCTGGCATGAGTAATTTTTAGGTAATTTATTAAGGATTTGGTATTCCTTCCCATTTTGATTTGAATTGTCCTGCTCTAATTGTCCCTTTTTTTTTTTACACTCTCCTGCTTTGAAATTGTTCATGTAGTTAGTTCAGTTCTCTTGCATTCCCTTTTGTTGAAGTAGCAGTGAATACCAACAAACAAGAACAGTTTCCTTAAGTCAGCATTTCCTATTGGCACTTGTATAAGCCCAATTATAATCTACTATTGACTTTCAATTAATCCTATTTCTTTCTGTCAAGCTGCTCCTGTGGAATTTCCATGTTTGGTCCAACATTACAGAATGATAACCATTTTAGTCACACAGTGCATATTCATTCCATTCAAATCCACACTGTTCTTGAAACTTTGCATCCCATCGCAAGAATCCAAATTGGCATGAGATGATATCTGCATGGTTATGGAAGGCTGCACTCTACATGCCGGCATTGTAGAAAATATGAACTATGTGATATGAAAGAGCTGCGTCATCTTAGAAATTAAAATTACATGACTCTTGAGGTCTCCACTAAACATAGGAGTCTAAATGTTAGGTTCTCACTTTGTCAGTAATGTATTTTGAGATAATTTAATTGCAATGAAGTTAATACAGGTTGTTGATGAACTCATCTATATTACATGGATAATGTATTCAAGGTTACCACACCTTATGTATATCATTCAGTTATCTCCCTTACACCAGTCATAACATTTCAAGGAAATAAAATCTCACATTTTCAGTGACTGATTATGAAAATAAAGAGAAGATTTGTGAAGTATTATATTAGCCCTCAATCTTGATGCAAATGTAAGTAGAAGCAATTTGATAATTTCTCACAGTAAAGTTTACAAGTTTAAAAACTGATAAGGTATGTTCTGCTTGGCTCTGAGATAAGTTTCTCTCTATCTTATGCCAATTATTATTAAATTCTTATATAGAAGAAATATACTTTATATGTATCTATATTATCTAAATTATTCACCCTTTTATATTAGATGGAAATGAACACAACTTCACTTGAAATTTGGGTCCTGTAAGGGATGTTATAGCACAGTTGCCTTTGGGCTGTCCTTGGACCTGTTGGGCCCTGCCCCATATATTTGTCCAAGGTAAGGTCATCAAACTTTCACTTCTCATTTTTCGCATTGCTGATTTTGCCACCTTTAATTCCTTTATCATAAGCTACCTCTCCCTTTTAGATAAACACTTTCCTCCTGTTTTTAACTCCATTTGATGTGCTATACTTAGTGTTTATATTTGGCATTTTTCTGTATTTTATTCCCCTAATTTCACCTCCCAATCCAAACATAACCACTTAGAAGCTGCGATTTACTATATTTGGTGACTGACTGGCTTATTGAAACAATTTTATTCACATTACAAAGGAGGAAAGCTTACTATTTGTGTTACAAAGAGGATGGGTAGGTGGACCTTTGTGTGAGGACTGGTGGTTAGTGACCTCTTGTATCTGTAGATAGTGTAAAGTGGTCAAAGCTTATACTTTATAATAAGATTGGGTCATGTCCACCTGTCTCTGATGTTAAGTTCTGCACCTACCAAACAAATATAAATTCCTTTCTTTTAGGTGAATTGTACATTTTGAAGTAGGACAGGTGCATACTATTTGGTACATTGACCTTTGACCTAGTTATTACATAATATGATATAATGTGATTTATCCCATATCACCTATGTGAAGTTCAATAATTGCTGATATGAATAAGATACAACTCATAGTTGAAAGAATTCATTTTATTTCAAAAGATGATTTTGATGGTGAAGCAAAAGTATGAAAACAATAGTTCAAACAGCTCAATGACATTTCTATACACATTCATATAAGACATAGGTTAGTACCTCATCAAATTGTTTTTCACAAGTGAGACTAAGTATATTTGTTACTTATACAGTCCCGAACTATTTCACAGATTATTGGAAAAATTAAGGTTTGCTAAAGGAAAGAATAGCCTCACAGTGTTTCCATAGAAAAGCATACATGTGGGCGGCATTTATGAACTATACTAGTTTGATGTAGGAAAACAAATGTATGCTGAACACTTTTGGTCAAATATTGAAAGTTCTTTAAGAATAAAATGTATGAAATCTTTAGAAAATAGCACAAGATGGCTTTGGATGGGGACTTTTGATAACTATAGCTATGATAGATATAGACTTGTGTTACCTGATGCCTTTATGTATGTGCTGTTACCTCCTAGATTGGAATGCATGCAACAAAATAAGTTATGTAAACATAATATAGTTGATTTTGGCCAAATATTGGCTATTGTACCTGCAAAAGATGAAAAATCATGTGTACAAAAACAACTATCTTGTTCTTGTAAGGCATGCCATAAACCAGGATAGAGAACATTCTAAGTACACTTGTAGATAGATCACTTGTACCATGTGGGATGTTCTGGCATGAGTAATTTTTAGGTAATTTATTAAGGATTTGGTATTCCTTCCCATTTTGATTTGAATTGTCCTGCTCTAATTGTCCCTTTTTTTTTTTACACTCTCCTGCTTTGAAATTGTTCATGTAGTTAGTTCAGTTCTCTTGCATTCCCTTTTGTTGAAGTAGCAGTGAATACCAACAAACAAGAACAGTTTCCTTAAGTCAGCATTTCCTATTGGCACTTGTATAAGCCCAATTATAATCTACTATTGACTTTCAATTAATCCTATTTCTTTCTGTCAAGCTGCTCCTGTGGAATTTCCATGTTTGGTCCAACATTACAGAATGATAACCATTTTAGTCACACAGTGCATATTCATTCCATTCAAATCCACACTGTTCTTGAAACTTTGCATCCCATCGCAAGAATCCAAATTGGCATGAGATGATATCTGCATGGTTATGGAAGGCTGCACTCTACATGCCGGCATTGTAGAAAATATGAACTATGTGATATGAAAGAGCTGCGTCATCTTAGAAATTAAAATTACATGACTCTTGAGGTCTCCACTAAACATAGGAGTCTAAATGTTAGGTTCTCACTTTGTCAGTAATGTATTTTGAGATAATTTAATTGCAATGAAGTTAATACAGGTTGTTGATGAACTCATCTATATTACATGGATAATGTATTCAAGGTTACCACACCTTATGTATATCATTCAGTTATCTCCCTTACACCAGTCATAACATTTCAAGGAAATAAAATCTCACATTTTCAGTGACTGATTATGAAAATAAAGAGAAGATTTGTGAAGTATTATATTAGCCCTCAATCTTGATGCAAATGTAAGTAGAAGCAATTTGATAATTTCTCACAGTAAAGTTTACAAGTTTAAAAACTGATAAGGTATGTTCTGCTTGGCTCTGAGATAAGTTTCTCTCTATCTTATGCCAATTATTATTAAATTCTTATATAGAAGAAATATACTTTATATGTATCTATATTATCTAAATTATTCACCCTTTTATATTAGATGGAAATGAACACAACTTCACTTGAAATTTGGGTCCTGTAAGGGATGTTATAGCACAGTTGCCTTTGGGCTGTCCTTGGACCTGTTGGGCCCTGCCCCATATATTTGTCCAAGGTAAGGTCATCAAACTTTCACTTCTCATTTTTCGCATTGCTGATTTTGCCACCTTTAATTCCTTTATCATAAGCTACCTCTCCCTTTTAGATAAACACTTTCCTCCTGTTTTTAACTCCATTTGATGTGCTATACTTAGTGTTTATATTTGGCATTTTTCTGTATTTTATTCCCCTAATTTCACCTCCCAATCCAAACATAACCACTTAGAAGCTGCGATTTACTATATTTGGTGACTGACTGGCTTATTGAAACAATTTTATTCACATTACAAAGGAGGAAAGCTTACTATTTGTGTTACAAAGAGGATGGGTAGGTGGACCTTTGTGTGAGGACTGGTGGTTAGTGACCTCTTGTATCTGTAGATAGTGTAAAGTGGTCAAAGCTTATACTTTATAATAAGATTGGGTCATGTCCACCTGTCTCTGATGTTAAGTTCTGCACCTACCAAACAAATATAAATTCCTTTCTTTTAGGTGAATTGTACATTTTGAAGTAGGACAGGTGCATACTATTTGGTACATTGACCTTTGACCTAGTTATTACATAATATGATATAATGTGATTTATCCCATATCACCTATGTGAAGTTCAATAATTGCTGATATGAATAAGATACAACTCATAGTTGAAAGAATTCATTTTATTTCAAAAGATGATTTTGATGGTGAAGCAAAAGTATGAAAACAATAGTTCAAACAGCTCAATGACATTTCTATACACATTCATATAAGACATAGGTTAGTACCTCATCAAATTGTTTTTCACAAGTGAGACTAAGTATATTTGTTACTTATACAGTCCCGAACTATTTCACAGATTATTGGAAAAATTAAGGTTTGCTATAGGTATAACGGTACCAATTGCGCAAGTCCAGGTGGGCGGAGCTTAAGGTGTATGGAACATTGTATTCAGAATTAAAGAACAAAACTAGCTGTGATTGGTGCATTATGTAAGACTTGTACTTTCTGTTTGGCTTAAAAAAAAGTTGAGCCTCTTGGCAACATGTGAGTTTGTGTTAATTTCTATCTAGATCATATTTTGTATTTTTTATGATTTTTTTAAAATATGGTACACATGACTGAAAATGTGCTTGTTGTGACTAGATAACTCTTACCCCTGTCTAGTTCCAGTAGAGTTATCTCTCTTAAATGCAATGGAGTACCTGGTTATGTCATTGTCAAATTGACAATCTAGCATTGTTCTATATGACAGCGTGTGACATGCATGCCCAAGTAGGACAGAAAGTATATTTATTTCACAAAACATTAGCATTGAGGTATATGGAAAAACAATTGGTACCGTGATACCTAAAGGAAAGAATAGCCTCACAGTGTTTCCATAGAAAAGCATACATGTGGGCGGCATTTATGAACTATACTAGTTTGATGTAGGAAAACAAATGTATGCTGAACACTTTTGGTCAAATATTGAAAGTTCTTTAAGAATAAAATGTATGAAATCTTTAGAAAATAGCACAAGATGGCTTTGGATGGGGACTTTTGATAACTATAGCTATGATAGATATAGACTTGTGTTACCTGATGCCTTTATGTATGTGCTGTTACCTCCTAGATTGGAATGCATGCAACAAAATAAGTTATGTAAACATAATATAGTTGATTTTGGCCAAATATTGGCTATTGTACCTGCAAAAGATGAAAAATCATGTGTACAAAAACAACTATCTTGTTCTTGTAAGGCATGCCATAAACCAGGATAGAGAACATTCTAAGTACACTTGTAGATAGATCACTTGTACCATGTGGGATGTTCTGGCATGAGTAATTTTTAGGTAATTTATTAAGGATTTGGTATTCCTTCCCATTTTGATTTGAATTGTCCTGCTCTAATTGTCCCTTTTTTTTTTTACACTCTCCTGCTTTGAAATTGTTCATGTAGTTAGTTCAGTTCTCTTGCATTCCCTTTTGTTGAAGTAGCAGTGAATACCAACAAACAAGAACAGTTTCCTTAAGTCAGCATTTCCTATTGGCACTTGTATAAGCCCAATTATAATCTACTATTGACTTTCAATTAATCCTATTTCTTTCTGTCAAGCTGCTCCTGTGGAATTTCCATGTTTGGTCCAACATTACAGAATGATAACCATTTTAGTCACACAGTGCATATTCATTCCATTCAAATCCACACTGTTCTTGAAACTTTGCATCCCATCGCAAGAATCCAAATTGGCATGAGATGATATCTGCATGGTTATGGAAGGCTGCACTCTACATGCCGGCATTGTAGAAAATATGAACTATGTGATATGAAAGAGCTGCGTCATCTTAGAAATTAAAATTACATGACTCTTGAGGTCTCCACTAAACATAGGAGTCTAAATGTTAGGTTCTCACTTTGTCAGTAATGTATTTTGAGATAATTTAATTGCAATGAAGTTAATACAGGTTGTTGATGAACTCATCTATATTACATGGATAATGTATTCAAGGTTACCACACCTTATGTATATCATTCAGTTATCTCCCTTACACCAGTCATAACATTTCAAGGAAATAAAATCTCACATTTTCAGTGACTGATTATGAAAATAAAGAGAAGATTTGTGAAGTATTATATTAGCCCTCAATCTTGATGCAAATGTAAGTAGAAGCAATTTGATAATTTCTCACAGTAAAGTTTACAAGTTTAAAAACTGATAAGGTATGTTCTGCTTGGCTCTGAGATAAGTTTCTCTCTATCTTATGCCAATTATTATTAAATTCTTATATAGAAGAAATATACTTTATATGTATCTATATTATCTAAATTATTCACCCTTTTATATTAGATGGAAATGAACACAACTTCACTTGAAATTTGGGTCCTGTAAGGGATGTTATAGCACAGTTGCCTTTGGGCTGTCCTTGGACCTGTTGGGCCCTGCCCCATATATTTGTCCAAGGTAAGGTCATCAAACTTTCACTTCTCATTTTTCGCATTGCTGATTTTGCCACCTTTAATTCCTTTATCATAAGCTACCTCTCCCTTTTAGATAAACACTTTCCTCCTGTTTTTAACTCCATTTGATGTGCTATACTTAGTGTTTATATTTGGCATTTTTCTGTATTTTATTCCCCTAATTTCACCTCCCAATCCAAACATAACCACTTAGAAGCTGCGATTTACTATATTTGGTGACTGACTGGCTTATTGAAACAATTTTATTCACATTACAAAGGAGGAAAGCTTACTATTTGTGTTACAAAGAGGATGGGTAGGTGGACCTTTGTGTGAGGACTGGTGGTTAGTGACCTCTTGTATCTGTAGATAGTGTAAAGTGGTCAAAGCTTATACTTTATAATAAGATTGGGTCATGTCCACCTGTCTCTGATGTTAAGTTCTGCACCTACCAAACAAATATAAATTCCTTTCTTTTAGGTGAATTGTACATTTTGAAGTAGGACAGGTGCATACTATTTGGTACATTGACCTTTGACCTAGTTATTACATAATATGATATAATGTGATTTATCCCATATCACCTATGTGAAGTTCAATAATTGCTGATATGAATAAGATACAACTCATAGTTGAAAGAATTCATTTTATTTCAAAAGATGATTTTGATGGTGAAGCAAAAGTATGAAAACAATAGTTCAAACAGCTCAATGACATTTCTATACACATTCATATAAGACATAGGTTAGTACCTCATCAAATTGTTTTTCACAAGTGAGACTAAGTATATTTGTTACTTATACAGTCCCGAACTATTTCACAGATTATTGGAAAAATTAAGGTTTGCTATAGGAAAGAATAGCCTCACAGTGTTTCCATAGA
The DNA here is from genome assembly GCA_028554795.2 of Sinohyriopsis cumingii. NCBI lineage: Eukaryota > Metazoa > Mollusca > Bivalvia > Unionida > Unionidae > Sinohyriopsis > Sinohyriopsis cumingii. The sequence continues at coordinate 36,992,852 of CM068833.1, forward strand.
AAAGCATACATGTGGGCGGCATTTATGAACTATACTAGTTTGATGTAGGAAAACAAATGTATGCTGAACACTTTTGGTCAAATATTGAAAGTTCTTTAAGAATAAAATGTATGAAATCTTTAGAAAATAGCACAAGATGGCTTTGGATGGGGACTTTTGATAACTATAGCTATGATAGATATAGACTTGTGTTACCTGATGCCTTTATGTATGTGCTGTTACCTCCTAGATTGGAATGCATGCAACAAAATAAGTTATGTAAACATAATATAGTTGATTTTGGCCAAATATTGGCTATTGTACCTGCAAAAGATGAAAAATCATGTGTACAAAAACAACTATCTTGTTCTTGTAAGGCATGCCATAAACCAGGATAGAGAACATTCTAAGTACACTTGTAGATAGATCACTTGTACCATGTGGGATGTTCTGGCATGAGTAATTTTTAGGTAATTTATTAAGGATTTGGTATTCCTTCCCATTTTGATTTGAATTGTCCTGCTCTAATTGTCCCTTTTTTTTTTTACACTCTCCTGCTTTGAAATTGTTCATGTAGTTAGTTCAGTTCTCTTGCATTCCCTTTTGTTGAAGTAGCAGTGAATACCAACAAACAAGAACAGTTTCCTTAAGTCAGCATTTCCTATTGGCACTTGTATAAGCCCAATTATAATCTACTATTGACTTTCAATTAATCCTATTTCTTTCTGTCAAGCTGCTCCTGTGGAATTTCCATGTTTGGTCCAACATTACAGAATGATAACCATTTTAGTCACACAGTGCATATTCATTCCATTCAAATCCACACTGTTCTTGAAACTTTGCATCCCATCGCAAGAATCCAAATTGGCATGAGATGATATCTGCATGGTTATGGAAGGCTGCACTCTACATGCCGGCATTGTAGAAAATATGAACTATGTGATATGAAAGAGCTGCGTCATCTTAGAAATTAAAATTACATGACTCTTGAGGTCTCCACTAAACATAGGAGTCTAAATGTTAGGTTCTCACTTTGTCAGTAATGTATTTTGAGATAATTTAATTGCAATGAAGTTAATACAGGTTGTTGATGAACTCATCTATATTACATGGATAATGTATTCAAGGTTACCACACCTTATGTATATCATTCAGTTATCTCCCTTACACCAGTCATAACATTTCAAGGAAATAAAATCTCACATTTTCAGTGACTGATTATGAAAATAAAGAGAAGATTTGTGAAGTATTATATTAGCCCTCAATCTTGATGCAAATGTAAGTAGAAGCAATTTGATAATTTCTCACAGTAAAGTTTACAAGTTTAAAAACTGATAAGGTATGTTCTGCTTGGCTCTGAGATAAGTTTCTCTCTATCTTATGCCAATTATTATTAAATTCTTATATAGAAGAAATATACTTTATATGTATCTATATTATCTAAATTATTCACCCTTTTATATTAGATGGAAATGAACACAACTTCACTTGAAATTTGGGTCCTGTAAGGGATGTTATAGCACAGTTGCCTTTGGGCTGTCCTTGGACCTGTTGGGCCCTGCCCCATATATTTGTCCAAGGTAAGGTCATCAAACTTTCACTTCTCATTTTTCGCATTGCTGATTTTGCCACCTTTAATTCCTTTATCATAAGCTACCTCTCCCTTTTAGATAAACACTTTCCTCCTGTTTTTAACTCCATTTGATGTGCTATACTTAGTGTTTATATTTGGCATTTTTCTGTATTTTATTCCCCTAATTTCACCTCCCAATCCAAACATAACCACTTAGAAGCTGCGATTTACTATATTTGGTGACTGACTGGCTTATTGAAACAATTTTATTCACATTACAAAGGAGGAAAGCTTACTATTTGTGTTACAAAGAGGATGGGTAGGTGGACCTTTGTGTGAGGACTGGTGGTTAGTGACCTCTTGTATCTGTAGATAGTGTAAAGTGGTCAAAGCTTATACTTTATAATAAGATTGGGTCATGTCCACCTGTCTCTGATGTTAAGTTCTGCACCTACCAAACAAATATAAATTCCTTTCTTTTAGGTGAATTGTACATTTTGAAGTAGGACAGGTGCATACTATTTGGTACATTGACCTTTGACCTAGTTATTACATAATATGATATAATGTGATTTATCCCATATCACCTATGTGAAGTTCAATAATTGCTGATATGAATAAGATACAACTCATAGTTGAAAGAATTCATTTTATTTCAAAAGATGATTTTGATGGTGAAGCAAAAGTATGAAAACAATAGTTCAAACAGCTCAATGACATTTCTATACACATTCATATAAGACATAGGTTAGTACCTCATCAAATTGTTTTTCACAAGTGAGACTAAGTATATTTGTTACTTATACAGTCCCGAACTATTTCACAGATTATTGGAAAAATTAAGGTTTGCTAAAGGAAAGAATAGCCTCACAGTGTTTCCATAGAAAAGCATACATGTGGGCGGCATTTATGAACTATACTAGTTTGATGTAGGAAAACAAATGTATGCTGAACACTTTTGGTCAAATATTGAAAGTTCTTTAAGAATAAAATGTATGAAATCTTTAGAAAATAGCACAAGATGGCTTTGGATGGGGACTTTTGATAACTATAGCTATGATAGATATAGACTTGTGTTACCTGATGCCTTTATGTATGTGCTGTTACCTCCTAGATTGGAATGCATGCAACAAAATAAGTTATGTAAACATAATATAGTTGATTTTGGCCAAATATTGGCTATTGTACCTGCAAAAGATGAAAAATCATGTGTACAAAAACAACTATCTTGTTCTTGTAAGGCATGCCATAAACCAGGATAGAGAACATTCTAAGTACACTTGTAGATAGATCACTTGTACCATGTGGGATGTTCTGGCATGAGTAATTTTTAGGTAATTTATTAAGGATTTGGTATTCCTTCCCATTTTGATTTGAATTGTCCTGCTCTAATTGTCCCTTTTTTTTTTTACACTCTCCTGCTTTGAAATTGTTCATGTAGTTAGTTCAGTTCTCTTGCATTCCCTTTTGTTGAAGTAGCAGTGAATACCAACAAACAAGAACAGTTTCCTTAAGTCAGCATTTCCTATTGGCACTTGTATAAGCCCAATTATAATCTACTATTGACTTTCAATTAATCCTATTTCTTTCTGTCAAGCTGCTCCTGTGGAATTTCCATGTTTGGTCCAACATTACAGAATGATAACCATTTTAGTCACACAGTGCATATTCATTCCATTCAAATCCACACTGTTCTTGAAACTTTGCATCCCATCGCAAGAATCCAAATTGGCATGAGATGATATCTGCATGGTTATGGAAGGCTGCACTCTACATGCCGGCATTGTAGAAAATATGAACTATGTGATATGAAAGAGCTGCGTCATCTTAGAAATTAAAATTACATGACTCTTGAGGTCTCCACTAAACATAGGAGTCTAAATGTTAGGTTCTCACTTTGTCAGTAATGTATTTTGAGATAATTTAATTGCAATGAAGTTAATACAGGTTGTTGATGAACTCATCTATATTACATGGATAATGTATTCAAGGTTACCACACCTTATGTATATCATTCAGTTATCTCCCTTACACCAGTCATAACATTTCAAGGAAATAAAATCTCACATTTTCAGTGACTGATTATGAAAATAAAGAGAAGATTTGTGAAGTATTATATTAGCCCTCAATCTTGATGCAAATGTAAGTAGAAGCAATTTGATAATTTCTCACAGTAAAGTTTACAAGTTTAAAAACTGATAAGGTATGTTCTGCTTGGCTCTGAGATAAGTTTCTCTCTATCTTATGCCAATTATTATTAAATTCTTATATAGAAGAAATATACTTTATATGTATCTATATTATCTAAATTATTCACCCTTTTATATTAGATGGAAATGAACACAACTTCACTTGAAATTTGGGTCCTGTAAGGGATGTTATAGCACAGTTGCCTTTGGGCTGTCCTTGGACCTGTTGGGCCCTGCCCCATATATTTGTCCAAGGTAAGGTCATCAAACTTTCACTTCTCATTTTTCGCATTGCTGATTTTGCCACCTTTAATTCCTTTATCATAAGCTACCTCTCCCTTTTAGATAAACACTTTCCTCCTGTTTTTAACTCCATTTGATGTGCTATACTTAGTGTTTATATTTGGCATTTTTCTGTATTTTATTCCCCTAATTTCACCTCCCAATCCAAACATAACCACTTAGAAGCTGCGATTTACTATATTTGGTGACTGACTGGCTTATTGAAACAATTTTATTCACATTACAAAGGAGGAAAGCTTACTATTTGTGTTACAAAGAGGATGGGTAGGTGGACCTTTGTGTGAGGACTGGTGGTTAGTGACCTCTTGTATCTGTAGATAGTGTAAAGTGGTCAAAGCTTATACTTTATAATAAGATTGGGTCATGTCCACCTGTCTCTGATGTTAAGTTCTGCACCTACCAAACAAATATAAATTCCTTTCTTTTAGGTGAATTGTACATTTTGAAGTAGGACAGGTGCATACTATTTGGTACATTGACCTTTGACCTAGTTATTACATAATATGATATAATGTGATTTATCCCATATCACCTATGTGAAGTTCAATAATTGCTGATATGAATAAGATACAACTCATAGTTGAAAGAATTCATTTTATTTCAAAAGATGATTTTGATGGTGAAGCAAAAGTATGAAAACAATAGTTCAAACAGCTCAATGACATTTCTATACACATTCATATAAGACATAGGTTAGTACCTCATCAAATTGTTTTTCACAAGTGAGACTAAGTATATTTGTTACTTATACAGTCCCGAACTATTTCACAGATTATTGGAAAAATTAAGGTTTGCTATAGGTATAACGGTACCAATTGCGCAAGTCCAGGTGGGCGGAGCTTAAGGTGTATGGAACATTGTATTCAGAATTAAAGAACAAAACTAGCTGTGATTGGTGCATTATGTAAGACTTGTACTTTCTGTTTGGCTTAAAAAAAAGTTGAGCCTCTTGGCAACATGTGAGTTTGTGTTAATTTCTATCTAGATCATATTTTGTATTTTTTATGATTTTTTTAAAATATGGTACACATGACTGAAAATGTGCTTGTTGTGACTAGATAACTCTTACCCCTGTCTAGTTCCAGTAGAGTTATCTCTCTTAAATGCAATGGAGTACCTGGTTATGTCATTGTCAAATTGACAATCTAGCATTGTTCTATATGACAGCGTGTGACATGCATGCCCAAGTAGGACAGAAAGTATATTTATTTCACAAAACATTAGCATTGAGGTATATGGAAAAACAATTGGTACCGTGATACCATATATATATATATATATATATATATATATATATATCTGGTTGTCAGGTTAACTGATGGTGGGGCAGCTCATAAAGATGTTTGTTAAACTTTTTAATTTTTTCACGTTTTCATTTCCCAATGAATAATCTCAACTCCTTGGTAGCCTCAGCAAAATGATAGCTGTCTCCAGCTGACCAGAATCTAGGCAAATTTATATGCAAGTACATGTAGCATGTCGACAACTATATAGCCACATGCTATTAATTGTTTAGTGCCATGTGTTTGCTGACAATGGGATATAGATCAAACAAGGACTAACATATATAAAAGGTGGGTGATCTATTTGTTGATAGTTTTTTAAAGCCAGAACCATCCATGCAAGATTTTCAAGATGGCTACAACAGTGGCCATAAGGCATGTCAGATTGGCATGATTTTCATTTACAACCAATAAGATATCAAAACACATCAGTATGGTTTTCTGTTGAGGAGAAGTACTGAAAACAAGATTCAAAAGAGCAGCAATGGCAGCCATACTGGATGTCAGATCAGCACCATTTTTATGTAGGACCAACATTACAAAAATTGTTCTGGCAAAACCTCTGTGTGCATATGACCATCTTAAAGTAGCCATAACAAGATTTTTAAGACGGCAACTGTGATGACCATACTGGAGGTCAAATTAGCACCATTTTCATTTGCAATCAACAAGACAACCCAAGAATGTTCCAGTGAAAACCACACACTGATATGACAGTTCAAGCAGAACAGCGATAAAAAGATTTTCAGGATGACTGCCATGGTTGCAATTCTGGATGTCTGACACCAGATAAGCACAATTTTCACCTGGGATCAAAGGACCAACTAGACATCATAAGAAGTCTTTTAGTGAACACTTCATGTTGATAGTACCAATCATTCAGGGCAACTGGCAACAAGATTTTTTAGATGACCACTGTATCAGCCATATTAGATGTCCTACCGTTTTCATTTAAGACCAACTAGATCATGTAACAAATGCATATATTAGATCATGTCATGAATACACATGTAATATTTCACATCAATTCTCCATTGTAGCTTAGGAGAAATGACAATAAAAAGAACTTGCTCTAAAATATTGATGGACAATAAAGATGAGAGACAACAGGCCATCCCATAGCCTGTTTTGGTTTATGACCAGTAGAGCTAACAAAAGGCAGAGTGAAGGCTTTCTTTCATGGCACATAGTGCTCAAGTATCTAGTACTGATCAATAGTGTAAAATTAACTGCACTGTCAGCTTCTAACAAACCTACATATATGTGAAAAAGGAAGAGAGCAATAGTTATTTATTATCTACTGGTTTAAATAATTCCAAAAAAGTTTCACAACAGCACAGTCCAAAAACAGATGGTTTGAATTTGTCAGGTAAATTGGTGCAAAATGATCATTAATTAGTATTATTATTTAATATTAAAACAATGTAACATTTATATACTGACCAAAGATATTTTATTAGAAAATATATATAAAAGAGTAATGAAAATCATCCTTCATAAGTTTTAATTATTACTCATCTTTTTATCTTGTCAACTGGCTTCCTGCACAACTACCTGTGGATCAAACTATTTAATGTTTTGATGAACCGTTATGGAGGATTTCGTAAACTTACAAAAAAGTGATTTAATTTTGATAAAGGCAGCAATTTTATCAAAGAGGGGAAAGAATACTTTAAAGAAATTTACTGAAAAAATTTGTGTTCACTTACAAAACTGTAAAGAATATTGACTGATTTTTTCCTCAGACAAATGAGAAGAGCCACTGCCTGATTTTAAACCATAAAAATAAATATTTCATGCACCAAAAGGCAAAAGGCCAGGTGACAAGTGAATGGTTTGTTAAGTACAAGCTCAGAAAAGATTTATAATTTCATTATATATATATATATATATATATATATATATATATATATATATATATATATATATATATATGGAATGGGAAAGTATGAAACCTCTTAGACATTAACTTGCTTTACATGTTCTTGAAGCAAAGAAATTCTGTAATTGTTTTAAAAATTGATTTCTGATACAAATTTTTGACGCATGAAAGAAGGACAATGTTGAACGCTGATAAGATCCTTTCTTAGTGTTGTTCTTTATGCATTAAAATGTCATTGGAAGTTTCAAGAGAGGTGGATCATCTGTGTCTGGATTTTTTGTATATATTTCCATGGTTTTCTGCAAAATATCAAAGAAGGCTGTGCAGACGGTAAGAGCTGGATCTGTGTAACGTGGTGTCCTGAATATAGGATATTTGGTATCTTTGGAATCCCCAAGTATTATCTTGACATCTCTGACAGTCCTTGGTGACATCATGTCATTCACATGTTTTGCACGTGCAAATGTGCATGGCACATTATGGCGTTGTTCAACTCCCTCCAAATGAATAAAATGGTTGAAATGATAATAATGACATGGTTTTTCAGGATCTTTTTGTTCCTCAATTGATGTGAGTTTGAGGGGGCTCTCCGGTTTCCCTGGTCCAATCTCCAATGACCACATCTCCTTGCTACTCAATGACCCTATGTTAACATTGAATGCATCTGCACAGCCGTAACCTTGGTTACGTGATATTCTTACTACCTCATCCACACTTGATGCAGACATGAAAGCTCTGGCAATAAAACTTACAGGTGAGGAACCAACACTTACATTCTTTGCAAGAATCTCATTTATTGTGATGACAATACCATACTTGTTGAACCCAAATGCATAGCCTGGCATTGTTCCAGGATAGCAGAATGATGTAAATTGTTCCTCCTCACATGTGACAATTCCAGTTCTGGCTCCTGGGTCAACAATATGAGCAGTGACAAGGTAGGGGTAGGGACCAATCATTGGTTCACAGTCCTCGTTATGAGCCATAAGTTTTACATCTTGTGTGTTAAGACATACAGATGAACAACCATACACATGCTTCTCAGGCTCAGGCTCAATGGGTTTGTAATTCATATTGTATATTTCCTTTGCAATGTTCAATAGGAACAACTGCTCAAATTGCATTCCACTTCCATCCGCCACTCCATGAATTTCTCTAACATACTGAGGGAAACATTTTTCAGCTGCAATTAGATATTCATCAAATATGTTCCTTCCTTTTTTACTGTCATAAAATGGAACCAGGCATGATTGAACGTTGGTGGAACAGTTGAAGTAGTTCTGTATCCGCTCTCTGAAAACAGAACCAATGCTGTGACCCACTTCGTAATGAGTTCCTTGGGTAAACAGTAGTGGAATGGCTTGTGCTCTTTCTGCCATGTCTTTTGTTTTCGTACCTTCTTAAATTCTGATCTTCTCTTAGGCTGTCAATCTTTTCTGTGGTGTTCCAAAATAGCAAAGTAGGCAAAGTCTGAAAACGTGAAAATAAAGAATAGATCAGTCAACATGTGGGACAATAAGTTAAGATCAGTATGTGATAGATATGTTCTTTCAATGCTTACTTTTGTTATATTTGCCTGAAACTAGCTGTCACATATGTTCAACTACCAGAAGCAGAACACAATTTGCAATGAATTCCTGCTACCTGTACTGCGCTGTCATAGTTACCAAACTGCTCACCAGGTGGAGCTATTGTTCTCCTTAAAAATGAAACCAGCCGTGGATCTGTTTGCACATAAACTCAAATAGAGCCTACTAAATTTGATCATAACTGCATGGCTAAGTTTATAAAACAAATGATTATTTATTATTTTAACATTTCAAATTTTGATTCAATCACAAGCTGTCTGCATTTTGATTAAACAGTGGTATTTCAAATTATGTTTAATAGTATCAGACAGTGGTGTTGCAACCACAGTAACTAAGTTTTGTTGGAGGAGAGGGTTGACTTTCTTGCTACAACATTGCTATCAGATAACTGTTGAAAGATCATGATAATGTGATTTTGGCAGTTTCAAGTGTTTTACGGACTATGACCAACCATGGATATTGCTTACCAATGGGTCTCAATGACCACAATCTTTGGTCAATGTATATGCAGTCTTGACCATAACTTACTGTGCAGAAAACATTATTTTCTTATACTTATTATGACCATAACCTCTGACCTTGAGAGCCCAGAACCTATAGGTTTCTTTATTACCCTAAATGCAACCCATCCAGTTTCAGGTTTGCTAAAGAAATGGAAAAGCTATTCTGCAATATGTTATGTATATTTTATTTAATCGTTTCTTAGTTGTTGTTTTTTTAAATTTCATTATATGTTATTGCAATGTAACATTATATGTTGGACTTGACCTTGTCCAAAATTGAGTTCATTTCTGCTTGACCCAAATTGATTTTTTTTGTTTATTCATTGTAAACAACTAATACATACCTAAATTATTCTCTGTATGTATGGGTTTAAAATCTGTATTATTATTAGTAGAAGAAGTAAATATGTTTCTTTGTGTCTAGGTTAAGGAAATTTCAAAGTGAATTATACATAATCCAGGTGATCGTTTCTGTAAATGTTATTTTCCATTCGGTAATGTCTTTTTTATTTAAAATGCTAATTGTGTCCTGAGGTCAAGTAGGGAACTATATATAGTGTAACTCAGAGGATTTTATTAGCTGCTTTAATATGTAGCACCTTGAAATTGTATATTAAGGGTATGGTGTGAGTTTTTGAGCTATTATTGTGTAATAATTAAAGAGTTGGATATATTTGTGAACAAGGTGTTTCTGGCTTGTGTTGTTCTTGAAAGTGAGAGACATGTCCACCTCCCGTAGTCACTGCACAGTATGAAGCCACCGAAATTCCAATAGTCGGCTAGGAAGTAGAGCTAGCCTCCCACAGCAGTAGCCATGTGGGTTCAAGGCAAGTAGAATGTCATAAAAAATGGCTTGGATGACAACTATTCTAAATTGCATCAAACTATTTAGTAGATAATGTTTTTCAATAGTATCACCCAGGAAAAGGACTGGTGTTTGCACTGTGAGCACCACATGCTGTCAAAAAATGGCCTTTGGATGTGAAAAATGCATGTATACAATGGGGGTTGGGGTGCATAAGCATTTTATTCTATAAACTTCATTAGACTTGTCAGGTCATATGTGTGATATGACTATGTTGTGCTTCATAATAACTATCCAAAAATATGGACCTTTTTGACCTCACTCATGTATTAATTTTTATGAATTTTTATATTAGGCAGGTGCATGCGACATTAAATTTGATCATAAAAACTGTCCCCTGTCCCGTTAAGAAATCTGATAAAAAATTTTATTGGTGCAGCGAACCACATGTTATTGTTTTCTTGTTCTTTATGCATATGCAAGTAATTTGTATAAATTAGCCTCATTATATTTCCTTCCTTTGTACTTTTTTGTTAAGTTTCTAAGTTAGCAAGGCCACTGTGTACCCCCCACCCTTTATCAGCATCACTATAGCAAGAATATCAGGTCAGGAATTTTTGTCTGTGTCAGAATAAAATTACTTTTAAAGTACATTATAAATGTAAATGTCTTGTGATATTTTTCTTACTTTGTACACTTAAAAAAAATATTAAAGAAATATTTGCTTCCCGATTAAAGAAGTTCTATCATTGATAACTAAGAGTGTGTCTCATAGTCAGTCACCTCTTGGAACTGTAAAATCCATTCTCAGCATTCAGTCAACATTGTAAATGAAAATTTGAGTATTTCCTGACTATGACAGTAAAAGAAAAGACAGAAGACATCTTCCATTGCATACAATTTAAATTCTTTTTAAGAAGGCATGTATCGGCACACATTTTACAAAATGCAATGCTTTTTTGATGCAATGTGGTCACTTTTCTTAAAAAGTAATAATATTATTTTTGCATAAAATTTAATTTCCTTCAAACCATTAAGCTAAATAATGTTTAAATATGTGATATGTACAAAACTTTTGATAGAAATTATTTTGCACAAAATACTTAAGTTGGCAGGAGTCAGTTTTGCATATCGGCCCCTGGCAAATTTCTTAGGGGTATGGTGTGAGTTTCTGAACTATTATTGTGTAATAATTAAAGAGTTGGATATATTTGTGAACTATGTCCAGGTGTTTCGGGCTTGTGTTGCTCTTGAAATTGACGCGAAACATGTCCACCTCCCATAGTCACTGCACAGTATGTAGCCACTGAAATACCAATAGTTGGCTAGGAAGTAGAGCTAGCCACCCAAAGCAGTAGAAACACGGGTTCAAGGCAAGTAGTATATATCTCAATAACGGCTTGGATGATAACTATTCTGAACTGCATCAAGCTATTTAGTAGATAATGTTTTTCAATAGTATCACCCAGGAAAAGGGCTTGCGTTTGCACTGTGAGCACCACATGCTGTCAGAAAATGGCCTTTGGATGTGAAAAATGCATGTATACAATAGGGTTTGGGTAGTACTAATATTAGTACCCTTACTCGTTCCTCGTGGACAGGGTACTAACATGAGCATATACGTGTTAATGGAGCAAGCCGGGTGTGATTCACACCCGGCGCTCTTTTAGCCTAATAGTAACACTTTAAACATAGTCCTCGCATATAATCCAATAAATTGAGTAGTCCTCTTATTTAATACAGGAAGTATCGAAAATCATTGTAGAAATAGTTGTAAAATCTCGTTTACCTTTTTTAGCCGATATTTTCATTTAGATGTCTGCCATATTATTTCAAATAATGATTACTTCCGTTCTCAGCCTCGTTTGTTTGTGTGCCATATAAGGACATTGACGCCTTATTTGGAAATGTAAACAAATCGTAGTAAACATTTGGCACCGTTTGGGTCAGAAATTCTGCGCATTAAAAGTAAATATGGTTTATCGGCAACTTTGAAATTCCACCAAGAAGCGATTATTCGCACTTGATTGATAATAATATAGCGTAGAATATCCAAATATGATCTGGCAAGCTTTACGTAGAAAAGAGGTAACGGTGAGAGCCTCGTGTTATCTGTCATGGCGGACAGAATGAGGTTAGTGTAAACATGCCAATTTATTTTATCGTGTACGGGCTTAATAAATTCAAAATAAGCCAAACTTCTTTCACAGCATGATTATAATTATGTAGTTGATTTCTACACTGTTTGTTTTTCTCACTTTAGTGATGATTTTTTTGCTCCATTACATGATATGGGATCAGTTCGTAGCCTCAACTTGATTTGTTGTGGTTGAGGCTACGACATCGTAGCTAGGGGTTGGGGTGCATAAACATTTTATTCTAAGAACTTCAGTAGACTTGTCAGGTCATGTGTGTGGTATGATTATGTTGTGCTTCAAAATAACTATCCAAAAATATGGACCTTTTTGACCTCACTCATGTATTATTTTTTTATGAATTTTTATATCAGGCAGGTGCATGCGACATCAAATATGTGCATAAAAAATGGCCACTGGTCTAATCATACATGTAAGACCTTGATGCTGATATTTGTTTTGGGCGTCAGCACTAAAATAAAACCAACATGTGCTATGTCTTACATTGTAGGACTAGCCCCTGTCCCTGATACTTCGAGAGACGAATTCACATGGCTGTTGTACCACATGATAGAGAATGGCATCGGCCATTAAATTTGGCTCAGTGGCAGATAAACCTGTCTATAAACACAGGAGTCAGACTCCTGTATTTCAAATAGCGACCTTGAGTAACATGTTCCGAGTGAACTGACAGGAGATGTAGAGTAAACATTTTATAGAATATTTCACATAAATGGCAGCCCATATCGATATTCTTCCACAAATCTAAATCCAATGTAGTTTACTTACTTCGCTGTCTTTATACTGATGGAATCATAATCTGGCAGTAGCACATGGACGCGTGTTCCGTAAAGCTTTGAATGCGATGGAAGCCGGGAATGCCGAAATCGGATTCTTTGACAAAACGAATAAAATTATACTCATATTGAAGAACGTGTTTAAATAGCTTCGTTTCGTTTAATATATTTATCATTCTTTTAACCAATTACTACCAACCAACGGAAATGTAGGTCACTGGAACTTGAAAAACGTCCTTTGACTTGTGTGAGAATTTGAATTTATTTGATGAAAGACATAACAATAAGTAAGTTGTGTGGAAAAGCTTCAATATGTACTGCCAAGTGTGTGATATATTCTATAAAATTTGGACGCTTGTTCCGATGTCAGTCAACACCGGAACACGCTACACAAGGCCTTTATTGGTCCGTAAGACCTAGCACCAAACAGTTCCTACACTATGTAGTCATGCGCGAGTGCTTTTATTGATTGACTACATATTGGAATAAGCGATAAAAATACTAGCCAGTCAAAACACTTCAAATGAAACAAACCCGACATGATTAATTAGCAGTGTTAGAAACGACCTGTTGCTTTATTGTGTTTGCTTAACGTAGATATTAACAAGTGGATCGCCATTTGATTGTTGTTTACAGTCAACCCAATGAAATTAATGAAAGGTACTTTACAGACACAAGTGTCTGTTTCCTTTATGAACTGATTGAATGACAGTAATGGATCATTAAATTTTATTAATTGATTATACAGATGTGTGACATTGTTTATAAGCAAAATAGTATGGCTTTATTTATGCTAAAGGAGTGCGGACTTTGCAGTTAATGACAAAATGTATGTTAGGATACTTCAGTACAGATAGTTGTCAAGGGATGCATCTTTTTTATTTGTGTAAAATGGGTTTACAGAGTTATTTCTGCAAGGATGGTCATGACAGTTCAGAGAAGGAAGCTTTACGTGAAATTGGAGGGATAAGGTGAGAGGCCTGCCAAAGAGACATAAGCCAGACTCTCTATCAGCATAAAATGTAAAAAATGACGAATACATTTTCAGCTACATTTGGCTGATAATTATCCATGGCTTAAATTGATCGACTCTGAGGGAAATATATTTTGCCGTTTTTGCAAACAATATCACAAACGGGCTGTAAATTAAGCCAGTCTATTTGCCACTGGAAACGAGAAATCCGGGATTTAATCAACCAAGTCTAATGACGGTTCTGGGCCACACAAGGCTGTATGTTTATGACTAACCATCATGGGCAGAAAATCTCCCAAGTTAAGAGCTGCTCATACTCTGCTTGACAAGACCATTTAAAAAAGAAAATTGAAGGGGGGGGGGGGGGGGAGGGAACGAAAATTCTCTTCCGCACAGTCAACACTCTAGTCCAGTGTAAGGGGTGTGGGTTGATTGGCGGATTATACCTTCTTTGAAGGTGTCCGCTTTATTCGGTTCTCGTTATCTAGGAGGTGATCGCCCTCGGTGTTATTGCCCGGATCGAGTAAACTTATAGGTCGAATAAATAGAGATCTGAGCAGATATATATATAACAGAATGACACGAGCCCCCGTACGAAAAGAATCAAAACTTAATCAATTACATAAACACTGGAGATAATACATTAGGAAGATACACTTCTTTGGAATAAATCGTTCACCGAATTAAAAAAACCACAAATATATTTATAAAAATAGCCGATCTGTTTTACTGATAGAATTAGTCATCATATGATCGAGTGAACAATCGAAGTCGTTGCCTTGCACAACTGCATAACCTGCTTAGCTCTGGATCACTCCAATTTCACTGTAGCTGTTCTCTGTCCTTTCCCACTTCTTTCCTTCCTTTTTTCTTATTCTCTCCAACCTTTCTACTGCTTCGCCTCCCATCGGTACTCTTTCTTTGTATGGGTAGGTGGTTATGTAAGAATGTAGATACACAGCTAATTTGATTGGGTCAGTGCGTAGGTACATTTGATGATACGTCTGAAGATACGTCTGAAGAGCTATTTTCCCCTTGTATTTTTTCTCGCTCTTGCAGCCAAATTGTGACCGTTGAACTTTCAGTCATCTGGTCCCTTGGATAAGTGTTTTACGAAAGCGAAAATCTTTCAAATTCCTATCGGAGTCCACGTACGTTTACTCTTGCAACAAAGCTTAGACTAATTAGAATTTTTCGACCTGGCAATATTTAAAACTAGGCAATTTAGTGTGGGAAACACGCCCCTTATTTAGCGTAACCAATCAGAATTAAATGCATTTACCGTCTTTTATAACTAGGCGCCAGATCTGGGGTCAATTTGACCTTCTACGTTGCGACTATCGGTTTATGGAAATTTTCAATTTTTGACAGTTCTACTATGAAATCGAAGTTTAACTGTGTCCCTAATAGTACGTATGGCTGCTATATAAACAAAAGTGTAATTAGCCTCCTACGGTCCCCGACCAGACATTTAGAAATGCTTGCAGTATAGCGATTTAGCAAGCGCCTGTCTCCATGAATCTAATTAATTGTTCTCTGGTCTCAGACTAATGTGTTCTTTATAGATGGACAGAAATTCGCCCCCCCCCCCCCCCCCCCGTATAAAACCATTTACAAATATGGAAATGATACATGCATTCCAGGTGAAGAACCATGCTAATCTTAATGTTACTTATAAGAACAGATTCAAGGCTAGCTACGATGTCGTAGCCTCAACTTGATTTGTTGTGCTTGAGGCTACGAACTGATCCCATATCATGTAATGGAGCAAAAAAAATCATCACTAAAGTGAGAAAAACAAACAGTGTAGAAATCAACTACATAATTATAATCATGTTGTGAAAGAAGTTTGGCTTATTTTGAATTTATTAAGCCCGTATACGATAAAATAAATTGGCATGTTTACACTAACCTCATTCTGTCCGCCATGACAGATAACGCGAGACTCTCACCGTTACTTCTTTTCTACGTAAAGCTTGCCAGATCATATTTGGATATTCTACGCTATATTATTATCAATCAAGTGCGAATAATCGCTTCTTGGTGGAATTTCAAAGTTGCCGATAAACCATATTTACTTTTAATGCGCAGAATTTCTGACCCAAACGGCGCCAAATGTTTACTACGATTTGTTTACATTTCCAAATAAGGCGTCAGTGTCCTTATATGGCACACAAACAAACGAGGCTGAGAACGGAAGTAATCATTATTTGAAATAATATGGCAGACATCTAAACGAAAATATCGGCTATAAAAGGTAAACGAGATTTTACAACTATTTCTACAATGATTTTCGATACTTCCTGTATTAAATAAGAGGACTACTCAATTTATTGGATTATATGCGAGGACTATGTTTAAAGTGTTATTATTAGGCTAAAAGAGCGCCGGGTGTCAATCACACCCGGCTTGCTCCATTAACACGTATATGCTCATGTTAGTACCCTGTCCACGAGGAACGAGTAAGGGTACTAATATTAGTACTAATACAAGGCAAGTGACTTTGTTCTGTCACTGATCTTGAGACAAGTTAGGGAATGACTGAATTCCAGTAAATTCGTTTCCTTTATTTATACATTCATACATTTTTGTCGATTTCAGAGCTCACAAAGGTCAGTTTGCAATGATCTATCTTCTGTTGTTCCCACTTTTTGTCACTTTTCTGTTTTTTCGTTGTCTTGGAACTGATTTCCCCGGTTTTCTGTTATGTTCGTCAATGTTCTCTTTTTGTTGCTTTTCTTTCCTTTCTTTCTGTAAACGCTTGTTTTCTTCTGTTTCTGTTTTCTACCTATAACTCCGGCTCTATTGTGGTATCATTTCTACTTCATTTCTTTTCCATATACTTCCTTGCTGAATTGGTAATTCTTTTCTGTACTGCAACTTTGGCTCCTTTCTTGGTTTTGGAGTTGTTTTTTGTCTTATAGCTTATTTTGACGTCTTTACTTTATTCCTTTTCTATAACGACTGTTTGCTTTTCTCTTTTATCCTTATATCCTTATATACAGAGAGACAGAGAGAGAGAGAGAGAGAGATAGTTCCATTCCTATGTGTTTTATCCGGAATCATTTGTGCACTTTGGTACAACAGTGATAAACCGTCATTGTCTTGTTTGCGTTAGTTGCCTTGAAATCAATGTGGCCAACGCGTTAAATAAGTCTATTCATGGGCACCGCAGAATTAATATATATATATATATATATATATATATATATATATATATATATATATATATATATATATATATATATATATATATTTTTTTGTGGGGGGACAGTAGCATAAGGTACACACATTACAAATCTCTGATGGTGGAAGTACTAAACTAAATGTGTGCAGGTCCGTCCCTGAAGGTGCACAATCCTGACATACGGGTAATGGCAATCGGTACCGATTACACCGTATATTGAATTGGCTACGACCATGCGATACACACACACACACACACACACACACAGGAAGACACGAGCCCACACCACTTGGTATTTCCAGCCATTCTACTTTGTCCTAATTACGACTGCCAATTTCCGACTTGACGCCAGCCGTAATTAAGAATAGTTCAGTTTACAAAAACAGCTCAACATGCTTCGTTCAGTTCGTGACTAATTGGAGAAAAGTCAACAGTTGTTCGCCGAGTTGGATGAAACGACAGTACATGGGTCGAAGATGTCGATAACATTTGAGAGAGAGAGAGAGAGAGAGAGAGAGAGAGATCTTTCGGCACAAGAACGTCAAGTCAGTCATAGAGCTAGCAATATCCCTTGATCTCTCCAACAATCTAATCAGCCTGGATCGACTATAGAATTTCTGAGCCTTGTTTTAAGATCACTGGTTTGAATGCTCTTTTTAATTAAGTTTGAAAGTGTGTTAGGAGGAAAGAAAGTTGGGTTATTCTATTTTATGAAGATATTTTGTGAGTAATGGTACTGAACATATGGAATGCCTTAAAATAATGCACATTACTAATGATTCAGGCATTTATGATATGGCCATACTATCAACTGTAAACTTTAACTTAATATGAAACGTGCATCAAATTGTAAAGAATTTTAAGAGTGGTGATAATTCTCTGCAAATAAATTTTTAAATTTGGACAAAGATTTTGCAACAGTTATGTTCTTGCGTAAAGCAAAACATTTGCCGTGCACATAATTGAATTTTTGTAAAATATATTTTTATTTACAGTGGTTATGCTGTATATAAAGGTAGATAATGATAGCTTGGCACTATTTGCATAAAACTGAAAGCCCTTCATGCGTGAATGCTTTGTGCAAACATTTAGTCAAATTATAATATCAGCAGCCGTTTAAATGATATTTCCATTTCAGTTAGTGTGAGTTTCTGTCAAATTCTGCTAAGAAGTAAATAGGAGGAAGTGTATGTATGTTTGTATATATATATATATATATATATATATATATATATATATATATGGAAAGTTAAGTTCTGCTTGACCCGAATTGACTTTGTAAAAAAATACATAAAAATTATTCGTATATTATGTGTATGGGATTAAAATCAGTATTATTATTATTAATAGAAGTAAACATGTTTATTTGGGTCTAGGTCTAGGTTTTGGATTTTCCTATGTGTATTTTACATAATCCAGGTATTGGTTTTTATCTTGTAAACATTATGATCATTCTAGAGGGTTATTTTCCATTAGGTAATGGGTTGGTTTTTTATTTATAGAAAATGCTAATTGTGCCCCGAGGTCAAGTGGAGAACTATATAATGTTGTAACTGAGATGATTTTTTTCAGTTATGCTTTAAGAATTAGCACTTTTAAGCTATATTATATGTTGTGACCAGTGTTTCATTTTTGGGCTGGAAATTTTATTTCTTCAAATTATTATATTCAAGTTATTTATTGTCTTCTCTGGAAATACAAAATGCTCTAATAAAATTCTTGGATAGAGACATTCACTGGAATGTATAGTGAATTCAAAGCTGGAATTATATTACTGTGATTCAATAAAGGACTGTTGACACATTAAAACTTTATAAGCTACCACAGACATATCATCGCCTTCAGTTTTTGGATTTATTTTGGACTTCTACTGAATTTTTTTCAGGACTTTAAATTATTAGGACTTGTGTCTGTAAATCTTTAATTATTTCTGGATTGAATTCGCAATTCCGTAAGTTCTTTTTTCTCATTCTCACTTTGTATTGGAGGGAAATAAATTATTTGCTGAATTTTACAAAGCTTGTTTTCTTTCACTCTTTTCTGTTACTTATTTTTAGAGCATAGCCTCTTTAGATATATATATATATATATATATATATATATATATATATATATATATATATATATATATATATATATATATATATGGATTGGACTTCCGGTACACACGAGGTGACAGTCACGATAGTCGTTCTCAGAAGCACTCCCACATTTTATGATATTTTTGCAAATAACGCATGGGTAAGTTTTCTTAGATATGATAGTAACAGCTTTATCACATCAACTATGCATACACATTAAGCTGAATATTTGAAAAAGTGACTTTATTTAAAATGAAAGTGTGAACAAAGAAGGTCAGATACACGTACAAACCCGTGCAGAAGCGGCTTTGGGTCACATTACACGTAGCTGAAGTATACTGTTCGCCATCTGTTACGTTTTAAGCTGTGTAATGGTTTGGAGCAGTGAATGTGCTGGATTGGATGTTTCATCCAGCCAACCAAATCTCTGAAATCGACATCAATCACAAAAATGGAATTCAATGGTTTATCTGTGGCAGTTAAATGTGTGTTCTTTTTCCTGTTATATGTGGACTGACTGGAGACCAATCCAGTTCCTGGGCCTGCCACAAAAACCAGTCAAGGAAGGAGAACGCATCCACAAGGGCCACAAACGACATATAGCCCTTTCAATAATACCAGACCACACCATCTTACCGAGGAACGGGTGACAAACTCACAGAACACATTATTTACGTGAATGGGTAACTCTGAACCCAACGGACAAGACCAATTCAGGTTAGTGTTTCTGTACTAACTCACCAGAATCTCGGAACTCAGTAAAAAGTATGAAATGAAGGGAAGATATGAATAATTATATCTTTATACAGACGGCAGAACCAATGGATTCAAGCCTGAGAAATCTAATGCTAGAGATAAGAAATGAAGTAAAGAAACTTAATGAAAGATTTATATCTATTGAAAGTTCCCTAGATGAGCTGAAAAATAAAAATGTGTATGAGGAGAGAGGTTCTACTTCTGTGTTAGGTTGTTTGGTATGGAATATATCTGGGTTAAGTAATAAACTTATTAGAGAAAAGCGCTTTGAGTTTATTACCTATGTTGAAAACTTTGATATTCTAGCCTTTGTTGAAACGTGGGTAGAACCTATCGATCAGTTTCATATTAACGGGTATAAAAACTTTGATATCGTAAGAATGAAATCATAATCAGCTAAAATAAATCCATGGGGGATCTTAGTGTTTGTTCATGAACCCCACTTAATGCATTTCAATATATCTAGAGAAAAACGTGTCTCAGAACTATTATTTGGTTTCATGTAAGGCTAGCTTACTGAAATGGTACTTAATTTTTGGCTTTGTCTATTCATCACCTGAACACTCATCTGTTCATTCCGAAGAAAATGTACATACAGTGGTAGAAAATGAGTTTACTCATTTAAAAATGAAATATGCTGACTATAACATAATAATTGCAAGTGACTGTAATGCCTATACTGTTATGAAATATGCTGACTATAGCATAATGATTGCATGTGACTGTAATGCCTATACTGTTATGAAATATGCTGACTATAGCATAATAATTGCAAGTGACTGTAATGCCTATACTGTTATGAAATATGCTGACTATAGCATAATAATTGCAAATGACTGTAATGCCTATACTGTTATGAAATATGCTGACTATAGCATAATAATTGCAAATGACTGTAATGCCTATACTGTTATGAAATATGCTGACTATAACATAATAATTGCAAGTGACTGTAATGCCTGTACTGTTATGAAATATGCTGACTATAGCATAATAATTGCAAATGACTGTAATGCCTATACTGTTATGAAATATGCTGACTATAGCATAATAATTGCAAGTGACTGTAATGCCTATACTGTTATGAAATATGCTGACTATAGCATAATAATTGCAAGTGACTGTAATGCCTATACTGTTATGAAATATGCTGACTATAGCATACTAATTGCAAGTGACTGTAATGCCTATACTGTTATGAAATATGCTGACTATAGCATAAAAATTGCAAGTGACTGTAATGCCTATACTGTTATGGAGCCAGAGTTTATCAAGTATTATTGACCTACTTCAAGAATTTAAATATAAAGAAGACGAAGAAATGTACGATCGGGCTAATCAAGACGTAAGGGAGATAACTCACTAAGGATAAAAACTAATGCAACCATGCCAAATGACTGGAGTGACAATTGCTGATGGTAAATATGGATCAGATATAGGGATAGGGAAATTTACATTTTACCATGGCAACAGTAGATTATGTTTTAGCTGACGTATGTGTTTTGAATAAATATATCATCCTTTGACATAGATGATATATTGGAATATATACATATGCCCATTGTATTGTCCCTTGTCTACAAGGGTGAACAGAAGCAAAAGGCTTGAAGTATCTCTGGGTGTAACGAAATAAATACATATGGAAGAAAGTAGAAGGTATATCTTGTATCCAGAGTTGCAAAGATCTGTTATCTCAAAATATGGATAATATTTTAAATGATATAAACAATAAGAAACTTAACGAATGTGTGGAAACAATTACTGATATTTACCATGATGCAGAAAGCACTATGAAGACAATCAATAGAAGGCAAAACCTAGCTGTGACATCTCAAAGAAAAATTGTTGAATGACAGTCATGGTTTGACAAAGATTGCACAACCACCAGTTGCAAAGCCTTAGGATATAATTCAAATTAAAAGGCACAAGTGAATCACTTGAAGATTAAAATTTTTATAGAAATATATATAAATCTCTTACAAGAAGCAAGATAAAGCTATATAGTCTGTGGAAACTATTATGCACACTAGTGAACACCCTTACGCGCTCGTTATATTCGGTTCGGAGCGCAATAACCCTTGTTGTCTGACCGTCCACGTATATTATCGTAGCGGTGTCGTCGTCGGACTCTGGATCACGCAAGATCTTGTTGTTCTTTATGTTTAGCTCGCAAGTCATTATGTCGCTGGATTTCGCAGCTTGGCATTTCATACCTGATGGTTTTCACGGACACACCAACCTGAATGTTTGGTTTGAAATTTGCTTCGGCTAAGCGAGAAGTCCACCTGATGTTACTCGTTATTTTGTTGGCCAAATTGATACTAAAACACAACATCTTCGTCCGGACCAACATCAGTGAGATTTATTAAATCGACTACGTCGTCTTTGGTCACGAGCTTTTGACGTGTTGATGGCCTCTGTTCCTATGGTTGACCCCCTCTCCTCCGCTGTTTTCTCCATCGTCCATCAGCACTGCGATAAATTTGCAACCGTGTCATTGCTTCGAGGCGCCTGTCACACAGGAATCCCGGGTCTGTAAGGCAATGCTTGAGGATGACCAACTCCCTGATCATTTCAGCAAATCAGTATGGTCTAAAACACAACGAAGTAGGAAATAAGTATCATCCATGATGACATTGTTTATATGGTGCACACTCTCTGATATTGGATGCCCTTCATAAATATTGTTATTGAATATGATTTGTCAGCTATGTCTTTCCACGGTCCAATACTACTGAAATCTTGTAAGAAAGTTTACATTTGGTATACAACGTATGTACTGGTGGGGAAACAGAGTGATACTGTAACACCCTTTTAGTAACGGGCATAAGCAGATAACAGTTTGTTGGTTGGTTGCTGGATGGCATATATATAGCGATCAGAACTAACAACGCATGGGTAACCATCATCTGCTGCGGTGGATTTGGTTTTCAGTTCATCGTGTCTTTCTGTAATGCCTCGATGCTCGGGGTCGGTGTTGTAAACTTCACAACCGCATACATAACAACTGGGCAACTGTGCGGTAATAATTGTTATGTCGTCGCTCGTGGTAAACGTTGACCTGTAATGTCTGTGCCCGATACTTTATACCAAGACTGCCTTTTCTATCGATCGCACATAGATATCCAAAGACATGTTTTTGTTAATCAGCTATGCAGCTAATTTCTCAATAATGACAAAGTATGTTCGTGCTTAGCCTTTATGAGATTGTCGGACTTGCTGATCGCTTCAAGCGCCCCAATGACTTCCAACTGGCAGATGGGTGGATCAGTGCATGATTTTGTCGACAACGTCGAGTACCATACCGTTCACGTTTACCTCGCTGGAGAGTCGCATGCGTGACACAATCGAGAAATTCGCGAGGTGATGCTAGCCTGTATGAATCAAAATAAACAATGCAGTGGGAACAAATCGTGTATGTCCCAACGTTTGTCTGGACCCTCTCACGAATCCAAGTTGATGGTGCCAGTTTTGTATGCTGTACTCTTCGATTAATCTCAAGTGGTTTCATCGCTCATGAAAACCCCTCGTTAATGTTTGATTTCATGCCCCCGCGCCATGGTTAGTAGATCAAAGACGGACAAAGGCAGCATTCAAGAATAGTGCTATAAGACCACACCAGGTGGTCCTGCCTCGCATTCATTCCGACCCGTCCGACAGTTGAATTTTTCAAAATAGTGTGGCAAGAATATCCGTCGGCATCAAGTTCGGCTGTTTTCCTTACTGCCGGGACTGCAGCTTTGGTTAATCCACGGATTGGCACCAACACCGTGTTTGGTCATCTCCGCAACTTGCGTCTGGTCGCATTGACTAAGCTCACTGACGTGGCTGTTAGTGACAGTTTATGTGGTCCGCTACCAGTGATAATCGCGTAGAACGTTTTCAATGACACGCTAGTCTGTATTCCCGTGGTGGATCTCAGTTTTCAGGTTGAATCTGCGAACGTGTTACTGCCACGTAATGTTACCACTACTACGATGTAATATCTGTAGGGACTATTGACCGCCAGCAATGCACTTACGAGGAGTAGGAAATGAGTTGACTTAGGACGACAGACTTGATTCAAATGCTTGAGGACATCGTGGCATCGCTTGTCATCTGATGATGTTGCTATTAAGTACACTGTATCCCACATGAGCCACCGCATAATGAGGTTCAGTGTCAGCTGCGTATTGCCAGATTCAGTCGGCCCTACGATGATCGCATGAACCGTATTGGGGAATGTTTTCTTTGGCTCGTTGAAAGATATAGCCGATATAAAACTATGAAGAGTTCATATTGTGTTTGATGGAAAATATACACGAAGACGCAAGGGGAAATTCCGGTGGTCACGCGGTCGTACTGGCACGTAGGTACTGGGCCGTGTGTTCGTTGTGACCGACCCAAGTACAAATTTGTACGGGTCAGGAGCGCATGCGAAACAAGCAGTCGTTGACATTGCGTCTTCTTTGTGGAAACTGTCAGGCACCCCGTAGGTCAAATATCTTCGAGGAATTACATCTTCCCATATAAAGGTACTATCGGTAAGGGACACGACGGGATATACGATTGGATTCATGTGATCAACCATGTGAAGCGCCAGTAAATCAGATTGATCAGGATTGTTACCTCTTGTACATTTATTCAGACGAACTTCCCGACCGAAATGTCGCCAAAGTGCAGCTGATCCATGAACTAAGTCAGATCAAGGACCCCAGTGTTTGTGATTGGATGGGCGATAAATCATCAACATCGCGATGAGAGGTAAAAGTTTGTTATGGGTAAAATGACATCAGCATATATATATGAACAATATGGAATCTGTGTATTACAGCCCAATTGGTTTTTAAAAAGGCACCATGGCAATCAGTAGACAGCTAGTCCAGCAGAAGTTATAAAGAAGTAGTCAGATCGTGATTGACCTGACAAGCATTGTGGCAGATTTATTTACCGGCACTAAAGACAATCACACTAAAATAATTCAACGTTAGGACACTCAAATAATTTTTTCAGGCTGATATTTAATACTTGCGCAGGACTTGATATGAACAGGAGGGGATAATCCCCGTTATTGGTTTGTCTGTAAGGAGTTACAGGTGATACCCCCGGATTTACACTTACTTCCGGGTGTGTATTAACACAAATGTCTTGCGAGACTTGCGCATGCTAGCTGATCGATGCAACAGGACATTGACCGTGGATAAATAGGTCAGCGTGACGTTTTTTCCGTTGATGACTGTAAATACGATCCACGATGAACCGTATACAGTTATCAGCGAGGTAATACCACAATAGCTAAATATTGCATTTCTTACAGTTTTTGTCCTGTTGTCGTGCAAAACGCAACCGTCGCTACGTCGGTATGATGATAATTATATTTAAAATCATCGCATGTTGTCGCGCACTTGTGCTCAGCGACCAAGTGGTCAGCGATGAGGGACTGATGATCCACTCTTAATTCACACTGGATATAAGTGACATGTATTCAACCTATGACACAGCCATATACGCCAAGTTTGACCATTCAGTACAATTATCGACGATCCAGACACGTTTTAGACGCGATATCATCAATCTCAGCGAACTGTGAATCGTTAATGCACAGCTGAGACAATTTACTTGAACAATTTCTGCTGAAGTTTATCGTGTAGTTGTTTTCGTGAGACAATGATGAGGTTTTCAGTAGTCCAAGTGGACAGGAATATTTTTATAAGTGTTCTTGAAATACTTTCATCACACTGAACTTGATTGGATCTCGAGGACATTTTGAGCTTTAGTAGTTTTAAAAAGATCGCCCTTAGCTCGAAAATCGTTCCGCAGTTTGTAGTAATCGACGGTGCGGACCAATCAGTCGTGGTGGAAGGATTCATCCGCAGTTGGCGGTGGATGCATCTGACCTCTGCACGCATTTTCGCACATGGATTTTTGTAACAGCCATGCGAAAAGTTATTCTAACGTGTTTTGGGTGACTGTAGAGATTTCATATCAGATGATCATGCGTGGTATGTATTTTTACCCCTTATGGTTTGGATTCTGCTCATCGCCGCAGATTCTGAAGAAACTGATACATATGTGGTTTTCCATTTTTGTGTATTATCTCTTTCACGTGCCTGTGTGTGTATCGCGAACACGATACTATTTAGGCCGCGAAACAGGTTGATGTCATGTGATTGAATCAGTGACCACCCGGGCAGTAGACATCGTCACAATATTATTACTATGACGATATTCTTTCCGGTGATGTAATCGCTTCTGTTTGATTATCCAATGCTTATACGGTGTATTGGGGGGTGGGGGGTGGGGGGCGACATCAGCGTATCTTCGTACGGGTGTTGCTGAGGTTCACCTGGGCTATTATAACTATCTTAGAAAACAACCCAATTTGATCATGTTTTCCAGTTGTTGTATGTGTTTTCGATCTATGTAAAACGAGTCATTGGCGACTATGACGGTGTGTTGGGGAAATCTGTTAATCGTCAACAAATTTGTGCTCAGGTACGCGAACATGGGGGACCTCAAGTGCGTATACTGGGGATAGTCACCGTCATTGTAACTGATGAAGTGTCCGTTTGGGGTTGTATCCGATAGCGTCGGAGGTTGCGTCGGCTGATGAATCAGGAAACCAGATCTAATTTTGTGGTTTATTCGTGATTACTGCATCGGACAACGTCAGGTTTGTCAGTATGTCGTTGTCAAGCATGAAACTCAATAGTACGATTGGTGGCCAGCCGCGCTTTTTTATACATCTAAATGTCACGCGATGGGTTGAAATGGCGACCAACGTAGAGTTGAGTGGATTGACGCGTGATCAGAACTCAGGACTGTTCATCATGGCTGTTCCTATCAGATCGATGTTGGGTAATGGTCCATTGATGGTCACATGTTAAGTAGTGCGTGGGATGACCGAATCGTTTAAAGTAAGATCTGCATTCATCTTGCCCTAGAAAACTAACAGGATAACACAAGAACAAGTCGACGCTTGCGACCTTACTAGACTAGCATTGCACTTAGTCCAGAAACCGCCGTGCCCGTATTAAACACAGAAGCGCTGGATGTCCTGTATTTTTGCAGTGCAATGTGCGACACCACTGATGAGATCCTCAACGACTTATTGACGATGTCGGTTAGGTCGGCCGTGCATGTGAGTGCGACGGCGCGCTATCGTTCATGTAACTGCTCATTGCAGTAACACTTACCTAACGGCAACACAAGCTGTTCAACGCAGTCAGACATGATATAGCTACAGAACAACTACACCGATACGAGATCGCACGCAGTTATGTCCGTGATGTTGCGTTAAATATCGCCACCTTTGAATCTGACTGTACACTTTACGGGGAACCGTAGATCGGACGACCACGCATGTGCCTTGTGTTTGATAAGTTCAATGACCTTACAGTACTGGTATTTACCAGAATTGTGCCAAATATCGCTCATTATTTAAAAAAGAAACGTCTACTGGTTTAACACCGCTATCAGGATCTCGTGGTTCCTACTGTGCGATTTCTTTGCTCCTCTGCTCGGCCAATCCATGTCCATGACACACTTTTGTAAAATGGCACTGAAATCATCGTATCAATACGTATTAGGAACACATTGCCCATAATGAGATCGTTCATTGCATAAATACCGTACACGACTACGGTGACCGAATACGCATTCTCGAAGTAAATAGAATCAATACATGTCAATAATCCAGGCGGCAACATTTTTGATGATACAGTAACGTGCTGTCCGCGTCGACGGTCTTAGCGTATGGGTTCCGTCTTATAACGTATCACCCCCGTTTAGCTGACGTTGCTGCGCGTGTTGTATTTGATCCTGCGAAGATGATTTTGGCACGGCGCTATATCTTGGTCGGAACGTTTCTGTGGATCCAATTGTTCAACCTTTTCAAGTTGAAAAGATGTGGAAAGCGCCGTCAACGGAAATGTCATCCTTGATGACACGAAAATATGCGTGCAGCTCCGACAAACTGACCCATTCAAGATTCAATCACGGTTCTACAACAGGTTCGATTTGAGATTGACGCTGTAGTTCGTCAGTGAGGATGGTCTTGTCGATTGTCGAATGGAGATTACCTAGTAGCAAGTTATATCTTGGCCAAGGTGAAACGATTCCTGGTAGCTGAAAGCATATTTGTCTTATGAACTAAATTTTTGTCTGTTTGTATGTCTGCTTTCCCGAGAGAGAGAGAGAGAGAGAGAGAGATTAAAGTCACTGTAAAATTAGTTTATTTTTCCACCACCGCGCGAACGCGCAAATGTCTGCATGGCAGATAAATGGCAAAAAAACATGTTCATACCCCGTGTTTGCGTCTGGACCTATGTGATGTCGAGTTGCACGTTGTACCGCGCATTAAAGTTGATACAATCACGGTACGTCGATGGATACGGAACATCGCTGAGTATTTTAGTTCATCGCCATCAGCACGGGTCGTCACAAGTCAAGCTGACGTTTGCGCTGGTGTGCCAAATTAGATTCCTTCGTAAACTCCAACATGTGTTCGGAAAATTTCATCGAGTAAGATGGCATAAATATAACCTCAAGGGGACTGGCTCGAAATAATAATATTAACAATTCACCTCCAGCATCAGCTCGGTAAACTCATTACTGTCTATCTTGCTGAGACTTGTGAGCGCAGGCCTGCATGTATGGTTGATAATTTTCATGTATACACATAGGAGAAAAATGTCTAATTAAAACAAAACAGGATTGATCCGCTCGCGTGTACAGTTTGGAGGATTTGTACTAGAGTTTCTACTGCAGTTTGCGACTGCCACAGTTTTAGCACAATGCTATTTTTCCTTGCACACCAGTCCCACATTGTTTGCACAGAACCGGACCACTAGAATTACGAACACGATCAACATGTATCCAGCAAGATTTGTTCATACATTGCTCCCGCATTCCGTTCTGTTCCTCATGACAAACCACACATATTTTTCTCAGTCATATGCATAATATTATTACTTTTTAATTAGTCATTTAATATTGACCCGAGCGTTTGTTTCTCTCCAGCGTGGAGACCTTCGCACGCGCGTGTAAATATTCCCACCATCGCACAAGGCTACCATCCCTACCGCTTGTGTGATTGGCGGATCAGTTTGGCTGCCGCAGTGCGTCTGAATCTGAAGCACACATAATAAGTTCGATCCTTAATGGAAGCTGTAGTTTTTCCTTTTCTGTTAAAGTTTTATCTGATTGTGTGCTCCATGCATGAAACAAGACCGAACACTGTTCCACAGTAAACTGGTCCCAGTTTGGCTAAATCTATATTTTACTTCAAAAAGAGTTTTTAAATATTTTTGTATTGTTTCGCAGCAATTTATATTTCACTAAGCATTCAACTGGTATTAATGATTAATCTGTATTTACAATTTTCTAATATCTCATGCAAAGAGTTTGAGGAAATTATGATACGGTATTTTAATGTTCACATCTTGAAAAATAGAGACATCTTTAATGCATCGGTTATCTTTACGTCTGAAAAGTCTCAAGATTATCAAAAATGTCAAAAAGAAGATAATATGAAATCTAAATATGAGGAAAAATGAAAACAATTACGTAAAAAGCGGAACCACCTTGACATGGACATTGTTGTGAGGTTGGATATCTATCCTTTAAAGCATGTCGATTGTCAATAATTTGATAACATGCTAACAAACCAAGACCGAATTTCAATCAGTGAATTACATTAATGTTTCAATAAAAATACTTAGAGGCGAATCGACTTCATCATAGTTAATTATATTGTGCTTTTATTTCCTTATCTTGGACGTTGTATTGAAATTTAGCAATTGCAAACTTGCCTCTCGCCACAGTATAAGATCACTACTTGCACCAACTATAGCAGTGCGATAGATCGCAATCATAAAATCAGATTGCTCTTTAAAAATTTCACCCCCCCCCCCCATATCTCAGTCGTCCTACAGCTGATGCTAACCACATGACAGCGTGTATTAAGTGTTTTTGAAAAATATTAAAGTAGTCACTGAACTCAAATTTTAAATGTGACCTTATTCCCCCACCCAGAGAAACCCAGTTGTTGTTGTTGTTGTTGTAGGGTTTAATGCCATTTTTCAGCACACGATAGGCTGGCTATACATGGATGCCAGTATTAATGGTGGAGGAATAACCCGGGAAAACCCCAGAAAGAACTACCGACCCACGAGAAGCTGAATCCGAGACTCGAACTCACGCAGACAGAGGTGAGATGGCAATGATCCGTAATGGAGAACGCTTTAGACCACTCGGCCACTCGGGGCCTCAGAAACCCAGTTAATTCCAATATTGCGAATCGTTACAGTTTGATCAAGAAAACAACTACGTTTATTGAGTTTCTACAGGTCAGTTTGGAAGGCATATTATAGGACCAAAATGTCGTCGGAATGTACCACATAATTTCTCTATATCCAAGTTTTGGGATGAACAAATACGAAGAAAAAAATCTCACCCAAAACAAAACAAAACAAAGAAAAAATAAAAAATTGTTACCTTTAAGGTACAGCTATAAAACAATTTAAAACAAATTATGATGACAAAAGGATATTCAGAAATGTTATGATGCAACAATGTTAAACCCGTGTCATAAATATTTTCGAAATATACCATGGAAGAAACACACACACACACACACACACACACACACACACACACACGCATGTGCTTCTATGAAACGCATAAAACGGTCTGCAGTAGCTGTGGTAACACTCGTCGATCCAATTGGAGACACGATTCTTGACATTCGGCACGTGAAAGGTGTGTGTGATTTGGATTTTTAACGTAGCTTTAACAATTTTTCAGTCATATCGCTACGATGTCTGCAGTGTGGCAGTTTATAGTAGATGTCTAGCACTGGGGCATCATGCCGCAGACATGTAGCATCATGTCCCACCCAGTCACATTATCCTGACACCAGGCCGACCAGTCTTAACACTAACCTCTTAATGCTGAGCGCCAAGCGAGGCAGCTGTTGGTACCATTTTTGTAAGTCTTTGGTATGACTCGGCCGGGGATTGAACCCACGACCTCCCGCACCCGAGGCAGACGCTCTAACCACTAGGCCACCGGAGTGGTCGTGAAAGGAGAAAATAACTTATATGTTTAGTATAAAATCTAAAAGTCAATCAAAGCAAGACGCTAGTATATGTAAATTTATTCTTAATCCATATATCAAACAATGCACTATTCTCCGGTAATGTCCCTCCTCACTCCAAATTTATTTTCATTAAAAGGTTAGGGGAAGTTTCACAAGTGGCGCATTGTCGTTTCTTGGATTTTCAAGGTAAACTTCCATGGTTTTCTTTAAAATATCGAACACAACCGTGCATCCCGTCAAACTCGTATCTGGGCGTCGCGCACACCTATATATTGGATACACGCTATTCTGCGTATCTCCGAGCACAGCTTTGACATCCTTGAGGGTCCTAGGTGGCGGCATCTCTTCTGCACGTTTAGCACGTGCGCTTGAAGATGGTAAAATAGGGTTCTGCTCCACGTCCTTCAGATTAAAATATTCATTGAAGTGGTAATAATGACAAGGTTTGTCTGGATTTGCTTGTTCAGCAATAGTGGTGAGTTTCAGTGGACTCTCAAATTTGCCAGGTCCTACTTCCAAGGACCACATTTCCTTGTGATTTAATGACGCAATGTTTGCATGAAATCCATCAGCAGCCCCGTAGCCTTCATTGCGAGATATTCGGACCATTTCATCGACACTTGATGCAGACAAGAGAGCCCGTGTTATTAGACCCGTGGGCGCACCGCCCACACACGCTTTCATTGGTACAGTCGCATTTATTGCAAAAGCAAGACCGTGCTTGTTGAACCCGAATGCGTAGCCTGGCAATACCTCGGGACACGAAAGTGCTGTAAATTGTTCCTCCTCACATCTGACAGTTCCGGTTTGGGCTCCTGGGTCAATGATATGAGCGCTGATGATGTAAGAGTAAGGGTCTGCAAATGGTTCCCAGTCTTCATTGTGAGCCATGATTTTCACATCAGGAGTGTTGACATACACAGAGGAACAACCGCGGGCGTGCTGCTCAGGATTATGTTCTGCTTCCATTAAATCAAGAAAGTATGTTTCCTTCGCAATGTTCAACAAGAAAAGGTGTTCAAATGGCATTCCACTTCCGTCTGACATTCCTCGAATTTCTGTAACATACTGGGGGAAGCTGCTTTCGGAAGCCTTTAGATATTCGGCGAAGATTTCTCTCCCTTTGTGGGTATTATAAAAGGGGAGGAGACGTGACGGAATTAGGGAGGAGTTAAAATATTTGTGTATCCACTCTTTGAAAACTGTCCCAACATTGTGACCCACCTCATAATACGTCCCTCTGGTGAACAGCACGGGAAGTCTTTGTGCACTGTCCGTGTTTGCCATAATCTACTTTTAGGATCTTCTTGATGATATTGAACGTACTTTCTTTGGTACCGACGTTTTCAGCGAATCTCTGAAATAACCAGAATGAAAACAACGATTACATAGCTTGCTTCTTTGAAGCCTTTAGTAGTCTGTAATAGCTAGACATAAAACCATTTAAGAGTTTTTTTGGTATGAAGTGGAATCGCACTTGATTTTTGTCCTGTTGGATTTGCAATGATTTTTGTATTCTGGATGTTTTTGAAACAATTGTCCTTACAGACAGTCATGCTTCCACGACTAACATTCATTCTTTTGGGAAAGCTATGATTTGCAAATGTATATCTGAATGATTTAAAAAACGAATTGTTATATTGAATTTCTCCTCACCATTGCCAACCGTTATATTTATGATATATGATTATTACTTCTCTGATATTATGCCTTTTTTTTTTTTACTACGGCGATGGAATTTCAAAGGCCTGTTGTTCAAGTCTCTCAAGCTCGACCAATTTGAGTATGACAGAATGCTTGTCAATAGCTTCACGTGGGTCGGTGGTTCTTCTCAGGATTTTCCTTGGTTCTTCTTCCACCAAAGATACTGTCCGTCATATATAATCTGTTATGTGCTGAAAGATGGCGTTGAACCCACAAACAACAAAACACGAAAATTATCCCTAGCTGCACCACTTTTACGTTTTATTTATAACAGGTACGATGGTTAAGTTTTGAACGGTTCCTAAGACAATACAGATAGAAACGCAGTTTGGTCCACGGCCCTGAATTTTACCAATCAAGACATGCCATAAAATATTAATAGATAGATCAGAAAAATAAAGTGAAAGGAAACAAACCCAAACATGCTGAATCAGTAAGTAAATGTTCGAATCCTCGCTGTTGGGTCCTAACACAGCATCAAGTTTATTAAACACTTACTGGTTTAACAATATTTTGCACTTTGGGGGTACGGGAGGGGTGAAGCAAAAAGAAACATCAGGTGAGAAGATATTTCTTTAAAGCAAGATTATAAACTTAAGTTAGAATATTTCGACTTTAACCTGAGACAGATGAAAACAAGCACAAGGAGGACATAAGAAACGAAAAATCAAGAACGTACGCTACCCCCTCTTTCCAAGCAGGTATCTTGTATCATTTGTTTAGTAATTTACATGCGTATTAAGCAATATATTCCTTTGTAGAACGTATAATCAGCCTAAGATTTTCAGGAAATGCTGTTTTCTGTTTGACGTTTACGTAATTTCTCTAGTCCATTAAATATATTCTTGCTTAGGGTATTTTATGTATACTCGCCCTCTCTGATAAATATCTTTCCCGTGTGTTTGAATCCCACTCAACGTTTTCCTGCCGATTATATAAATAGTGAAGCTAGTAATTTGTCAGCTTCAGTGTCAATACTTCCTATTTTTATCAGCAAGCTCTTTCGTGCCATCACGATGTCATTTACTGGTTGTTAGCTATAGTGCAAGTTTAACAATTCTTCTTTAGTTATAGTGTATAGATGACACTTTGTACAACAAATATTATACATATAGCAAAATTATCTACCATAAAGTACTGACAATTTTATTTGGAGGTACGATTTTTTCCGAGCTCAGATAATTTGCTTTTATCAATATAATTACTTTTTTCTTTAAATAATGTAATAAATAGAGTGTGGTGTTATTTTGCTATAAATTAGAGCAAATATTATAATAACTAGAGTTTGAGACAACTATAGCTTATCACGTCTCCGAACCTATGGATCCCCGTCGAGTTCCCAATAATTTTCCCCAACTTGGGATTTGTTACACACGCGTGTATTCACGTGGAAGTTTCGCTTGTTACGCTCGCGTCAGGGTTAATGGGTTGGGGAGCCGTGGTAGGTAAATGTGGTCTAATGCACGCCCATTATCACACTACGCACTGAGATATATTAGGCTCCAGCGTTAGGTTTACTCGAGTTTTACTGCCTATAGATCCGTTACCTGTTTTGGGTCACCATTATTCAATAATTTTGCTCAGAGAAGTAGGTGGTTTTCCATCTCGAGCAGCACCGTCTCGAGCGCTCCCATTGTAAAGGTTTTATTTTGAGGGGGCCACTGATTACAGTTTACTAACTGGACTTAAACTACTTTGTGCCTCAGCGAGAAAAGTTGAATAGACACGTATTTTCGAGTGAAACCATACTAAAATTATTTTACCAGATCCGTCTACAAGACCAGTTACTATCGATATAGTTCCGCGAACAAATCCGATTGTCGTGTCAATAATAGTGCATGCAACAATGGTCTCGATTCCCTAACACCCTAACCAATATGATTCTATG
This sequence comes from Sinohyriopsis cumingii, assembly GCA_028554795.2. NCBI lineage: Eukaryota > Metazoa > Mollusca > Bivalvia > Unionida > Unionidae > Sinohyriopsis > Sinohyriopsis cumingii. The sequence goes on from CM068833.1 coordinate 37,027,559, forward strand.
ACAACACACACAGCTTTTGCATTTTATGAGTAAACTGGTTCTCTTGGCGATTTCATTTTGCAGTTGTTGTTCCGCTTTGATCATGTTCTCACGTCGAGACCTTTGAGGGTCCGTTACAGCTCCTCGATTAATATTACAATTATGATCGCATAGTATAAATTGTTCAACAAGATGACCTTCTCCATGTGCAACACGCACACGCACTTATAAAAAAATTTACTAGTTTTGACTGTTACAACTGTCTGGCAATCATAAAAATATCTTCCTGGGGAATATTTAAGTGTCTGGCAATCGTGAGTTCTGAGGGCCCTAAACTGTGTTCACATAGAACCAAACTGATTACACTATTCGAAACGATCGTTCTCGTCTTCGCACAAGAACTGTTTCCCAAACAAGTGCGCCATTGTTGAATAATAGCCGAGATTTGACTTTTCTGATTTTAGCCAATGTTGCTTTTATATAATAGAAGGAAAATATAACAAGCTTGGATTTGTCGGTGAAAATCTACTTTATCTTTGCGAAAAATGACTTAATGACATTTTCACAGATGATGGCGTAGTCTGCAACCGGGTGTTTTTTTGCCTGCTAACGCAATGATTCCAAGCTGGTTGTCCCAACTGATGATTTTTTTTTAACCATTCTTTTACATTTGAGCGTACATGAGGGTCTGGTAACGCCATTTTCACATATATTCATTGACAAATAGAACAAAATCGCCATCGAAGTTGGCAACAACAAGATGTCCACATACTGAACCGCCCATCCGAGTTTGTGACAACAGCGTTGAATATGAAAATAATTAACAACTACACGTGGCCATGCAAGCCCGACAAGTCAAGTTACAAACGATGTCGAGATGTTACTAAGTATGCAACGCAATGAGTTCTATATCCTATTGTCAAATCCAGATTAAGGATACCAGTTTCCACGTGCGGAGGATCATCGATGCGAGTTCATCCCGCATAAAGACACATCTGGAATGTTTGACTGACTGTAATATCTTACTCAAGATAAGTCAACGGACGCACTTCTGTGTCTGTCAACGGCGAGGCCACAACTGAAGACCACTTCCACTGGGAAAACTTTGGCTCCGACGACTGGAGTATCGAAGGCCTTTTTCCTTTTTTATTTGTCTGCGATGCGCTATGCGTCCACCAACCGCCGTTTTCAGAGTCATCCGGATGCAGTTCAGAGAGCCCTCAACTAGGCCTTTGTTACCGCAAGAGTCGCTGCTGAAAAACAGCTCTGGTGGTAATATTACACCCCTCTTTTGCACAGGCGCAAAAATGACCTTCATTCGACCACTTGAACACTCCAACTACAGAACCTTCTTGGAGAGGTTCACAGCAAGTCATTGGTAATTGATAGCAGGCGCTTGTTCACGTGTCTCAAAGTATATGTCGACCACGGAATGTTTAAACAGCTTCAAGAGTCCGAATGAGAAGGAATAAATGGGATACAAAAAAGTGAAGCAACGCTGTTAAATCAGTGAAGGAACCGCTCCGGTGGCCTAGTGGTTAGAGCGTCCGCCTCGGATGCGGAATGTCGTGGGTTCAATCCCCGGCCGAGTCATACCAAAGACTTACAAAAATATTACTAACAGCTGCCTCGCTTGGCGCTCAGCATTAAAAGGCTAGTGTTAGGACTGGTTAGCCTTGTGTCAGGATAATGTGACTGGGTGGGACATCATGTTACATGTCTGTGGCATGATACCCCAGTGCTTGACATCACTATAAGCTAACACACTGCATACATCGTAGCGATATGACCGAAAAATTGTTAAAGCTACGTTAAAAAATCCAAAATCCAAATCCAAATCAGTGAAGGCGATATCACAGGCATCCACAAAACACATTTTGACAACCCAACTTTGCCATTATAATCAGCGCATGCGCGACGCTAAGTCGCACCGTTGGCGTTGTCCTATCCGTGTAACATGAATGTGTTTGACTCCAAAAATAACCATGCGAACACTTCTGCGAAATCCAAATATATGCTGGAGAGGACCCACATTTGAAAACACCAAGGAATCTCCATAAAGTTGTTTTTTAACGCTGCGCGAATCCACCATTGAAATTCGTGCTTTTTAACAGGGTGGTGTGCGCGGCAAGGTGCGGAACAGAATAATTCTGATGCACAAGAACTGTATTCTACACGACCTGCAAGCTCGGATGTGTCCTTGACAAAGATAGATCGGCCCGATGATTTCGCATAAGAGTCGTGTCTGGCGAGTCCGAGAATCGTCGTGGCGATGTAATCATAGTCCAAAAATGCTTCATTTTTTCAATCAATGAGATATTGTGCGCTATTGTACAACGCCGTTGCTAACAAATCCAATCCGGACATAGGCAGTATAATTGATGCCGTTGACAGCCCTTACAAGTTTCTCTCGATTTCCATGAAGGCCTCACACAGAAGAAAAAGCCTGGATGTGTTCTGCACTTGTAATTGCATTCATTGTACTTGATAGGCTCCCAAGGTGGGTGCAGATAATACTGAAAATCCCATACGCTTCAAACTGTCATCATAAGTGTGTTCATATCCAATGAGGGATAGGGTGCATCTTTGAATTTTGTCATAATGTAACTTTATACGTTATCGATTTCGTCTAATGCCTTTGTATAAATATTTGCTATGCAAACGCGCTTCCCACTGCCAGATCTGCAATCATCGAATCGGTATTGATTTGACACAGACGTTGTTGAGCGGTTTCACTGTCTATCTTACTAACCTGGGCTGGCACTCTTGCTGTATATGGAAGCATAGCCGCTTTTTTTGTCAAGTCATTAATTGTCGTTGATCTCAAAATGACTGGACCGCCTCAGCAGATTTTTTAACCGATCTACAGCAGCGCTTTTGATAATACGACGACTTGCATTGCAACTTATGTAGTGATTAGTGTACCGTGAGAGGTCAGAGTCGCGAGAACCTTTACAGCTGCTGTAAACAACATCCGGAAGACATCACCAAGATAGTTTCCTTAGTATCTTGAGAGATTTAATCGAGGTGGTAGAGATGAGTATCGAAAAGTGTATGTGTCTGAAAATATTATGGTCTTTTCCAGTCACTAACGTCATCCTCCGTTGGATTTCATCCTTGATCATTTTAAGTTGGTACGCGCCTGTTGGAAGCCTAACAACGTTCCAGGTTTCTTCTCGACCACCCCTGCCGAAAACTAGTTATTTGCGGGGAGGCCCCCGAACGGCTGAGATCGGATATTCGTCTAGCTGTGATAAACACGCAATGACCCTAGTGCAATCTGCAGTGTGCGGAATTGCTCCGCGATAATTAGCGTTGGATAAAACACGAGAAATTCCGGTTGCGTTGACGCTCGTGGTCAAATTGGCTGTTTATATATATATATATATATATATATATATATATATATATATATATATATATATATATATATATGTATATGTGTGTGTGTGTGTGTGTGTGTGTGTGTGTAAACGAAACGTTTCCCGGTGCATGATACAGTCCTTGAACAACTACTACCAAATTGAAGTACCTCACTGATGACTTCTTGCATGTTATTACAGGTGCGAGATGACCCCATGAGCGTTTCCAGACGATCCACTAGTTCGTAGACCTATTGCAGGTCACACACACGGGAAGTGGTCCATCAATACCTATTCCTTCAAGCAGTTATTTTTTCGCGTATTTTTCAGCATTTACTCTCTGACCGTTTTCCTGTTTTGCGTTTGGATTTTGGTTTGGGCGTTGGTTCAGGATCGTATGATAATCTGGGTTCGTAAGATGGCCTGGTCTAGTTCGTATGATGGTTCAGATTCGTATGATGGCCCAGATTGGGATTTGTATGATGGTCTGGGTTCAGGGTTTGGTCCAGTTTTAGGAGAACGTGCTTGCCCCTTGGGATTTGTAATCTTTCTTTGTTCCATGACGTCTTCTAGAATAACTGGTCACAGTTCCCTGTCTTCTTCAACGCTTTTCTTTAAAGACACTTAAATATTTTTGCTAAAACATTACACGCATTACCGCTTGTTTGTTTTATTCCAATATACTCTCTAAATATCCAGCTAGACTATACTTTGTTCATCTCAGCATCAGTTGTCTTCGATTCTAGTATCAACAAGAGTTTATACCACTTAGGGAGGGAGTATTTAAAAGCGAAAAATACAAGATTTTCGAAACTCCACTGACAACTTCTTTCTTTAAATAACCAAGGCGGTGTTTTTCTGACCTACACTTGGTTGGTACTTGTGAAATATTCACAAGTGCATTCCTAACGTCTTTCTCAAGTACATGGATACCTTTTGCGGCCACAACAACGCTCTATACGATTTCCTCGATACCTTTCTGGATTCTCGCAATCGCTTCGGGCATCCGTCCACTATTCTGCATGGATGTTCCATTGAATTCCTTCATATCTTGGACGTATTCCGCAGTGGTGCAAAGGTTTGTCGAAATCCCGCAGTGAGGTATTTGAGTATGATGTCGATCAAAGAAATGTACATTCAAAAAACAAAAGTCGGCTGTGAAATCGCTGCTGCGTTAATAAAGATCCATGGGATACCGTGGAATAAATATCCTGGCAAAAAGTATATTTGGTTCCCTCCTGGCTCCAGACACAATTATTGACATCCTGGGACAAGCTAGACATACGACAAGACTATAATAACCAGGTGCGGAATCTGTAAACTGCTTCGATGTTGCATGTTGCCGACATGATCTTACGTAAAAAACGTCAAGTGATATACGTCAACGCACCGACCCGGATCTCAAGGTATATTTGACTTCGATATCACATTTAAGATACGGCCGAGCACCACTGACTACACGTAACACGAGCAAATGTGATTTTCAATATTCATAATGACATGTGTTATATATATATATATATATATATATATATATATATATATATATATATATATATATATATATATATATATATATATATATATATATATTACGGCTATATAGTTTTACAAGATGTAATAACGGAAAGAGAGAGAGAGAGAGAGAGAGAGAGTGAAGCAACAATCTTTGCAAAAGTCAACAAATAAAATTTATTATCCTATAGTACAAACTGAAAATGTATATAAAAAAGAACTTACAGAATTGCGAACTAAATTCCAAATAATCCTAACATTACATAGATAAGTCCTAATATATAAAACTCTAGTGGAAATCCAAATTACATCTAACGGTGTTGATTTGTCTGTATTGGCCCAGGTAGTGGTCATGTGACAACAGTCTTTTGTTGGATCACAATACAATCCAAGAATACATCCTTATTTGAAATTTCACTATAAATTCAAGTCTCTATTTCCAAGAATGCTATTTTTGTAGAGCATTATGCATTTCCTAAGAAGAATCACTTGAATTAAATAATTTGAATAAATAAATTTTCAGCGAGACTGAAGTTCCAGACACAATAATAATACAACTGATTCTGCTAAGATATTACATCACAAATAAATAATTTATAGAAAACCAAGATTATATAGGCTTCTACATGACCTCATGTCACAATTGGCATTTTCTGGAAGAAAAAAAAACAAGAACAAACTATTACCTAATGGAAAATAACATTCTAGGAGATCTTAATATTTACTAGATAAAATAATGATAAGAAAAAACATGGTAAAAGAATGCTCTTGACGAGGCAAAACTAATAATCCTAATAGTTATACCATTCACATAGAGAGAATAGTTTAGCTATATACTAGCTGTTCACCAAATTTAAAAAAGTCAATGATTCATGTAAAGTAGAAAAATTAAATTGATTTTGAACAAAGTCAAGTCTAACATTCAATGTTACATATGAATAGCATATAACGAAAAAATGTTTTGTTTCAAAAATTCCTATAAACAAACAATGCAAATCAAATATACATCTCTCTCTCTCTCTCTCTCTCTCTCTCTCTCTCTCTCTATATATATATATATATATATATATATATATGAATGAGAGGATTGTATTCTTTAATCTGCTTTCGCCGGTCTTTGTGCGTTTGTGTCCAGGAATATCGAATATCTCCGAATTTTTGTATATCTCTGCTGTAGTTTTTGGTCGGTTAGACATGGAATTGTTTTCAGAGATTTTCCCTCATTGGCTGTGTTTGGTTTCAGCGGCGTTGTTTATCAGTTAGTATGCTTCACGGATGTTAGCTATGGATGCCAGTATTATATTATACGACCAAAGCATTTATCTTATGGATTTACCCCTGGTGGTGATCTTCATTGCCTTCACTGCCTTCACTAGACCTTTCCATAATGTTTTCGCTGCCTTCGATGAATGCAACAATATCTTCGCTGGGCGACTCACTGAACGTCGGCGACTTTAATGTTCTTGCAAGACAGCATTAAATGATTTTAAACGCATTTTGTTATTTTCTTCGCCAAGGTTTCGTCATGCCTGTTCCAACGTGATCGCTAACCCAGTTGATATTTAAAGTGTTCCATACAGATGTTTTAAAATTATGCATCGTTTGGACCTTTTTGATTAATCGATGTGACGCATTCAGGCTATATAGAGGCTTAATCTTTTCTGTGACACATTGATCTGGTAATTTAATTCGTCTATTAGATACAAAGGCGAATTATTTTCATAATTCTGTAAGCGTGAAACTGTGTCGCGTCTGATGGCATTACATAATAGTCCATTGCAATTCTTTGAAGGTGAATAACTTGTGTGTTGTTAACCTAATCTGTATTAGTGAATAGTGCCATAATAGGCGTCTATGGGATGAAACGTAACTATTACTGCTCCTGTTATTTTAATTTGAATGAACACATTGGGCATAAAAATAATGTGTTGGGCTTTGCATATAGACAAGAAATCCCACTCGCGTGGTTACGCTAATTGTCTCCCCACACCGCGCCGAATCTGGTTTGATTGTTTGAGCATGAACAGAGTTTGACAAATATGCATAGGTTTAGGCTAATAAATGGTATGGCGCACTAGTTTAATTTGAAATGTTAAATACGTTTTGGGCGAGGTCTGTGCCCACGCTCATGAAATAAAGCAAGAATGATTGACTCATTAATTATAATGCCATAAATCCCATTAACTCCCTCCCCGTACTGTAGCGCCATCCCCCCGTCGTGCAATTTGAACGTTACTACTGGTGCAGAACTATTAACTACTGCATAAAAACACTTTGATTGCTGGCAAACATTCCCTACAACAGGACAGAAATGTACCCTCATAGACGGCGGCCATTTTTATTATTATTACTGTTCCGAGGAATTACTACAAACGTAATTTTCGGACTTCAGACAATAAGGTTATCCAAAACGTTTATACTGAAACAACAAATACAAATGAAAGTTTAATACCACCATAAATGGATCGATCAACTGATATAATTGTGGTACTTCAAAGTAACAAAGTAGAATTATATGAAATTCTTTGAACAAGATAAAGGATAGGACAAAACTACATTCTCATCAACTCTTTTCATAGAGGTGACATAGATACTCAGTGAGTTCAATATAAAACCTAAAGCTTCGGTATATATAATTTGTTTACATGTTTGGATGGGTTTACTGTGTGGTCAAGGACAGCGGTGATAAAAATAAATATTCAAGATAACATAAATGCTGATTTGCCTATATCGAACATTAGAAAAAGGTTGTACTGTAATTTGCCCAAAAAGCTGTTGATATCTAGACCGTATAAAGTGATTACAACATTGATATAAGTAACATCAATCCAGATCGAAATGTGATGAAACATGTTGAGTATGAAGATTGATAACATTACGTATTTGATGTGCATAAATAAATAATTCTATATTCATCTAAATATAACATGAATTCCCATAAACCGTAACAGGTTCACATAAAACGATTAATCAGAATCAGAGACAGAATTGTGGCAAGCAAAGTTATAGTCAAAACAGCATATGATTACTTGGTGTATAAAGTGGCTGTTTTCAGTCAATCACTGAAATGGCAAAATTTGACAGATCTGAATCATTTATATTCTTGAAAGGCCTGGAAAAAATAAGTTGTTGAAAATAAAAATGTCCGTTGTGCATGGATTTTCTACTGGCTTATTCATCAATCCCCCCCCCAAAAAAAACCAAAAACAATGTCAAGTGTAAAGCCCATGTTTTTATACTGTTTTAAACTGCTAAACATAATTGTCCGTTGGTTACCGGCTCTCTGCCTATACGGTACGCATGGGGCGCAACGGGACAAGCCTAGTTGCAAAATGGCAACGTCGCTGCACCCTTGATGTAAGGTTTACATGGAACAACCACCTGTTTGTTGTATCTCAAAAACCAGTGGAGTCTGACACGATGGCACATTGTGATGAAATAAATAAGCAATCGTGAGTATTATGAAGTGTTTATGGGAGGTGATACGGTTTACTTTCTGAAATAGGCTGCGCACTTTTAGCTAGTAGTTGCTTTGGCTACACCTTTGACCAAAGATAAGTGTAACAAATCCACTAGCGCCAAGACAAGTAAAAATGTTTTCCACATTTAATGACACAATTTGCCAGCAATATTGAATAACCAACTCATGGCTCTCAAATTATTTCATGCACTGATCCTGATTTTGTTGTTCTTGATTGTGTTGTTCTTGTTGTTGCTGCTGTTGTTTGCGTAACTCGCACAAACAATTGGCCACCTTTTCCATGCTTGTTTTATGACGACAGACAATAATTGATCTGGAATAGATGTACTTGAGGAACTGAATTAGGTGGTTGAGTATGAATAGTAGGTGGAGATTGAGCTGGAGGAGATGAAAGTGGAGGTCGCTGAATGAGTTGGATAAAGAGTATTAACAACTTTGCAATTCATAGTACAGTTCATGATATTGCCAACGCATTTGCCGTGGCTATACGAGTTATTTTTACAGTTATGTCAGTCTTTCAACCGATGGTATTTGTTTCCTAACCTGTCAGCTGATATTTCCATTGGTTTGTCTGAAACACTCTGTTGTAAATATCTAATTAAACCTTTATTGTTCTAACCCTTTGCAACGGTTCCTGAAATGCAAACCCTTTGCCTTGGTCTTTTTCCTTGCTGATACTCATTTCAAGCTCTTCCATATGTTATTCTCAAACATTTCAACATCAAGTTCCTTGGAGTCTATTTTTGATTTGACAACATTCTGCATCGTTTTATAGGCTATTAATTCCCGTTCCTCTTGAACATTAAATATGTTCTTTTTCATTTCCTGGAGCAAAACCGGCCTTTGTTTCCCTGGAGTGTGCACCAAATGGTACATTTGTGTTCATGGTTCGCATCTTAACGAATTATCACATGTATTGATTGCACAATGTTAAATGACGGTTCACTAGGATATTCTGTTTCATCATAAACTGACTGGGTAGCTTCCATTTCTTCTCACGCTCTCTCCAACCTAACATGGCAAACAAAATCACCCCTATTTTATCAGATATGGCTATAACAGGCAGCACGTATATTATCTCCCTTTCCATGAACGTTTAACCAGTCTACCATCAATCTTTTTAACAGTGTTAAACCTTCAGTTTTTAAGTCTTTATATATTAGTGCATACTGATGGTCATTTATCCAAAATTAGTCCGTTATTTGTACTCGTCTATCTGAGTCACACGCTTACCAAACTACCAGCTAAGTTGGACAAAGTTGTTCTAAAACCACTAGACAGACTTTCATTATCATCGACATCCTTTTGTTCGGTATTTACTACATCATCATCTTCATAAGCAGGATTTTGATATGCCTTCAATCTCCTAAACCCCCAGTGTTATATATATATATATATATATATATATATATATATATATATATATATATATATATATATATATATATATATATATATATATATATATATGTATGTGTGTGTGCTGGAAAGGTACACAAGTTCACAGTTGACAAAAGAATGGGGATTGTCTGAAGGTTATAACAGATCCATTTATCCGCGATTAGTATCTGGGAAGGTACCTGAAATGGAAGAGTTCAAACAGGAAATGAACATAAATCTGCAAATTAAACGTACACAGAGATAACCGGTAAATAGCTCAACTGAAAAAGTGCTTGAAAATATGGACTGTAAAGCAAAATAAATCAATGGGGTAAAATAGGTTGAAAAATGACTGAATTGCCATTAGTACTGGTTGCTTTGTTGTCGATGCATGTATGGTGTTTATCACATTAGATACAACCAGTTGAATACTGGCATTTATTTGCTCAAATATAATGTTAGCGATTTTAAATTATTACAAGTTTTCTGGTGATTTTTTTATTTTGTCTTCAGACAGTTTTTGTCCAATGGAAACATCTTCTCCCTTCATTACGAGACAATAAGAATGGCATGCTCAGTAGATTTGTCATCTTCATTATCACCTGGCTTTGTGAAGTATAGCCGCCTTTTTCAGTATTCTTAAAGTTGTATCCGGTCTGTTGTTGTCACATAATGCTTTCAGAATCCTACTTCATTTTATGCTGATTTATCTGACATTTTCTTCATTGCAGTATATTTGCTTCAAATATATTTTGCATTATGATTTTATTTGGTATCTGTTATAGTCCTCCTTGTCGTCTCCTTTTTTTGTCATATGCTCTGTCACAATGTTTGCAATAGCTCTGTTGCCAAAGTCGGAAATGTTTTTCATTTTGCTACGCTTTCGACATGTCTTGGAATCCATCTTGTATTTACCACAACTAAATTTCAAATTAGCTTTAATATACATTTTTACATAGTAAGGGAAAGAACAACATGAAGCAAGGTTGAAACAGTGCCCGGCAAAATAACTTCACAAAGGCCAAACGCTCCACGTACAACTAGTTTAACGTAGTAGGCAACATGGTAAGCAATCAGTGATTTAAAAAAAAAAACTAAAACTGACGAAGGATCAAGGTACTGGAACAGTAAATCAGATCACACTACATAACAGAAATCAAACGATTTTAATAAAACACAATATATTCTACGTGATATATGGATGTGCAGCTGCTGAAGGAATCTTGTTGATTTGGACAAATTGTAAAGTTCCTTTTCAACACGCAGTGGTAATATATGTTTACGATAACAATGAGCAGTAATCAGTGTAAAACAACAATATAAAATTATGCACTTTTGTACAACATCGGATCAGCGACGTGCAGGGCACATATTTGTCATCCTGGTCATTTTCCAGTCCAATGTCAGAATGCTTTATTTTGACATTAAGTCTGTCTACAGTGGGTTACCGTGAACGCTTGATAAATAGTAACATGTCCAGCAAAATAAAATCAACAGAACTTACCACACAGAGGATAAATCAGTTCTTACAGCTGCCTACGTCATACGTTCAAAGAAGCTGTTTAAAATATCGATAGGCATACCATTGGACTTGCAGGTTTTACTTTTCATTAAACCTGTTCCAAATAAATATCATCTTTAAAAGGAGATGAGTGAAACAGTAATATAACACCTTGGATACGTTACTAAGATTAAAAAATGATTTTGTCAAGGACTGTGAACACTGCAGAGGCATGAAAAAGAAATACAAAATGCAATCCAAAGAAATGACAGACGCAGGATTGGCAACAGTTTTAGCTGGTATATGTATTGAAAGGTGACCTGTAATAAGATGACTAGCGATGAAGAGTTGAATGTTATTGTTAAATAGTACAACATGTGTAAAGACATAAAAAAAACTCAGTCATAAAGCAAGAGGGAATACATGGAAAAAAAATCTTATTAAAACGGTCAGCCCAAATCTGCACTACTAGGTAACACGATTAACAGAGACTTAAACCTCATTAATAAGCATACAAACAATCTGGCACATCCGGTAGATAATTTGGATGGGCAAATACTGCTTGTTTACATATAAGTTCATACTCGGGTATTAAAACCTTTGGATGATAACAATTAGAAAGATATCAATACGTAATGGGAACAGGTTGACCCTAGGTTAACAGTCAGAGAGTAATACAATCTGACTGACAAGAAAATCAAAGCGATTGTGTAAATTCATGACTTGATTAAACACTTTTTATTCACCACCCTACACTCAGTCGGGGAAAAGCACAAGACTAGATCAAACACAGATTCAATATTTTATCTGCTACCGTATAAACCCTAAGATTATTAGGGGTAAAACAGATAACATTAGGCAATATTTCCAACCAAGCGAGCAGAGCATGAATATAATACATTACTAAAGGGTTGTGAAAAGCGTTTAAGCCTAAAGTTACACCTCGTACACGAGATACAGTTTATGGGTTTAAATAAAATCCCTCACGTTTCGATGAATAAGACGATTTATAATATTAGGGCAGTGCTGTCCAACCCGCGGCCCGTGGGCCGATTTTAAATGGCCCGCCAGAGCTCGAGCAGCTAAATAGTCGTAGCTTTTCAGTTCTCTGCTGCGGCCATCGGATTCAAGAAAACATTTTTCAGTGGCCCTTGTTGTCAAAAAGGTGTGGTAGCACTGCATTAGAGCATTAAAATAAAGTAAGTCTTGGTCAGGCCCAAATTCAATGTTCCAAAATATATTTTGAAGATCTTTTTTTCCAGTAAAACTATTATCTTAATTAGGTTAGAGGTGAAAAATGGAAACACCAACGTGCTCGTTACACATTAAAAGGTCAAAATTAACCCGTAGATTAATTTTTAAGCGTTATAAAACACGTACATATTTTCTAGATGAGAACAATATTTTTGTTAAAATTGGAGTTGCAATAAAACGAACTCGAACCTTACCACAAGGTAAAATTTAAACTGGCATCAGTTTCAAAATTTGTTGCTCACAAATAAAAGAGAATAAAAAGCAACAGTAAAAACAATGATTGGGGCAATAGCGCTCGCTCTAGCATTTACTGGAAGCGACTTAAGCTATTCAAGTATTTGATGATAATAGATCTGTTGAAGAAAGGATTAGGCATTATAGAATTCTAAAGTACCTGAGAAAAACTGGAGACTTTAAGGCCATGACGCGAGACTTCTTAAATGAGACATTGCGAGATTAAGGCATGACCAATGTGTACTTTAACAACCTCAACGATGCTTGTATCTCTGTATGTGTCAACTCGTCATGACGGCAGGCAATGCTTAAACGAAAAGACAAAACTTAAAGAAACCAAAACAACATAAACTTCTGATGAACAAGTCAAATACTAATAGATTTTCATCGCACTTATGATCGATATTTTCATGTGTATGATGTGTACCTAAATAAGCGAAATATCGTGCCCAAAGTACATCCATTACGGAGTCTTTTTAACATACAAACTGTCAAGGTAGATAACAACCAGAAGAAAAAATCTCATGGAGTTAAATACTTCAATCCAACAAATCAAAATGTCACGCACACTCGCTGGAGCAATGAACAAATCAAGCTTTAACAGTGAGGTGGTAAACAATTTGGGTAGAATGCCCGTGAAAGACATAACTGTTGCATACGGAAGCGATTTTATTTTTGATTTAAATCACTACACCATAGTGGATGGAAAATGTTTTGGATACCTTCCAAATTTAAAACACTCACCGATAACTGTCCACTGTATTCATATGCACTTCCTTAGGATTTCAGATATAATATTACGCTCCACCAAACTGGCGACGAAGGGATGTGAACTTGAAAAGATTTGTTCACAGCACAAGACTATGATATCTAAATCAACTGCTCAAACAATGAATGAAGGATGTAGAAAAAGGAATTAATTTCTACTATGCCTACGTCGTTACGAGAGAAAGAATCACATATATATAATCTAATACATCTTTAGATAACATCACTCTTGATTCACCAAGGATGAACTTATGAAATAACTTCAGGCAAAAGTTTAGGTTAGGGAAACCACTAATATCTGATGAGCAGCAAAAGAGACTAATATTATTAATTGTTAACAATAATTACACTGAAAATCATTGCATCTACGTTGATTTTTGGAGTATTCACTAAGAGATTACAGTGGACATACATTTGCTAATGTACAATAAGATATTTTTTTCAAATCAATTAAAAAGCAGGTGTAGTGACCCAAACATGTACATTTATCTCATCGCTGATTAACACTTAAACAAGCAACTCAGTTCGATTGATTTAGGCATGATAAATGCATGTATATGAATAAACAGACTACTTGATATGTGAAGCGACTGTTTGTGGTACAACTTTATTTGCACTAAATGTGATACAGACTGAATATAAGGAGTTTTGCGGTCAAGTTTTTAAAGTCTGTGCAACTTCGATCCAGAAGCTGGACAAATGGTTACGATTACACTGGTCAACAGTGAAATCATTACTGACTTGAAAAGGCCCTAATCTGTAGTATTTTGGTGTGCCGAACACGAATATAACCGTGAAAAATTTGTATTGGCTCTCGTTTTGAAGATATTCATATACCTCATTTTCTATGTTTCACTGTGTAAATTTCTCCAGTAGGACTGCAGCAACATCCGGAATAATGATGTAACATTGCATAATACCATCATGCTCACATCATCCACAGTTGATTGCATCATTTTCTGATGCAATGCAATACTAATGCCATGCGGCTGCTGAAGTAAGTTGACGTCAGCAGTGTACTATACATGTGTAGGCCTATTATACTAATGCCAGGCGGCTGCTGAAGCTGACGTAAGCAGTGTACTATATAAAGCCCAATCAGATAGGTTCAGCATTTAAAATATTTTAGACGTTGTGCGAGACAGTTCAAGCTACTGTTACATAAAACTTATTATTTTATCCATTTACGTACAATAAAGAACAGTAATGCCTCGAAAGTGTGTTAATACCGCGGACAATTTTTGCTATATTTGTGGGGAAGTGACATTTGCCAACCAGAAGAAAAGTATCAATTCTCAAGTGAAGAAGGCATATCATCTTTACTTCGGATGCAAGGTTGGTGACCAAGACAAGCCTTGGGCTCCGCATATATGCTGTGCTACATGTACAACACAGCTTTCACAGTGGTTGAATTGCAAAAGGTCATCAATGCCGTTTGCAGTCCCAATGGTGTGGAGAGAGCCAAGCAACCACCTAAATGACTGTTACTTCTGCTTGGTTCCTCCTCTACCCAAACATTCCGTCTGCATTGAGACCAGTTCCACATGGTGAGGGACTTCCTATTCCAGAACCTCCAGCAGAATATTCTCTTGATTCATCTGACGAAGACAAAGGTGAGTCGACCTGTTCTTCTCCTGGTCCATCAGCATGCAGTGATCCAGATTTTCACTGTGGTGCATCATCAACCCCACACAGAATAACACAGGAAGAACTAAATGACCTGATTCGTGATTTGGACTTATCAAAGAACAAGGCAGAATTGCTAGGATCAAGACTCCAACAATGGAATCTTCTAGAAGAAGATGTCACAATTACTGCATATCGAAAGCGCCACCAGCATTTGGAGCCTTTCTTCAGAAAGGAAAGTAATCTGATATTCTGTTCCGATATTGAGGGCCTCATGAATGCTTTAAAAATCACTCATGACCCACAAGAATGGAGACTATTTGTGGACTCTTCGAAACTGAGTCTCAAGGCTGTGCTTTTGCACAATGGAAACATTCTTCCATCTATTCCAGTAGCGTATGCTGTCCACATGAAAGAGACATACGATAACTTAAGGCAGCTACTGAATTCCATTGAGTATAACAAGTACAGCTGGCACCTCTGTGGTGATTTGAAGGTAGTTGCCCTTTTAATGGGACTGCAGCAAGGATATACAAAATACATGTGTTTCTTATGCGAGTGGGATAGCCGAGCAAGGGAAATGCACTACATGAGGAAGGAATGGACTCACAGGCAGAATGTAGCCATTGGAGAGAAGAATATCCAACACCCAGCTCTGGTTGAGGCTCAGAAAATCTTGCTACCACCCCTTCACATCAAACTAGGTTTGATGAAGAACTTCGTGAAAGCCATTGACCGGACTTTGCCAGCATTCCGATACCTGCATGAAAAATTCCCTCGACTCAGCGAAGCAAAGATTAAAGAGGGAGTTTTTGTGGGTCCTCAGATTCGAGAGCTTTTCAAAGATGACCGGTTCAACAACTTGCCGGAAGGTGACGCGAAACAAGCATGGAATGCTTTTCGCCTAGTTTCTACAAACTTCCTCGGAAATGTTAGGGCAGAAAACTATAAGGAACTAGTAGAAGACATGTTGATGAAGTATAAGAAACTTGGCTGCAATATGTCTCTAAAGATTCACTTCCTTCATTCCCATTTGGATTTCTTTCCTAGCAACTGTGGTATTGTTAGTGATGAACACGGCGAACGTTTTCATCAAGATATCGCAACAATTGAACAAAGATACCAGAAAAAATGGTCCACTACAATGCTGGCTGACTACTGCTGGACACTCCTCAGAGATGCTCCCGAACAGCTGTACAAGAGACAGGCGAAGAAATCTAAGATGTAGTCAATGACTTGATTTTTTATAGGTAGGCTATTACAGTTGACCTTTTACTATTGGAATGCATTTCATTATGTAAACATTAATTTCTTGCAGATTACAAAAAAACTAGAGCCAATTTTGCAATTTGACTGTCATATTCGTGTTCAGCACATAAAAATTGATAAGAATTGACTAATTTTATTTCAGTAACATGACTTTTGTAAAAATTTGTTGTCCAGTGTTATCAGTTGATATGTCGTTTATTTGTTCATTAACCTGAAATCAGTATCTTATTTATGATTGATTATTGTGGGAATCACGATGACAAAAGCAACTCATTTAGCAAAGCTAGAAATCAGTATCTTATTTATGATTGATTATTGTGGGAATCACGATGACGCGACACGAAAGCAACTCTTTTAGCCAAGCTAGAAATCAGTATCTTATTTATGATTGATTATTGTGGGAATCACGATGACGCGACACGAAAGCAACTCATTTAGCCAAGCTAGAAATCAGTATCTTATTTATGATTGATTATTGTGGGAATCACGATGACGCGACACAAAAGCAACTCATTTAGCCAAGCTAGAAATCAGTATCTTATTTATGATTGATTACTGTGGGAATCACGATGACGCGACACAAAAGCAATTCATTTAGCCAAGCTAGAAATCAGTATCTTATTTATGATTGATTACTGTGGGAATCACGATGACGCGACACAAAAGCAACTCATTTAGCCAAGCTAGAAATCAGTGGTAGAATTTTGAAATGAGTTCGTGGGTAATTGTGCAAAAAGTAAAACTATGTGATTAAATATTTAAGGGAAAATAGTATTTAGTCGTTTTATACGGCATGGACAAAAGGCAATGGAAACGGTGTTTGAAGGTAATCGCTTAATTCCAGATGAATGAAATCAAAGATTGTCGATATTTTCAAAGAAAGTAAAAGAAAAAAATCTTTTCATGACACTAAAATTGCCATTTCAATTCACGGTGTTAGTGTGACCGATAGGTAACGTATTTACATTGTCAATTGAGAAATGCTTATCAGCATAAACAAGCAAAGCAACTATGTTCATTGTGATGTCATACTTCTGACGATTGTATGACCTGCGTAAATGTTTTACCTGGCAGTTTTCCTTGCGATTGAATAAACAATCGTTGTACATCTCAAAATCTGCATTTTTTTTGAAAACGCAGTTTTTCATTCCTTTGCAAATTGTCTTTTCACTTTTGTCGTTCCTGTATCAGTGGAAGTTTTCTCTTAGACCACATAACTGTCCAGTTAGGGTGCCTTAGAACGCATCCGTGAATAGACCGGGTCTCTTTTGATTCACTTGTGGCATGTTAAGAACGTCGTCTTTCGGTTGATCATTACCGTCATAGAATTTGATGTCATCTATCATGTCGCTCTAAAAGTTGTACGTCTCCACATGAATGCATAACGAGCCTGTCATTCACTAGTAGACCCATCCTATCAACAGTTGTATGTCTCCACATGAATGCATAACGAGCCTGTCATTCACTAGTAGACTCATCCTATCAACAGTTGTATGTCTCCACATGAATGCATAACGAGCCTGTCATTCACTAGTAGACTCATCCTATCAACAGTTGTATGTCTCCACATGAATGCATAACCAGCCTGTCATTCATTAGTAGACTCATCATATCAACAGTTGTATGTCTCCACATGAATGCATAACGAGCCTGTCATTTACTAGTAGACTCATCCTATCAACAGTTGTATGTCTCCACATGAATGCATAACGAGCCTGTCATTCATTAGTAGACTCATCCTATCAACAGTTGTATGTCTCCACATGAATGCATAACCAGCCTGTCATTTACTAGTAGACTCATCCTATCAACAGTTGTATGTCTCCACATGAATGCATAACCAGCTTGTCAATCACTAGTAGACTCATCCTATCAACTGTTGTATGTATCCACATAAATGCATAACGAGCCTGTCATTCATTAGTAGACTCATCCTATCAACAGTTGTATGTCTCCACATGAATGCATAACGAGCCTGTCATTCATTAGTAGACTCATCCTATCAACAGTTGTATGTCTCCACATGAATGCATAACGAGCCTGTCATTTACTAGCAGACTCATCCTATCAACAGTTGTATGTCTCCACATGAATGCATAACGAGCCTGTCATTTACTAGTAGACTCATCAACAGTTGTATGTCTCCACATGAATGCATAACGAGCCTGTCCATCACTAGTAGACTCATCCTATCAACTGTTGTATGTATCCACATAAATGCATAACGAGCCTTTCATTCACGAGTAGACTCATCCTATCAACATATTTGCTTCCAGCCTGGCAGAATTCGTACATCAATATTTGAATAGCGCAAACACTGCAAAATCCCTATCAATAAATTTGGCTAGCTTTATATCTTTCTATTTCTGAGACTGACTGGTACCAAGTCTTTAACTATTATTGTCCTCATGGCAAATGGTGTGTCTTTTTGGCACTTCAGAAGGTTTCATTTGGACACATAACTGTTGCACTTTTCCCAAGATTTTCCATTTGCTTCTAGAACACTGAGTTGTTCACATATTTGAAGAAGTCTGTCCTGAACTCATTGGTAGCTTCTGTCTGTTAAAATTGTATTGAGATCTGTGCATGTCTTGGGTCAAAATTGCAGATCAAAAAAGATAATTCTGTGGGGTTTTTCACTTTCAGACCCAACAGCAGATAAACTTTAGGTTTCAGTAATTTATCACATGGTGCCCTTCATGTTTATTAATGTACACAATAGTTTCGGCATATCTGGTCTAGTGTAATTGTAATAATTTATCACTTTGTTTTGCAAGGGAGATACTGTTCGTCTGTAATTTTCTTTGAAGCAAGTTAGTAGTCCTTGCAATGGTCGTGTAGATGCAATTGTATCTCCAAATCCATCTCTAAAATATAACCTCTGTCATCAGCATTAGGGAACGAGCTTGAAATCCACTTTCACTCGTTAACATCAGGGATGTTTAACAAACTTTTCCTTGCAGCCACATCATTTGTTCTTCAATAGTCCATCTGAATTGTGCAACCTGCAAGCATTGGCTTATTGCCAGGTCATATAAATGTTTAATTTACAGGCATGTCATAAATGCCACTGACTGGATATTGTCCTCAGCTTTTACTACTCTCCGCAACGTGGGCGTTCATAATCAGAAATGTGCTATGTGACTTGGGCACATTACATTATATCTCCCATTCATCACCAACATAATATGCCTTACTTGCTTTGGAGTATCTGTGTTGGATCATGTTAATACCACCTCATGTCAGGATATGTCAAGTTCAAGTTCGATACCTGATATCTTTAAGCTGGCATCATGAGCTAAACCGGGTTCACTGTATTAATGCTTTGTGGTAAGTTTTGGTTTTCGCTACATTTATTGACTCATTGAACATTTAACATACCATCAATTAACCGTTTAACGTAATATTCATAATGGTTATATAGCATCTTCAATTTGAAATTTAAAATCGCATCATGAACATACTGACATGACGCATCTTATAGGTTACCGTCACTCAAATTTTAACAAAACCTTTCTTTACGAAGTATAGATGTTTCGGTAAATCGATCGAAGTTATTCTTATCTTCATATGGGAATATATGCTTTCTCAAATATGTAGATTGCATGTCTCTAAAATGTGTCATAGGCTACAAGAACCTGTCATCAGTCAAACTTCGATTCAGATTATCTAGAGATTGGTCCATCTACAACTCAAATCGTTCTTTTACCTATTGTTTCCTTGCCATCCATTATGAGACTATCTACAATGAAACCCTTGCTGAATGAAATGGCTTTTCATCGTTGTTGGGTATTAGTTTTATATTATCATTAGGATCATGCACTATATATCTTTTTACAGTTGCCTTGAGGAACAGATGAATATCATAACTTTCAGTTTATGAACGAATAGTGGGATGGCTAAAATTCAAATTAAAGTATATACGGACTGAACTTGCCTGTTAAGCTATCGTGGTCACGGGCTTTGACAGAGATGGTGCCCCACTCACCTCCGTTGGTAAATGTTTTTGTCTCCGATATAAATCCTGTACCTGTCGTGTTTGTTTTGGGCAGTAACTGATAGTTTTGCGACATTAGTAAGGTTCTAGTGGCGTGATAGATGGTTGCACTAGAGCAGGGGTTCAAGAGAGTTATGGCATTGGAATTCATGAGTAATTCATTATTGCTTTTATTTTGTAGTGCGCGACAACGTCACAGTTCCCATATTTTGTATTATTTGAAGTTGAACTATTACGCCAGAAGTCTTATTAACCTCCTATTACCTTAAAACATACAATTTAACCTACATCAATGAACCTGAAATATGGGTTATAATGACCTACTTTCGCGAGGAGGATGAAGTACTCATCAATATGCATTTCCTAACCAAGTATCATTATTTCAGGCATAACAATACGTATATAGGTTTCATAACTGTGATAGAAACGCATAACAAAAGCAAAAATATCGAAATAATTTACACCTTTGTATAACATAGCCCCCTTAGCCTTTTCACAGGGAGATAGGTGCAATGAAACCCAACTTGTTGCGTTAGACCTTCGAAACAGAACGGCTGAGATGCAGCGAGGATTTGCATACGTGCGAGGATGTGCGTATATACCAGGTTGACCATATGTGTCAGACTGTGCATGTATTCCAGGATGTGGATATATATATATATATATATATATATATATATATATATATATATATATATATATATATATATATATATACATACAGAGCCTTTAGATATTAATGTCTGATGGACAAAGTGTTCCCCTGATGGCATTCTTGAATAGCACATAGTAGATTGGTCTGAACTAATAGGTTCTTCACTGAAGTCAGACTTAGTTTGAACTGCAAACACTCATTTTTCCGTTCAGTTATTTCCTTGTTTTAATAGACTAACAACAACAAGGCTAGATCTGTTTACTCAGGCAGTAAAATAGCAATATTTCTTGTTACTTTTCACAAACTAAAAGGGTTAAAGATAGGAATCGGCAAGATTATTGCATCTAAAGCACAGAGGAAGCATAAGCATTAAAATAATAGTGCCACCCGAGGAGCAGTCTGAATTCTGTCTATCTGAGTGTTTGCCTTTCGAGAATGAAATAAGCAACATGATTTATCATGTCATGTTATGTTAGGTAACTGTCATCGATATAACATTTCATAAAGTTAAACACTTTGATCAAAAATATTAGTATATACTCGCATAATCAAAGCATTTTTAATCCTCGTAGTAAGGGTCTATGGATTAGATATGGATCATTAGAACTTTATGTTCGGCCCGCCATAGCAGATGCTCGGCTGTAAACGATCAATTTGGTGTATGTGTGTCTCCGTCCGCGTCTCAATGACTTCTAATTTCACGTCAGACCCTATATTTAACCTCACTGTTTAATTTTACTACTTACATTTTATTTCAACACAATTTAGTCCTATCCATTTCTGATATAGCTTGTATTAGTTTCAGTATGTGATTTCCTTTCTACATACACATATATATGGTCATCTCTCTCTCTCTCTCTCTCTCTCTCTCTCTCTCATACACACACGCCGCATTTTGTTACCTGTATCATGTACGTATTCAATATATGCCCAAAATATCAACCCGCTAGGAAAATATTTATCAAAAACCAAAAGGAGATTGGATCACCACACACATACCCAGAATTACTTATGGACTCTAATAAAAATAAACAATCAGCATACAAAAATATAAATAAATTCATAGGCTCAACAGGACTTAGGAACAAAATATAATTACTAGCCCCACAAAACCAAAAGACCCAGTAACTAGCTAAATAAATTTAGAAGCCCCCACATAAAAACCCATAACATATCATTCAATTTTATAAAAATATTAATAAATAATTCACTTACGAAGCACCTATCCAAAACTAAGGGAACCGCAAAATCGGATGTCCTAGATGTCCTTAACGAACCGAGTAATCAGCTAGGTCTCCGGTCCTAGATGTCCTTAACGAACCGTGTAATCGGCTAGGACTCCGGTCTCTTGCTAAATAAAGTATAAATAACATTCAATCTCTAAAAACATTAATAAATAAATAACTTAAAGAGGCAATATCTAAAAACTTATAAATAACATAACGTAGGAAGCACACCCTAAACACCGCGACTAGTATTACCATAATAACCTTGAAAATCTCTCTTCATACATGATTTCTACTAGCAACCTCTCTAAACAGCATAGAACACACTCCCCTTTTTATAGAACATTTTGAAGAACAAAAACAAAAAACGAAACAAAAACGCAAGAAACACCAGGCAAATGCAACAAGAAACCAGCGAGGTGAAGCAACCAGGACCGTTCCCGAGCTCTTATTCCCACTAATGACAGCCAACCATTCAACTGTAAGGGACCTTTATGGACCCACAGATTGAGGCCAAACTATCAGGGTTCTTTGAACCCGTAAAAGCCTGGGGGAGGTGGCAGTCAGAAAAAAGTGGCACATGCACAACTGTGCGCACGCCACTATAATTAAACTCAACAACAACAACAACTTGTATCAAATTCTTTTATCACAAAACTCCCCTTTCTTGAAAAAAGGTGTTACAAAAGATACCACTTTAATACCATTCGTGTATCCATTTGTACGTCTTTCTGCTTGTTACTAAAATTCCTCCTAACAATCTGCGAGAGGTGTGCCATTCTTAGCTCTTGTCCATCTGGACCCTTGAATTTTGTTAAAGATCAAATGCGACCAAAATTCAATTACCTAGATATTTTCAAACATTTTCTGACCAAATTTCGTTTATAGCAGTATGATAAATAGGAGCTTGAGACAGGATCACCAGTTCCGGTCCACAGCCTGTAAACCCTCTAGTTCCCCCATATCCTTTTCCCCACTGAGGAAATGTTTGCTCATGTTTGTATAGGGGATTGTAACCGGCATATAAGACGTTAGTACTCAAAGATACGTAGGGTGAAGGTTTGCCCCGCGCGAGATGCTTTCATGTTCATCCCTAACAACCTTAGTGCGAGGATAACTTCAGATTAGCTTTCTCTATGCAGTTTGTGTATGTGATTGAACAGTTGAAACATTGTCATATATGACGTCAAGATATTTTGCCTTGTACGAGGCATACCCAGATCGAAAACATGTACGTGGCGATAACCGTAATACTTATGATCCCAATATCAAAGTTGGATTCATCAAAAAACGGTACTTCACGTTGTTTAGAAGCGCATGATATTTCATCGGCGGAGAATGTTTGGACAACGTCCATGTTGCTTTGATAATTCTCGGACTCGTACAGGGACGAAATCGATCATGCAGTGAATATCCAACAGGCCATTTATCATCTTGCGCAGGATGCTTACGCGCATCTAGGACCAGCTGGTATGCCTGCCAGACCTGGTGTTGGCGCCACCCTTGCACCGAGTCCAAAACTGAATGTCAACAGTGAATTTTGTTACGCGTAGACGAAAATTTGGGGGAAACGAATTGTTCTTTTCGTGTGAGATTCCACTCAATCATATATTCGGGTTTGCAAAGATATTCGTGGGGTTATCTTCGGAACCAAACACAGTCGTGTTAACCCGAAACGTCAACAATAACGATGCAATTTGGTATGGTACTGGTGTTGCTGATGGTCGATTAGTTATGTTATGTTGTCAAAAATTGGCATTGCCGATGCCAGCAATAGCCACATCACTGACCAAAGAAACGCGTTTGCTATCGTAAAGGAATCCAGAGGTACGTTAACGTTATTGTTTCTCACGCTCACAACAGATTCGATATAAAACGCCGTTCAACAGTTGTCATGACAAATAAGTACCCAACAAGGTATCACTTGTTTCTTGTGTTTTAAGCCCGTAGCCTAATGAAATTTGACAAGTTCGGAGTTAGTGAATATTGTCTGCGGATAAACAGTCATCCGGAAGCGTCCGAAGAAATTTTGCTCGATAGGGAAACCAATCATGTCGCACGTGTATACCACACGCAGTGGTCGTACATGAACGGGCATAAATAAAAAGTTGACACGGGCCTGCAGATGTTCCAGAAAAAAAACTTTATTACATTGTGATCGATTTATTAATTTTCTCTTGAGCATCTAGACCAGTCGATATGCGCTGCAATGCATGCGTGTCAATTACTGATGAACTGCTGTAATCACCCCTTTCAGATTCTCCTTCTGGAGGGCACAGTTGGCCGTAATAGGGTCATTAACGAGCCTATAGAGAATTCGGAGACTCTTCCAAGAACTCGTAGTTATTATAACTGAACCTCTAATGTTTAAAATAAAATGTCAAATTTGTGTAAACTTGTTACACTGAGCCCACGTCAACTTGAAAAGATTTCAACAATGAGGAGAAAACAAAACGGAATTCATTTGAATCTTTTCGCGGACGAGATGTCCGGAAACACCACACTGATGTTGACATGGAAGCTGGAAACGTTAATATCGCAATCTGCAAAACGTCAACATCGCGGAATAGCTTAAGTTGTTAGTAGCCGGTGTTGTCGTGATGAACACGACGGCTGAATATTATCATTTCTCACGGTCATTTCAGCGCCATTTCACGGCTGCAGCTCATGCGGTTGCAACTGCAGCTGCATTATGAGCCGTCGGAACCTTATCCGGGATGGCCCTGGTGCATAACTTCTGGCGGAGCCTTTCATGAACACATTAGAAAGAAAAAGGTGACATCCTTGGTAAATTTCGTCCTCTATTTATCTATTGTTTCTATTTAACATGATCGTTAAATTGATTTGTCAGACGTTTGCGTTTTGACGCGCACGCCATTTCCCCCAAAGTGGCCATGTCGAGCCTCAGTCCACCAGATATGTCAATCGTAAAGAAACAATACGGGTGCTGGATGACCTCCACGAACATGTATCGGAACTCATTCCATCAAACATTGGTTCAGAGCCAATAAGCCAAGACGACGAAGACGTCTTATTTTCATTGGCAAAATGGACTGTCTCGCAGCAGCTACTTAGCAATTTTCCCGGTTTAACAACTTTTTTTGGTACAATGTTTTGGATTTAGGACTATAGTAGACTAGTGATAGAAGCCCTACAGATCATGTACGTTTCTGGTGTCCCTTCAATAAAGAGAACGCAAATAACAGGGCATAAACACATGCTTTTCTTACTTGGTAATATGAATTTTAAAAAAAAATAATATATTTACATTTTTTAAATTTCAATTTCCTCAAAATTTGCATTTTTAGTTCTGCAAATTCAGATTACACGACCACGTCATGGATTCCAAAACTTGATACATACCGCACAATTGTAGTGTAATTTCGACTACATTTCTAACAGAAATGTAATTTCGTGTAATTTCGACCACATTTCTAACTCGTTTTTTCGGACTAATACTGCACTCCCAAGGTCATGCAGTATTACTCAGAAAACACTGGTTCGTATTTTCCCATACAAATGCAGTAACCTATACATATACAACGGAGTCACGATCAATTATAAAACTTCTACTAGCTGTAGTATTTGTGTATTAGGACGCCTCGTGGAAACTTTACTTGGAACTATGGGGTTTGGGGTGCGCAGATTACATTCGTGTACATTTTTGTGTGCATAATTCCTCAGTGGTAGAAAGTCACGGGGTGTATAGAAAGTTATTTAAGGATCAGAAACCGTAATGGGTCGTCCGGTCTCAAACTGCTATTATGATAATACTCTTGGAACAGGTTTTAAATGCAGTGACTTTAACCGAGCCTGGAATGGTTTGTCATTTGAATCATCTCCAGGCTGTTATCCATGTATAAACATCCCAAAGTATGAAACAAATCGTCATGAAAAGTTAACAAACCGACAGATGACAGTGGATCCAACATGTCATCAAGTAACTGTTGCAAGTCTAAATATCAGCAGGATGATTCTTGTTTTTGATCTATAGGGTTGCTTTTTTTTCCTTTAAAAAAAATAAAGCTTAAGTATCCTTAGAGCATGCCATGTTTTGGATACAAGCACTTGTATTAACAAATAATAAAACTTCCACATGCATAGCCACGTGTTATGACGCCTGTCAATTAATTATCACCAAAGAAATTAACCATTCAGGGAAAGCTGTACAATAACAGGCTCCAGGACACTTTCATATTTATATCCACAGACGAAATCCATAACCACATATAACACTTGCATGAGGTGAACATAAACGTGATATGTTCTGGTGACAGTTCACAATTTTTTTTAGCAGTTCCATGCTGAGTATAATTGTAAACGTGTCTGTCATGATCACTATCCAAGTGCTAATTTACTTTTCACTTGAATTTGTTTGCTTTATAGTCTTTGCAAATAATAACTTCAGAAGGTTAATGGTAAACATTGAAGCTGATGGAATGCGAGTGAATTATCTTACAGTTCAAAGGTCATCTTGATTTGTTTCAAAGCGTATTTATTATCATGCTACAACTTAGTGTAGGTTCTGTAATAACTTGCTGTAATGGCAGAAATCACTTTAAACGATTGCGTAGAAAATGTATGACCTAAACTATATATAACTGCTTGTAGATGTTGATTAGAAATGAAATATATCCTTTAAAAATATTATTTTAGATTTCTACTGAATGCCTGATTTGCCTGATGAACAATACAGTATATATATATATATATATATATATATATATATATATATATATATATATATATATATATATATATATATATATATATATCAATACAAAGAATGACTTGTTGCGATGCAAAATGAAAACGTACGGTATGTGATAGATAAACTGACACTTTTTTAATATCTTATTTATTTTATACAAGATAATGTATATAATTTATAGATATCTTATAAGCTACTTATATAAATTATCTTATAAATTTTGATACTTTATAAACTTAATAACATATTTCAAAAACGTTTTCGGTTATTTCATAAGCTGTCTTAGATAAAGTTATCAATTGTATAATTTGTCCTTTAGATTATATGTTGTTATTGTTGTTATAGGGTTCAACACCATTTTTTTTAGCACACGATAGGGTAGTATAAAAGGTGGAGGAAGAAACAGGGAAAATCCCGGAAAGGACCACCGACCCACGAGAAGCTACTGGCAAGCTTTCTCACGTACCCACACTGGCCGAGCCGGATACTCGAACCCACGCAGAGGTGAGGTGGCAGTGATTCGTAAAGAGAGTCCCTTATAGATTATATAAGATATCGTATTGACCCAAATAATATCTAGTGCAGTTTACAATATATCTTAGATATTATGATATTATTAAGATGACTTTGAAACTTTACAGGATATCTTATTTAAATCTTAAGTATAACTGAATATAATGTATTTATAGAGTTTATAAGATATTTAATAATGTTATGAGATATCTTATACAGTTTATAAGATATCTTACAGCGTTTGAGATATATAGTTCTGGGAATAAATATTAAACTGACTTGCCATATGTTTTACAGACATATTTAACGAAACCGCGCAGAAGCGGCATTGGCCATCGCTTTCACTGGCTCTAATGAGGGTAGGCAAACTTACATCAAACCCTACCAGCAGGAAATCAATACAAAAGCAATTTATCTACAAAGATATTAAAGTTCAAAACTTATTTTCTTCCCCTATAAGCTGCCACTATAATCAAAGTTAACATTGTTTACAAACTGGACCTCGTACTTAGCCAGTTCTCATATTACTTGCTCACGTGATTCACTATCTTCCCCTTCAACATACCTGTCCAAAATAAACGGGAAAGGTTAACGGAAACTAGAACTACACCGGTAGAACACGCCTGTAAGTGAATCGTATTTACATTTAATCAGAGTCATAAATGCTATGTATGTCTCGGATTTGACTAACAACATAAATTCTGTATTCATACATAACAAGCTAATTTTGCACCCGCAACTTTAAAATACCTGAATTCTGAAGACAGCGTTGTCCTTAAGACAGACAGCAGTTCTCAATCGGAACACATCGTTGCTTTCTTAGCAAAATCAACAACTGAAATACCTTTCTACGATGATTGGCGGAAATGCCCGAATGTATTGCGAGTTCTGATCATGTTCTTTATCATCAAGTACAAACAAACGTCGGTATTCTTGTATTCAACATACTGGAACATTCCCTTTATCCTCAGTTCCATAAAGGGTTCCAATATACAGTTTCTTACGTTGCATGTGGGGTGTGATTTTAACCAAAAGAAATTCTCAGGTTCTCCTAACTGGTTATCCTGGTTATATAAAAACGACTTCATATATCTTAGGTATTGCTAAAATAACTTTGAATTTTCTTTATTATGACTGAAAGGTATAATTTGGGTTGTACAGCATACAGATTAGTCTTATTTCAGATATGCACCTCTCAAAAGACCCAGTTCCACAAAGTTATTTTTCTTTCTGATAAAAGGTAAATTGGGAGAAAAAAAAAAGAACCGATGACTTTTTAATTTTTAATATTTGAATATTTTATAATTCATCTATTGCAATTTCAGAAGATGATATTGTCTGTTCTGGCAAAAATCATTTTCCCTATTTTAATAACTGATAAAACTTACTGCATTTTACACTAGTTCAGGCTCGTTTTTCCTACACATGGCAACAGCCATATTGATCAGCTGTCTGCTTTGGGTAGTATATAGATTCCAAGAGTACCATCGGTAAAGTAGCATAAAGGTATGCCAACATTCTCCCTTCTATGCATGTCGCCAGTGCAAACAACTTTACCGTATACCGTTCCATCTCTCAGAAGTACATAATAACTGTAGAGCGGAAGCAATATCATGACGCGTTGTTTATCAGTATAAAATATTAATGAAGACACAAAAAGTAAGAAAGATTCTAAATAAGCTGTGAGGCGATTTTTATATCTCTACACCTGAACCTAAACAAAAACAGAAAACAAGGAAAAAAAGAGCAACAAAATGTCCTACAAATTAGGTATATAGCTACAATGGAAATGTCATTTTTATTGATTTTTTATGGGTCAATGTTATATATTTGCTTTGATTAAAGTAACTAGTGTAAGTTGAATTAAGTCAAGTATACTTATGATGCATGGATATCTCCAGGCAGGTATAGTAAACTTTCAATGTATTTTTGTAGCTAAACCATTTGTCGTTATCTTTATGTAATGTACGTCATCACTGATAAGCAGTGTTTCCCTTTACGCACATTTATGCAAGGGATTCACATAATGCAATCAGGATTTTTATTTAGTATCCAATGCGTTGGACGAAGGGTGGCATCGTGTATACTCCGAGCATAGGTATTGACTGGTTCCCCGCTTTGTTTACTTCCTGTGTTGGTCTCCTGTATTCGGATAGCGCAGTGGAACGCAGGGAACATACGAAATAAGGAACCAGACTAGCATAGGCAATGTTATGACGGAGTAGCTTCCCCTATTCTCGCGAGCTCTCACGCGATTTCCATTAAGCTCAGCAAGATGTCATCTTGATGTTTAACCTCAATGCTTGTTGCACTAGAAAGTGATCTCCAGATTAAAACGTCGTGCACTAAAAATCATTAGCGAAGAAAGTGAAAGAAGCAGAACACAAAAGAGTAACTGTGGATCTAACTTTAATGAAAAATGGAGAAAATAATTCCCTTGACTGGAATACGGCACATCCATTAGGATTACCGATGTGACTTCTGATAGCGTGATTGCGAAGACTGCAGAAGTGAATAATCCTTTCGTGACAGGGTTTAAGAATTTTAACAACTCTGCCCTCGTTCGCCACAAGCTATCTGAGAACACATTATAACCCAATACATTCTTTCACAACTAAGAAATCATTAAACTTGCCGAGACAAATGCGTTTATTTGGATTACACAGTCAGGGGGTCATTGCAGATTTTGTTGGTTTCTAACTTTGCTGCAATAAAAGAAAGACCTTAAAATTCAAGTGTAACTTATTAGAAACAAGACGAATCATTAGTCTCCTTCATTTTTGGATAAATTTGTTCTAGGACGAAGTACTTTGAAACCGATGATAGTACACATTTTATGACAGGCAGTAAATTGACTGCCATTCAGTTAAAAAGATTTATTAGGCTTTTTGTATTGGCTTGTATGTAATAAGATTATAAGGAGACTGTTAAAAGTACGATTTTAAAAGAAAATTAACTAATAAAATTATTCTTTGAATGGACAATGCATTTGTTTGTTAACTGTGCATGTTGGTTTATTTATATGTTTAGAGAGAGAGAGAGAGAGAGAGAGTATGTTGTGCAAGTTGCAATATCCTATTTCATGCTGAAAAAAGTACGAGTCGGATGAAAATTTGTCAGTATATTTTTGACCCCCACATTTTTTATTTGACCCCCAGTTCTGACACCAAGGTTTTTTTTTTTACCCTCAGTTTTACACCCCTAGGGGATACACTGCTGATAAGGCGAAGTATCAGCAAATTCCTTACACCCATATACGGGACCCATACACAAAAACACAAAGACTTGCATAATCATGAAATATTCCGAGATCAAACAAAATAAAATGAACAAGTAGGATAGCAAAATCTGACACGAAAAAATCATGTTACTTTTTTTCTTCTTCAAAATCGACCACACTGTACTCAACACATGTCCTATACAATGTGCCATTACATTAATCCAATGTTTCAGTAGCCAGTAAAAATAATAACAGTTTCTAATTCGTAAAATGATCATATTAGTCTCTCTCTCTCTCTCTCTCTCTCTCTCTCCATGGCCTCTTAAGTCCTGATACGTGACATTTATCACAACACAATACCCAATTTTTCAACAGAACGAACCCTGACTGATCAGCCAAATAAGATTTTAATATTGGGGTTTGTTCTGACTTTATCGTGGTATAAACTGTCAGTGGCCGACTCACACAGCAAATAACGCCCGAGGGGCTTTATGTAAGCTGTATGAGTCGGCAACTGACAGTTTATACCATGATAAACTCAGGAAAAAATACATTACACTCTTTTAATTGCAATTCTTTATAAAAAATAAAAAAATTTATTCTTGTTGTTTTGGGGTTTATTAACATATTTCATAAAGATTTTGGAGCCTTATTTCAATGTCAGAATTATTGTTGAGGGCGCCTGCTACGTAGCTATTTATAGAACAGGGGATTCTCCATCTGCAAGTCATAACTACATGAACATCAAACATAATTCTACGAATAGTAGTCGATCTAAGGTTTTGAACATTCAAAAGCATGGTCTTAATCTTATATCTAAATTGACATATCTGATCTGAAGATAAGTTCAATATTCAACGCAAAGGATGTATTGTTTTGTTTGACATACGAATGACTCTTGCACTTGATGTTCCTGTGAATTCATTGTAACATGGCCGAATCGTTATTGTCCATAAACGTGAGTGACCACTTTTCGTTTCTATAAAACTATTTTCGAATTGATTATCAGTTTAGGCTACCTTTAGTGGCTACATTCAGACGAAATTAAGACTATCGGCAATTGGTTATAGTGATGCGGGTCCAATAGTCAACCAGTGCAAGACGTTGACCACGACAGTTACGAGATTTCTAGCGAGATTTCTACCACCTCCCACCCCCATATTGTAATTATCAAGGCCGGCATCTTACATTCTAGGACAGTGAATCCAATTGTTATAATATTAGATTATACCCTCATCCTAATCCATATATCCATTTACCCATAGTTTTAAATTTATATTTAACGAGCCGCAGTGAAAGTACTGAACAGTGTAACCCCAATGTTACTCTTGGCAGAGGGAGCCCCGAGTGGCCTAAAGCGCTCACCGTTCCAGATCACTGCCATCTCACCTCTGTCTACGTGGGTTCGATTCTCAGGCTCAACTAACATGGGTACGTGAGAAAGCATGCCAATAGTTTCTCGTGGGTCGGTGGTTCTTCACGAGATTTTCAAGTGTTCTGCCCTCACCTGTTATACCGCCTGCCATGTATAGCTTGGCATGTGCTGAAAATGGCGTTAAACCCTATAACAACTGCAACTCTTGGCAGATTTTAAGTCTCCCAGTGTTTTTTAAACGTACTCAAAGATTTATTTATATTCAGAAAAAATATAAAGATTTATTATTTGATTATTTCAAATCAATTTATACAATTTTCTAAATAAAACACAAATCCACTGTTTTTATTTCATTTTAAAGGTTTGCAGTGAGTAAGCCTTCCGATTCAATGTTTACATTAGTTACTTTGTACGTGACTCTGATCACATGGTTATGTTCTGACCAATATAAATCTTCCCTACACATATCACTTGATGCAATTATTGGGAAATGACCCCAAACTTCTCAACAGGTTCATTATTACGATTAATTTTAAACATCGTCAGCATCTATTTTATAGTTCATTCGATCA
The DNA here is from genome assembly GCA_028554795.2 of Sinohyriopsis cumingii. Classification (NCBI taxonomy): domain Eukaryota; kingdom Metazoa; phylum Mollusca; class Bivalvia; order Unionida; family Unionidae; genus Sinohyriopsis; species Sinohyriopsis cumingii. The sequence continues at coordinate 37,060,197 of CM068833.1, forward strand.
TCAGAAACAAGAAAAGCGCGAAAACATATTGTATACATCATAAAACTATTTCATTTTTCCAACAGAACTGATGTAGTTTCTCTCCATATTGATGTGCCCTCCTTCTATCAAACTTTGACCATCAAATCTCGTATCCCGATATCAGGGACTATACAGTTCCCATATCAGACAAGTTTGGTTTTCAAAGTCGCTATTCTTGGACAAATGCTTATTTTATAACAACCTGGCATGGGCTAATTTACGTACTTGAAATGCTTTATCTACCTTTAATTGACCATTCACTACCTCGACGCATGGCCAGTGCTTGCATCTACAGCAAGCGGTGATTGATAACTGTCACATGTGGACGAGTTCTATTACTGCTTGACTGCATATTTGGACTAAAACACTTCAATAAAAGAAATCCGGCATGCTTTAAACATCTTGTTACATTATCTGGACTCAACATATGTAAGAGTGAGCCATCACCCTACGTCAAAAGGAGCGAGAAGTGTTTGCACGAGGACTCTGGCAAATTAGTTTATAGTCGATTGTATCAAAATAAACTTTGCGCAGTATACACTATTTATCAACGAAGGTGCTTGTCATGGCCTAAGTCTTACGGCCAGTAGAGGTCATTTACCGCTTGTTACCTGACTAACGTTTAATTTACGTCGCATTCGCCATATGGCATGCGCGACAGGTTAATGCCCGCACCGCGGGATAATTAATTAATCACTGGGAAGGAAAAAGATCCTCACCTCCCAGCGAGTTTATGCACATAAAGTGTCCTACTTAGTTAGTCCGATTCCCGAGCATTTATGCCTCACGAGACATACGATGGGAGGGAATAGAAACACACATGTCCATCTGTATCTACTATAAGACGTTTATTGGGGATAACTACCCATTCATAGAGCAACCCCCGGGGCACCTGTTAATTTAAAAGAGCGGACATAGTTGCACATTTCGTTATGTAAACGTCCGAGCGAGAGAGAGGAGGAGAGGGACTTGGCATAAGGCTACAAGAACCAACTTAAGTACTGAAACCCCGGTTCGTTCTCAAATCAAATTTTTGTCCAGTTATTCTAATGGACAATTTAAAATACCAATAATGTGTAAGCCACCTGTGCAATTAGTAAAATCCTTTACGTGAAACAAATTTCATTTAATGATTCACACATTTAATTTGAATTTTGTGTACAACGGGACAGAGGCGTAGCTATGATATTTTGCGCCCGGGGACGAACTATAAAATTGGTGCCCCAGCCCCCTCCCCGTTTAATCACATTTTTTAATATTACCCTTGTTTACTTATTATAATGTAACGTTGTAAGCCTCATTTTGGCGCCCCTGTACCTTGGCGCCCGGGGACATATGTACCCCCCTGCCCCCCCCCCAGCTACGCCTCTGCAACGGGAATTTCTAATTTCCGAAATAATCCCAATTCGTTGAGTCCAAATGATTCATGTTATTTTTGTATCACGCAAAATTTGTAATAGAATTTAAATTGTGATGGCATTGTATAAAGGATCAAATCAAGATATGTCAAGGATACAAAGATATCATCGAAAGAAGTTTTTAACAGTGAAAATGACAACTCCATCCATTCATTCAGGCAATCTTGATTGTGGCTCGACCTTTTCAAGTCGAGTTCGCTGATGAAGACGTACAGACACCTCCAGAATGCAAGCTGTACTGTAGTCCTGGCTGGTTTTCTTCTAATTTTCTGGTGGCTGCCATTGCACGGCGCTCTCCCTTCAAACTTCAAAGTCACCTTGTCTGTTTTCTATGCTGGTTCTTTACAGTTCAATAAATATATGTTGGTTCCCATTGCAATAGGGTTGGTGTTCAGGCCCGACCCCAGTGCAAGGTTTTTTGCTTTGAGTCCCACACATTGCTTTTGCTGCCTTGGGCACCGCATGCTGCCTTGGGCCCCGCACATCCTAGGGCCGGACCAATTGGGGGCGGTGGCCTCCCTGCTCCGACATGGCGGAATCCCTCGCTCGTATATATATATATATATATATATATATATATATATATATATATATATATATATATATATATACACACACACACATACACATACACTTGGCAGCAGTATAATGTGGAGAGGAAGAACCCATAAAAACACCGGTGTGAACCACCAACACAGCTACTGGCAAGCTTTCTCACACAGTCACTTTGGCCTTGTCCGATACAGATACTCGAACACTATATATATATATATATTTAGTCCGTTTCTTTCTCGGTTCAAAATAAATAATTTTAAAACATCATTCAATGTTAAAACTTAATATATTTATATTTAGTAGTTTGAGTGGCTATTTCTGCTTGAAACAAAAGTTATTTGTGCAGATCTTTTAAGTATCTGAAAATGTAATTCCGCTTGTCTCGGTCCAAACTTAGCAAGCCAATGTCAAACTCTGTTAACTAGTCAATTATATAGCCTCGTACCATGACCTCCCATGTGCAAAGCAAGTCTACATTGATCAAATGATGTGCAAAGCATCATGGGAAGCCAGGGTACCAGGCTAGTAAATTATGATTCGTCCTTAGACGAATAGCTATTAAAGGTTCTGATGATGAAACCTGTGCCACAGTCGTATAACCATCCTATTCAAAATTAAATCCTAAGAAAATAATTATATATACATGAACAAGCCTGATGGACTACCAGAAACCTCCAGACAGACTCAGAAGTACCCACTACAGAACATCCCGCTGCTTGATGGCAGGAAAATGTTTGCCCCAACACCAAATTGACATAGAGCGCCAGGAGGTCAATTTGCCCACGGATCATTTCATGAAGACTGACCCCGGGCAAATTCTTCAGCGATATGTACTGAAACCAGCTTTGAGCAAATAATATACAAACTCAAGTAACACATTAAGATCTAGTAAAGGTACATAAGACCTACATAATAAACAATTTGACCCAGCCAAATAAGAAACTAAAAGAAATATAATACTACCCAAAAGTCTACATAATGATTAGAAATACAAGAGTACCACGGTACATCAAAAGTGTACAAAACTGAACTATAAGAAAAACCACCACCCTGCTAAAATCTATATAATATGCGAAGACGCAATACAACCCCCCCCCCCACAAGATACACAAACACACAAATATATATACACACTTTATTATTCTTATATACTTATCTAAGAGAAAGACTGGAATCATTTGACATAGATAAGCCAATACAAAAAAAAAACATACGTGAAACATACTATTTAAAAAAAAAGAAAAAAAAGAAAAAAAATAATAAATAAAAAAAAGAAAAAAAGGGGTATATATATATATATATATATATATATATATATATATATATATACATGTGTATATATATATATACATATACGCACAAAATAAATACATGAATAAAAGGGGTTAAATGACTCTGGCAAAGTCAACTACATAAGAAAACAATATAAAGAAAAAAAGGGGGAGGAATTTGGCCCATGACATTAATATGTCACTGGGACAATAGTACGACCCAAAATCGGAAGTCAAAACTTATGGAACTCGGACCCCTAAAAAGTCCTATGGGGGTCGGAAAGTACATACAATTTTGACTTCATGGGATTTAAAAAAACTTACAAATATGATGAGAAAAAAGAAATTAACCCTGCAAAATTCAAAATCAACATTATTGTTTTTATACAATGAACATACACAGATAACTTATGGGAGGACAGGGTCAACCCACAATAAAATACACTTTTAGATATAATCAGGGTGTCACTTCTAAGTTCTAACAAGCTATATATGCTGGGATGGAGCTAAGATATGTCAACAATAGACGTATAGCAGTGTGCTTAGGCAGGGACGATATCAAGTATGCATCAAGATCAATGTATGGGCAGCCGTCACTGCCAAATCTACATTGATCAAATGATGTAGTATGAAATCAAATGATTTAACCAAGCAAATGAAATGATAAATCCAAAATCCAAATGGTGTGGTCTCATATGGAACGGAATGTTGAATTTAGATTCCAAATTTCGTGGTATTAAATTAAATGATGTAGTATGAAATGAAAAGTGTTAACCCAACAAATGAAATGATGAATTCATATACCAAAATAATGTGGCATTAAATGACATTATTTAAACAACACAAAGGAATAATGAATTCAGATTCCAAATGACGTATTATTAAACAAAATTACTTAAGGAATAAAACGGAGTGATGAAGTTTTTCCAATCAAATAAAACGATGATTGAAATGATTTAACCCAACAAATGAAAGGATGAATTAAGATTCCAAATGATTTGGTATTGAATTAAGTGGTCTGAAGAACAGAATGGAATGACACATTCAGTGACCAAACGAAGTGGTATTAAACGAAATTTGTGGAAAGCAAATTGTTTGAATGTAAAGCCAAACTGCAAATCATCTAAAGTAAATCCAAAAATACATAGGGGCGCTGCTGTCTATGGTGTATGGTGTCATCAAGCCCAAATTTATAATTTAGAGAGGTAGTTACAGCATTCGGTTGAGATTTTTGCAGACGACACTTCGACAGCCGTGGTGTGTTTCCTAAGATACAAACAAGAACAATATTTTCGAATCAGCATAACGTGACTTGATCCACATTATTGAATGTGCGTGCACTCTAACATTTTTCCGTCTTGTACTGCGCGAGCTTCCAACGCTTCAACAAACCTAGATCTATGAATTAGGGAGATTAAAATCTTGATCTTATTTAATCAATAGTAATTCCCATGTTTGAGGACCTTAAGTATCATGCACACTAAACTAACAAGTTGTCTACTGACACTTTTTTAAAAATATATATCTTACATTACTGGCCGTACGTACATACGCATTAGTCGCCAAAGTTCTGTATGTAACAATTCTTTTTTTTTTTTGCCATTGAATCCCACTTTGCAGCGAAATATTACTATATTTTTTATAGTTCTCTCCTGGAGATCGAATATGATTTTCTGTAGAATCCCTGACTTAACCACTTTTAGTACCTTTGAAACACCCGACTCTCCATTACAAACATATTGACAATTGCGGTGGGGGTCGGGGTACTTCGTCCTTTATTTCTCAAGAAGTGAACATGTGAACAATAAGCAGTTGCATCCCTTGGAGTGGTTTATGACACAAGAAAGCACAGATGATGATCATGCTTCTTCTTCTTATCGGTGAACGTGGTATTTGTGCTGCTGTTGTCTTTAATCGGATGATATTGTTTGATTTTGGTGGTGCTGTACATCATGGACAATAAGGTGTTCTCCGCCTTTTGTTCTGACATGACTGGTGGAGCCATCCGTTAAGTAAGAAGAAAGAAAATGGCGGAGAACATATTATTGGTCTTAGTGGTTCTAAAAAGCGATGACGATTGCAACGTTATTTGATACTGAAGAATAACTCAAGTATGGATGAATACCATGTCTGTTTTTCATACGTTTTATTAATAAAATATGTATAGATGTCACAAATATCACATGTGCAGGTGTGCACTCAGAAAATATATTATGCAAAGGAGAGCGATAGATGTATTACCAATCAATATGAACGGTATATAGTACATCAAGTACGACTGGAAACGAAACGAGAATAATTTAATCACGTGGTGAGTAATTCATGACATTAATATTACGTATATTATTGACAAGGTCAAAAGGGAAATAAGCAGTGAAGGAATGGCGGAAAAAACACATACTGGTACAAACACATGAAACTGTTAAGTACCATTTAGACATGGAGCATAACTGGAGTTATGCAGCTGAATATAACGTAATTGAAAGGAGTATGCATTGAATATAACGTAATTGAAAGGAGTATGCATTGAATATAATGTAATTGAAAGGAGTATGCATTGAATATAACGTAATTGAAAGGTGTATGCATTGAATATAACGTAATTGAAAGGAGTATGCATTGAATATAACGTAATTGAAAGGAGTATGCATTGAATATAACGTAATTGAAAGGAGTATGCAATGAATGAACGATGGGATACAAAATATGAGGGCTAGTATTAACTGTGAAGGTAAGGTCTTGTGAAACAGGTAAAATATTTGCATGGGAATTAGGATTTGGTACAGTTTGATATCAATTACTAATTCAGTGTTATATAGTGAGCAGAATAATCCAGGTAAGCACCATTTATCAATGAAGTGATTCGGATTCAATCGTTAAAAATCGGCTCTTATTCTGCATTTTTATCTGGATAGAAAGAAGGATAATAATGCATCGCTGGATATTTGTTTCTTAATCCGTATGGCATATTTGGATTCAACGCTTGATAAGTATCTATTAATTACACGACATCGGTACAGTTGCCAAAAAGTGTCAAGAAAATGTTTTTAGATTAGTGTGCATGTCACATAAGGTCATCAAACATGGTAATTACTATTGATCAAAATTTTAATCTCCTTGATTGATAGATCTAGGTTTGCTGAAGCCTTGGAAGCTCGCTCAGTACAAGACAGAGAAATGTTCAAAGAATGCACGCACATCCATTAATGTGAAGCCACTGTAAGTCCCCTACTGAAATCAGAGATGTTGAATTTAGCTGTATAAGCAATAATATGTTGATTGTTTATGAGCTTAATCTGTTCATGAACATATTTCTGTACCGAGAACCCCCTTTCACAGTCTGCTGTCTGAAGGGGCATATACATAGTTGGCTTAGAAAGCTGGAACAAGTTTGCAAACTGTTCTTTATGGTTGTTTTATAAAATTGTCTACAGCTCATAAGAATTGTCTTTTGAATACTTCTGCTCCAAAATAAAAAAATTCAGAACATGTGCTCTGCCAAAGTTCAACATTTTGAATTAGCACTCTACTGACTACCATGTTAGATTTACTGTTTCTTAATGCTGTATTAAGTCCATTAATATCATAGTCTACTTGTTAAAGCAACTTATTGTGATCAAATAAATATATTTACTTAATTTCGTTTATAGATTCTTATTTATAAGATTTATCATAAACGATATGCTAGGGTTATATGGTTTTATAAGCTCATGATCCCACAGGGCTAATTGCTAGGGCTTAATGGTTTTATCAGCACATGATCCCAGAGGGCTAAATTGTGAAGAGAAAAGAAATGAAAATTTCACTCTATTTTTAAATTGTCAATATTTTAATTCAGCTTGTTTGTCTGTCTGTCTTTTAGATATTTAGTTTTGAATACCTTTGAAATGAAGGTTTGACCAGCTTGCTGTCCTTTTGTTTTGGCCCTCCAGCATGTACATTGGACTTGAATTTAACGCCAGCAGCAGAGGGGGCGAACCCTACAACTTTTAGAAGCCTCCAAACGCCGAAATAAGCCCTAAAAAAAAACGCGTTGACGCTTCATTGTAAACGTAATTGTCGCCGTTTTGTTGTCGTCGTCCCCAGAAGGGGCTGAATCCCACAACTTTTAGGAAGCCTCCAAACGCCGAAATGGAGGGCTAACCCTAATCCGTTGTTGTCGCCGTTGTTGCTGCGTTTTGTTGTCGTCGTCCCCTCTGCTGCTGTGAATTAAAAATTTAAGTTAACGATAATGGCCAACATTGGAGAAGCACATTCCGTTAAATTAGCTCGAGAGCGACTAGAAACAATAAAGAAATTTCTTCCTGTGAGAGATTCTGTAAGACAAAAATTACAAGCGCGGCAAGAAGCACAAGTTGAATTTGCGACAGGTGCAGAACAATTATTTAAACCTGTTACGACAGCTACTGAAAAAGCTGCGGTGGTCACTGAAAGAGCTTTACTGGGAGATCCTAAGGATGATATTAAGGAGGAAGAGGAACGAAGAAAGGGTATTCTTCCAGTGCTAAAACAAACCGCCGAGCAGACTCAAAAAATTGCTAGAAGAATCAAACAAACAAAAAAGATTTTACGAGACCTTCCAACTGACATAGCTGCAGCTCAACCTCTACCCACCGCTGAAGAAGGCACTGAAGTCGCCGATGCTGCTGCACCCAAAGCAGCAAAAGAAAGTGTTGAACTGACTGCAAAATTTGATCCGTCTTTTATTAGAGTCCTTAAGAAAGCACCAGAAGAAAAATTACCTGGATTGATATTAGCGGGTTTATATAACAAAGGTAAAGTTTTAAACTCGAAATATATTTCCGTGACTGATGACAATTTTGTTAGATGGGCGTATCGTGTATACTACGACAAAAAAACGGTCAAATCTAACGATCCAAAATATCCAAAACTTATAAAGGCAATGCGGGAGCTTCACGAAGGTAGACAACCACAAGATCCTCCACCCCCCTATTCACCGCCTGAACGAACTTCATCGATGCAGCGAATAGAACAAAATAAATCTCGACCCACACCTGTAGGATTTTTTACCAATAAAGCTCTTAGTGCTTTTACTAACCGGGATAAATTACTCAATATTGCTGCATATGATTATGATTCTAGAAAAAGATATCTAAAACCCCAACATGTTAAAGAAATAAAACCTGAACATTGGGCTCCTTTATTATATTTTGCTTCTAAAAATTTACCTGTTGATGCAGAAGATCCCGGGCATAAAAAATTTATAAAAGATGTAGAGGAGAAAAAATGACCACAATCTCCAGAAGTATTTTACGATGCGCCCGACACCGGCGCAACTGGCAGTGGTTTGAGGGGTGATTTTATTCCCTGCCCTAACAATATCATCAATGACGTATCGCGGTTAGAAGTTCTCATAGGAGGAGCGCGAGCTGGAAATAACTCACCAGAAATCATTAATGAAGCCGCCGATATCTGTCAGCGATTGTTTCAAGGTGGTATCATGGATACTAGCATCTACCGAGAACTTATTGATGAACTCACGGACAGCGACTAGTTAGATAAATATCTAATTAAATAAAATAATTGTACACAGTTCTCATCGTAGACCAGTTATGGTTAGAGTTGTAAATTCACGACTACCAGTATACAGGATGACATATGGAAATGGACTTGGTGATGTTGTTCGGGGTTTATTCGCGAGGATGGCTCCTAAAGCAATACCAATCGCAAAACAATTATCAATGAAAGCTATTGACGTTATTAAGGATAAAGCTATTGGTGCTGTTGGTAGCGCTGCCGGTAAAGCATTCTTGGCAATCAAGGACAGACTAGCACGATTAATACGTAGACCCCAAGGGGGTCCACCTCAAAGGGGTTCGCCGCCGGTAAAATTACCAGCCACCGCAGACATGCCTGCAAATGTTAGTAAAGTAATAAACGAAGCCGCAAATCAAAAACTAGCAGCGCTGATAAATCCTGAACAAATAAACACAAGTTTGGTGGCGGAAGTCGTCTTCGTTTTAGACGATAACTTCTAAAATAAAATATATAAACGGGAATCCGACACAGCATTCGACATAGACGAACCGGCTCTTAAAAATGAATCAGTGCGTGATTATCAGTATTATTCTTATCACGCACGAGAACCAAATAAACGAGGACGAACTGAATTACAGTTCAGGATACAAGTAGATATTTCTTGCCCGCTGAAGCATTTATTGAAGTAGAAGGTGAAATTATAAAAACAGATGATACAGTATACGGACCTGATGTTAATATCGGTTTTGTCAATAACGGAATTATGGCCTTGTTTGATAGTGCTATCTACATGATTGATGGAAAAAATATCGAATCGATTCAGAAGGATGTCGATGTTGCTACAACAATAATTGGTCTAGTAAGATATTCTGATGATTATACAAGATCAGCTGGTCCATCAATGATGTTTGCCAAGGCCGCATCTAATTTTCCTAACAGTGATCAGTTTATTATTAGACGACCAAAAAAACCGTGTTGCCCCTAATCCTGCTGATATCGATGTGGAAGACATGATTATTAGCGCTAATACAGAATTTAATTTAGGTTTCGCTGCACGTAGACAAATGTTGAAAGGTAATCGTAGAAATTTTTCATGTGCCATTCCGCTGTCGCACATCTTTGGATTTTGCAGAGATGTCAGAAAGGTAATTTTTGGAGCAAAACATACGGTCGTGCTTGTTAGAAAAAATAACGATAATGATGCTTTATGGCGACCTATGGGTGACCCTGGTAAGGTAGAAATAACAAAACTATCACTGTGGATGCCGGTAATGACTCCTGCAATTACTGAAGAACAGCGACTGCTTTCTTTTATGGATCAGGGTGGTAAAGTGTTGTTATCGTGGCTTACAACAACCACAGATAGTATTCAAAGTACCAATAACGGCTTATTTACATGGCATATAGCATCATGGCATATAGCATCACAGCAGGGGGTTTCTGCGCCGCGACATATTTTTATTGCTCTTCAAAATGCTGCACGAGTAGGTGATCAAACAGGTTCGCATATGATATTTGATCAACTTGGTATCACTGACGTTTCTCCGAGAATAAATGGACATCAAAAACCGTCTGAGAACATACTGATAAATTTTGATAATAATCATGTTGCACGTGTATATCAACGATTGGCGAAATATCTAGCGCGTGATCTAAATATCGATACTGGTTTGCAAATATCACAATTGGATTTTATATCTCATTATCCAATCTATTACTTCTCACTAGAGCATCTTGATTTAACTAGACAGTCTGTCGTTGATGTGCACTTTCGGGGTACCGTGAATAGAGACCTACTAGCAGCAGGAGCTATAGCTAATTACAGAGCAATCGCTGTTACACTTTCTGATGAACAATGTTACTTGAAGGTGTTGGCGGCCGAATGAGATTCGTTGATGCACCAGTAGAAAATATGTAACAATTAGATCAATCTCGTATTAAATAAAATGTTATACAGTCACGTTAATGTCACTCTGATTCCTGGTCAGGCTAAGAAATTACAATCGAAAAACGCGAGCATATGTGGGGCAACGATAACACTAAAAAATGATCAGATTACTGGCGGTCCAAACAAATTATCGCTGACTAAAACACAACTTAATCATTTCAATAAAGCAAAACAAGCAAAAACTGGAGTTCGACTTGATTTCGCTCCAAAAGCTGTCAAGGACATGATTAAAACCGGTGGTATATTTCCTCTTCTCGCAGCAATACCAGCACTGATAGATGCTGCTGCCTCAGCTGTTGCTAAAGCAGCCGCGTTAGGAGTTGTTGGAACCGCTGCTGGAATGGCACCGAAAAAGGCCACAGGGAAAGGATACAAAAAAAAGGGACGCGGGCTAAGACTTCCAGGAACTCCGCCTTCATGGTACCCAAAACGGTTTTGAAAACCACACCGATGTCAAATTTTGATTTGCTCGATGCTGTTAAACAATTTAATATAAAAAATTTCAGAGGCGTCTTTATGAGAGATCAGCTACCACGACAACCGAATAATCCAGAAACTGGAATTATTAATCTCGATAACAGCGATGGTCCAGGAACTCACTGGGTTGCTTACGCGATCGATCCACGTGGAATCATCTATTTTGATTCGTATGGGTTAGCACCGCCAGTTGAATTCCTCAAATATACAAAAGACATCCCCTGTCAAAAACAGGGACAAAAGTTTGGTACTCAACGCTGCCAACACAAACACTGACCGATCCTCCGATATGTGGTCAACAAGTATCGAATGTCCTCGATGCGATATCAGCGTCAATCAAACCACCTCACAAAGTCGTGCACGAGTATACCACGGGTCGATTTAAACAGTTTCCTATCAAATAATGGTTGATATTTACGGAAGACCTCTTCTCAACAGAAAAGTGAAGCGCGCTGATATAGATTTATCAAAATATGCGACCAAAGATGAAATCGATAATCTTTTAAGTCTGACCGGGATAGACCCTGATGAGGTTGTTATTTTTCAGGACCGACACGGAAAATTAAAAACCAGTATATCAAATGGCATGAAATAATTCGTAGGGTTATTGGATCTACTCCGCGTAACATCCCTGTGTTCACTGATAGCGGAAAAATCAGAGATTCGCTGATATCAATCGTGACGCTTCGAGATGAAATGCAGAAAGTTGCAGTAAAAAAGACCGGTGATACAATGACAGGTGAACTTAGCATGAACGGCAACAAAATAGTGGTTTTAAGAGATCCAACATCCCCGGAAGCTGCCGCAAACAAACAATATGTTGACGCAAGCGCTAGCGCCATTGACGATAAACTATCCACGTTGCGAGCCGAGTATGATGTTCATGTAAACGCGTTTACAAATCTCCGTAGAAACTTTAGAAAAACCGATGAGACCACGGATTAGTTCTTTGGAACTAATCCCATCATCGATATGAAGCTTTCTGATATCAAGACCAACACTGACACGATCAAACAAACACAGCAGGATATCGTAACGGGGATTCCTGAGATCATTAACAAAACCAGTTTGATTAAAATCCCATCTGGAGTTATTCCCGGGCATATTATCAATATAGTATACACGGTATCATCTGGATTTGCAACCTGGTCCAAACAAAATAATACTATCAAATATACAGCAACAGTCACTGGAGTGTATAGACTGTCTGTGTTCAGTGCCGCTAAATTTGAAATCTTCACAACATATCCCTGGAGATATTCCACTGACAAGTATTCCGGGGTTGTGACTATCATATTAAACAAAGGGACCGAAGAAACATTTATACTGGAATCCGCCGACAAGAAATTAACCGCAACATCTTACTGGTGGTGTTTGGAATTCGTAGCTGAAACGTCTCAATTGGTTACTGCGTAAAATAATAAAATGGCGTTAAAAAATAAGTCAGCATCAATGACAACACTGGATGCTCAGCAATATAGGTACGATCAAGTACGCGAATGGCAGTCAGAGTTAAAAAATACTATTAACGAATGCACAGCAAAAGTAAAAAAATACAAACGGCGTGTAATCATCCTAGACACAAAAGTGTATTCAGTGTCCGCATTAGTTGCATCTACGGGAGTATTATTATCAGCGTTAACACCAGTGACAACTGCAATCGCGGTCACAATTACAGTTTCAACATCAACGACAATTGCAGGAGTTGCTAATATTATCGCGAAAAAAATATCCTCGTGTGCGCTAACAAAATTGCATGAATATGAAAAGTTAATGCGGCCACGAGCACCTACTCGAAATTGTCGTCGTTGATATTATCCAGTCTCGACGATACAACAATATCAGATTCCGAATTCACGCAAATGGCAAAGATGTATGAAGACTACACTGGTCATTTGAAGCGACAAAAGATAAATAATGACAAAATTACTTCAACAGATAGTCGCAATACAAACCCGAAACGAACTTCAATGATAACAGTAACCTCAACTAAGCCAGTATTCAATATTAATTTTCCAACTGCGATTCCAGTAAACGAGATCCCGTTAGCACAATTGCGAGTATATCACAGTTGGCCCAATATCAGATCAAGATCGTTTGGTAGATTACCAGCAAATAATTCGTTTGTGTTTGCATATAAAAATAAACCCGATGGTACACCAGACTGGAACGTCATTGGGTTACCAACCGGGTCTTATCAAATCGAAGAAATCAATGAGGAATTACAACGTCGAATAAAAAATATCACAACAAAGGAATCCAAAATAGAAATAACTGTTCATGAGCCAACTCTGTCGGCGGCCATCGAAATAAGCACCCCAGACTACGCCGTGGATATATACAATAGTTCAATCAGAACAGTTTTGGATGGCCTGAAGTTGCTTCACTGGCACGACCAATACCACCAATGCTGATAAAGTCTGATTATACAACGAACACACAATCATACCATGAAATTACTCCAAATTACAAACAAGATTTAATTAACATAAAAACTACCATAACGGTGAATAAGACGTTCATATTTGTCGACAAAAACGATATGGGTTGGGATTTGTATTATAAATTCCCTTCCGCCCGTACCTTCATCTTTCGTTTTAAACTAGATTATATTACCAGATGTTTTGAAGAAGTTAATCAATTACATCAAACACAACTACAGAGGTTACAGCAGCATTTTCAAGAACATCTCTTTGATTCACAAAGTTCACGCGAAGAAATTATCAAACACGTTGAAAAGTTAAATCTGCTTGTATCCGATATGGAATATCTCAATCAGCGAGCAGTTCAGGAAATAATTGATGACAAAAGTAACAATAAGCAAAAATTTCTAGCTGCATATTCACTGACAGAAGCCACACTGCCGAATTTTAAATTTCCCGGATATAACGCGCCCGAGTTAAGAAAATCTGTCAATAATCTAATCAATGAGTTCTTTGATGACATACCCGCACAATACAGAAAAACACTACCGGAGCCAACTATCCTCAGACACAACAATAGCCCAATCGTTGAAGGCAAGCATGTATCCCCGGGCATCGTAAATATAACTGAAGTGGTCGCGGTCAATCTTGTGTGTGATGTCATTGATGGCAGCTACAACACGGACACGACAGTATCAAATCAAGCCCAGCAAGGATATGTTCTTTATTCATTTACTCCGTAAGATGTACCACCTGAATTTCTAATCGTGCAAGAGCCGATCAATCCGGTCTATCTACGATGTCATAATCCGTGGATGACCAGAATAAATTTCGCGCTGACAGACCAAAGTGGTCATCTTCTTGATTTACGGAATGAAACACTACATATTAGTCTGCTAGTGAAATCCTAGGGATTTTCAATCTTAAAAATATTTTATTTTGTGCACACTGTCTGATTTGCTAATTTTGATAGGGTGTTTACTAGTAAAAATCACAGAAATCGATCAATTTGCTAATTTTGATAGGGTGTTTACTAGTAAAAATCATGCGAATATAGTAAAAAGCAAAAAATATATATATATTTATTCTTTTACTGAAAAATCGTTTACGATTTTACAATTAATCAAGCAAGTATTATATAATGTATCACCGCGTGAAATGTTTCATTCATAACAAAGAACTTCTTGATGAAGCTGTCAAAACCGGAAAAGTTACCCCGGAAAAAATAATTGTTGATGAATACGGCAATGACGATTTTATACTTACTGATACGCAACTACAGCGACTAAAAAAAGATCATATTGCGATCGCGCATTGCAGTATACATCAAATTTTAGAATATATACGCGTATTTAGATCTTAGATTTATGAATATGTACACCATATAAATGTTTTCGTGTATGACAAACAAGCGCTCGAGCTAGCAGTTAGGGCTGCATTTGCACAAGAAGAAATTAACGTTAAATTTATTATTGACGAATACCGAGAAGAAGACTTTTTACTAACACAGCAACAGTTAGATAGTCTCAGACGCGAGCATATTATTTCAATTGTATGCGACAGAGATCAAATTCTCAATTATGCGCACTCCTGCATTAAACCCTATCGACTATGGGAAATATTATCTAACTCGGACTGATGCAAGTAAAAAAAAAGTGATATATTTTTTTTACTTCCCCTTGACAAAGTCAAGGCAATTTCATTTCCAAGTACTTGATTTCTAGGTATTCAAATCAAAGTGAGATATTTACTTCCTTGACGAAGTCATCCTTGACTTTGTCAGCGGACATACAATTCTTTAACTTCCTTACACGAGTATTTATTATCTTCTTTGTTTCATATTCTTGAGCTAATTCCAACCTAATCTTTTCAATTGCACGAGACAATGAAACAAATTCATTTATTTGTGCTTCTTCTACTGTAGCCAGCGATTTATATAAATTTGCTTGTATTATCTTTATAAATCGGTATTGAGCAGGAAGAATATAACGCCCTGCGCATTTAGCTTCATGTAGTGATTCAAAATCGGACATATTTGTTTCAGGATTTAGTGATATATTAAATCCGGGCTCTTCTAATTTTTTAATAGCAGCAATCACATCATTGATATTTTCGCAATTCATATGTATATAAATATTATATATTTAAAAGAAAAAAATAAACAGTAGCCACTGATGAGCGGTTATCAATCATGGCCTATGTGTTTTACGAGGTCCTTTCAGACTGTCTTTTTTTACTTCCTTGATTTTGTCAAGGTGATTTTTTCTCAGTCTTACAGGGCTTTTCTGATAGCTTCTCGGTATCCTCGTCTTTTTGACCCATGTGATGTAAAGCTTTATACATCCAAGGCTACTGTTTATTTTTGGGCGCTCCATGTACATACCCCCGCCCCCCCCACCCCGATCGAAGTCCCAGGGGTGAAAAACACACCACCACGATTCGACGTGGAGGAGATATGTACACAAGGCCCCTGCTGGAGCCCCCATTCTATTATAAAAGTATGTCCGTGACGAGATTCGAACATGACATCTGATAAAGTCGGGACGAGAGTCAAACGGGCTACCACTGTGCCACTGTCTAATCTGATAATACAGAATTTAAAAATTATCATATAGGTAACTACTGACAGACAGTTAACAAGTTCTAAAACATTTCTTAACTAGATTTTAAACACTAAATTTAAATTGTGAACTGGATTTTAAATTTAAGTTGGATCTAAATACAGAATTTGAAAAAACCTGTACTCGCAAACGCGGAAGTGTTATAGACTGACGCAATTGTAAAAAAAAATAATTGTATACCGCTCTGGGTATTGCACACTCTCAAGGAGTGTTGCACAATTACCTTGACAAGGGGGAGGAAACTAATTGCATGAGATATGCTTAACGGAGTTATCTCCCATTAAAAAAACTTAAGGATTCCTAACAATAATGAAAAACAATTTTCTGCTTATATGTTTTTGAGAGGACAGATTTGTCCACTTTATCTGCCACACGTCGTACCGAACGCGAGTTAATACCAAAATACTTGGCAGCTGAGTTCATTGAATGAAATATTTTTTCTTCACTGGTACTTATATTGAAAGATCTGACAGCTCTGGGAATTTTTACAAATTTACCGGTACCTCCTCGTGCAGAATTTTCGCTCTGTGTGATGGCCTGTAAATTTTGAAGAGAATTATCAAGTTTGTTGTTGTTAATATGATCAATTACAAGATTGTCTTTGATCTCTCCAAAGAAACACTCGAACATGACCCTGTGATTATGATACTTCTTTTTCCCAACAGTAAATCTAAGATAACCAGCATTACTAACAACACCAACTGGTTTTTTCAATCTACAGTGCCTAACTATTCCATCACGATTCGATTCGTAATTCTCAATGATAGGATGTGGGACAAATTCTTGGCTCATTTATATAATAATATATTTGTCTAATTTATAATTTGTCTGAAAACTTAGTTAAATAATCACGCTCACATTTTAGCGCAACATCATTATTTTTTTTTGTTATAATATCTTTCAAGTTCACAGTATCTTTTTCCTGCGCAACTTGCACATAACTGTGTTTTACCCCTGACCCCAACACCACATCGCAGGCAGGGTATTGGTCCTAAACTACCCCTTCGGACCCTTTGGTAATGTTGCCCGCAGAATTCTTTTCTGCAGGATTTATTACAAATAATTACAGATCCAACTTGAAGCCACTTGCATTTATTCATTATACAATATTTTCTTATTTAAATGTTTGTCTTAAATATAATATGGAGGAGTTTGAAAGATTATCTGCCATTGGCACAGGGAGATTCGATCTTGACAGACTAACCCCTGACTCGCGGAGACGGGCACTGACTGATCTGTTTGATATTACCAGGAATGCCAAAAAAGAATTTCGTAACGACGGTGCATCTCACGTATGGTCCACATTTAAAATTATACGCGACACTGTCTCTGTCAAGGACGCTACAATGAATGATGCACGAGCAAAAACAATTATTGATTACTTTGATATTCATCAAGGTAGTCAGAAATATTTTTTCAGAATAAAATTTATTGTGCAAGCAGATTCCGATACGTGGATTATCCGTGACAAAAATGACCCTGTCCTTGCTAATGGAAAAACCATTCTGTTAAGTAAAGATCCCAAACCAGGAATGCTGACTGGGATTGATAAACCATATTACGCTCGAGCGTATCCTGTGACCGCGGTCATTTATGGAATCTATCCGATAAAAAAACCAAAAATCAATAAACTCACCCCAATGAGATTGTCAAGGCTGAATTGTGTAGCCGAGCGAGTAATGGAACATTTTAAAAATGTGATGCGCGGAAACGGTCTAACTGATCTAAGACGTTCCAAGATAGCAGTGTGGGCTGAGCGAGTCAAGGATACAGGAGCATCAATAAACGATGTTGCCGAGCTAGAAAAAGCATTAAGATTTCCCATAACCGTAACAACGATAATAGAAGAAGTATTATACAAATCGAAATACAATCAAAACGAAGCTCCAATAAATATCATTGACCATAACGCTCACGCTTGGACCAACGCAGTTACGATATTTCCGCGGGATCGTGTTGTGAAATATTATTCGGGAAATATATTTGATTTTATTAAACAGATAAGCAAAAATGACCCTGTGTCGATGTGGTTGTTTAAAAGCTCCGAAGATGGCGAGTATGATCAACTTGTAAGACCCAGTGGTGAATTATACCGGACGGAATCTCTGCAACAACAAATGAAAAAACTCGCAGAGAAATATTCAGAAAACACTGAGCAGTTATTAACTAATTGTTTTACAGTTCCAAGTGTTGCCGCTCACGCCACCAGAGAGAAATTTGTGGAAGCCAACCCGAAGTGAGTTTCTTGAAGACATACAATTGAGTTGTGTCGAGTATGGACACGGCGGTTTGTGGAATACTAAACATGACCACAGCGAGATGATATCCGAAGACATGATTGCGTGTTATCCGGGAAGCTTTCTCGGGATGGGCGAGTGTAACGAATACTTTTACCATGGTTTTCTGTAAAACACTGAGCACCGCTCTACATGTTGTCAAACTTGGATCTGTGTCATGCAGACACCTCTATGCTGAATACTTGCTGTTCTGCACATCTCTCAGTATGGCCTTGATAGCCTTGATGGTTCTAAGTAGCCCCATCTCTTCTGCACATTTAGCATGTGCCAATGTTGGTGGCAAATCAAGGATTTGCTCAATGCCCTCTAGCTGTTTATATCAGTTAAAATGTTAATAATGGCAGGGTTTGCCTTATCATGTTCAGTGTCATGTATCTGTGATATTCTAGCCACTTAGGACACTGGAGTGGTCTTATTCAGTGATGGTTGTCAGTTTCCATGGACTCTATGGCTTCCCAGGTTCTATATTCAAAAAGTTCAAAACACAGCTGCTTGGATCATACTTAGAGTACCACGATCAGAGCACACCTCCCTGCTGCTCTGTATCCTACACTGGCTATCCATTTGATCCAGAATCAAACAAAAAATTTGTTCTCTGTGCTATGTTTCACTGTCGGACTCTAGTCAAACATATCTATCCGACCTCACCTATGTGTACACACCGGCAAGATACTTACGCTCCTCTTCTGATGATTGTATACTCATCATTCCCACTATGAAAACAAAGTCATATGGACAGCGTTCTTTTGCATACCAGGGCCCAGCAACGTGGAATGAATTGCCCACTGACCTTAGACACAAAGACACAGTGATCACATTCAAGAGAGCTCTCAAAACTCACTTTTTTCAACTGAAAGAACAAACTTAAAGACCTAATAATGTTTCATACCTTAAATATTCTCAGCATGTTTGTTTAAATGTTTTCTAATTTCATGGTGTTTGTTTTTGTAATCATATCATTATATTATTATGTTTTTTATCTTATAGGTGTTGTCTAATGTTGTAAAGCACTTAGAGCTTCTAAAGATTAGGTGCTATACAAAGTCCTCATTATTATTATTATTATGACCACATATCCTTGCATGCCCATTCATTATGAGCTATTTGGACTAAATCATCGATATTTGATGCAGTCAAGAATACTATGCAGGGATCGTCCTGGGCTTCGCCAATGTCGCAAATTGCGATTTTTTTTCCTTATTGGCGAAAAAAATATCCCATTTGGCGATTTTTTTGGCGACAGACTTTTTGGTTATTTAATTTGTACATACAATCATGGATTTGGACTGGATAAATTAAAAGGGAGAATGAAAGGAGGCCACAAACTTGACAAAGCAATGCATTGGAATCAATCTGTTACACAAACGATCCTTTGTTCGTATTGACAACCCCATCTTTACGGTGCATTGTTACATCATAATCTGCTTATCCTGACATCTGGGCTGAGTACTGTATGCTGTGATACAGTCAATCTTGCTACCGAACTATACCTACAACTGACCGACTTCTGAAGACACGAATAGAACAGATACAATTAACTGAATGGCTAATCCTTCTGTTTTTTGTTTTTTTTTTACATATACCAATACAATAGTTTTGCTGAACCTTCATAGAAAACTGATAACCTTTGAAGTACCAACTACTGTGTATAAATACAAAGCAAATGGAAAAAATCTCAATCACAATTATATCTGTCGCCAGTACAGCATTTTACTCATTGATCTTTTCCTTTTGCCATCAATCCGTGTTACCGCTGCAGAGACTTAAACTCCACAACAAGAAATAGCCAAAAAAAACAAACAAAACAGTTTTGCATAATTAATAATAATTATTTTTTTCTCAAAATACAGGAGTGAAAGAATCCCTAAATTGGGTGTGAATTTATGCTTATATATACGGTCCAATATTGCCAGGTGTTGACTCATGTAAGTTTCATTCTTGGGAATGGAGATCCTATTTTGCTTGTCGAGAAAATTTATAGAGCATTCAGTGATCATTCTTGGGATTTTAGGAAGCAATTCACTACAAGCTTTGTGAAGCTAGCCATGGGGGGGGGTTTGCTGAGAGACTACTGGTGTCACCTGTCAGCACTGTAGACTGTGAACGTGGATTCAGTAAGATGAAATTCATAAAAACGGACATCAGAAATAAACTCTGCATCTCATCTCTCGAGAATTTAATGAGAATCAGCAGAATCAGCATGTACAGATGTGAAAAATTAGACTCTGAAACAAGTGGGCAGCCCTAAAATCGCGACGGATATTCATGTAACACTTTGTAACATTTTGTTAATGCTTGTTGTAATTAGAGTATTAACTAACCCATCTTTTGTAATTTTCATTGCTTGTTAAATTAATAGACTAAATTAACACTTGAAAAAATGTACACTTCTTGTTCTGGCGACATTTTTTGAAAATTGGCGACAAAATATTGAGGTTGGCGATTTTTTTGGCGACATCTTTTTAAAAGCCAGGACCATCCCTGCTATGCTATTAATCCTACAGGCATGGAGCCCAAGCTGGCTTTCATAGAGAAAATCAAATTTACAGTACTGATTTTGGCTTCCAGGTCAACAATATGTGCATTGATGAGGTAAATGTGGGCCAATCATCGAATCACATTCTATATTGTGAGACAATATTTTTGTATCAGGTGTATTGAGATATAAAATTGCACAAGCATGCATGTGTTTCTCAATTTTGTTTTATTTCCTCAAAATGGATACTTTCTCTTCTGGTGCAATGTTCAACAAGAAAAGGTGTTCAAATGGCATTCTACCTTCATCTGACATTCCTTGAATTTTTGTAACATACTGAGGGAAGCTGATCTCAGCTGCCTTTTGATATTCAGTGAAGATATACCTTTCCTTTGTGTGTATTATAAAAGGGATGGAGGCATGACTGAACAAGGAAAAAAGAGCTGAAATATAGTTGTATTTATTCCCAGAAAAATGACCAAACTTTATAACCCATTTCATAATTTGTACCTCTGCTGAACAGCATGGGAAGAGTTTGTGCATTGTCTGTTTATACCATAGTGCACTTCACTTTTCAGTATCTTTTATCCAGCATGCAATTTCTTCCATCGGTATTGCCATCTTTAATGAAAGTCTGAAATAAAAATTGTAAAATGGGTTGAAAATGTAAAAAACAGCTACTTAGAAGATAATATTAAACTGATATGTCATAAAAGATAACATATATCTCCACACAACTTACTAGATCAGCCTGCATGATAGTTTCTTCCAAAAGATGACCTTATTTCTCTATTCAATTTTTGTCAGTTTTTTTTATGACACAATTAATGGACTTAACAATGACAAGGCCAGATCTGCTTAGCAAGTGGTAAAATGTCTGGAATTCTGTCTATCTTTCTGCACACTTCACAGAGGAGGCCCAGAGTGGCCAAATGGTTTAAAGTGCTCACCGTTCTGGATCACTGCCATCTCACCTCTGTCTGTGTGGGTTCAAGTCTTACACTTGGCTAACATGAGTACATGAGAAAGCTTACCAGTAGCTTCTCGTGGGTTGGTGGTTATTCCCGGGGTTTTCCAGGGCTCTTCCTCCTCCAGTTATACTGGCTGCCATGTATAGCATATCTTGTGCTGAAAATTGACATTAAACACGACAACAACAACAACACTCCACAGAAATTAGAGTACAAGAAATGATGCCAGAAAACACAGTAGCATCAGTGGCATTTAGAGAAAATCGTGTCACCTGGGGAGCATTCTGAATCATCTCTATTCAAGTGTCTGCTTTTTGTAAATGAAACAAGCCACGATTTATCATGTTGGTTTTATTTTAAGCAACTTCATTAGTAACATGTTTTAATAAAGTTACTGACCTTGATAAGTTCTACTTGTATAGACTAATAATGAATCTCTGTTTTGGAGGCTTGAATAGTCCTAGTCTGTAAATGGTTCAAACCATCATCTCTCTCTCTCCCCCACAGAGATCAGATGTGCAAAATAATTATTTATGAACATGCAAAACTGTGTTTAAAATTAGTTAAAGGCATACACTTTTATGGGCAAGGATTCTGCATATGGAATCAAAATATTTGTTCCTTTCAGTCAAGGGTTATAGCTTATAGAAGCTAAATTCATATTAGTTGATACATATGGTTGGTGTCAAAATTGTCAAGCAGATTAAACACAGTATTCATTTTAATGATTCTGTATTAGGATGCTCCTATTATAAACAACTGAACCAACAGATTAATTTATCTGGCTAGACAATATTATGAAATGTCACATGATTAAGTACAAATCAGTAGTTTTCAGAGCCATTAATGCTGACATGTTAAATTCCAGACATTACCCCAGTAGCTGAAATGCTGACAGGTTATATTCCAGACATTACCCCAGTAGCTGAAATGCTGACAGGTTATATTCCAGACATTACCCAGTAGCTGAAATGCTGACAGGTTATATTCCAGACATTACCCCAGTAGCTGAAATGCTGACAGGTTATATTCCAGACATTACCACAGTAGCCGAAATGCTGACATGTTATATTCCAGACATTACCCCAGTAGCCGAAATGCTGACAGGTTATATTCCAGACATTATCCCAGTAGCTGAAATGCTGACAGGTTATATTCCAGACATTACCACAGTAGCCAAAATGCTGACAGGTTATATTCCAGACATTACCCCAGTAGCTGAAATGCTGACAGGTTATATTCCAGACATTATCCCAGTAGCTGAAATGCTGACATGTTATATTCCAGACATTACCCCAGTAGCTGAAATGCTGACAGGTTATATTCCAGACATTATCCCAGTAGCTGAAATGCTGACAGGTTATATTCCAGACATTATCCCAGTAGCTGAAATGCTGACATGTTATATTCCAGACATTATCCAAGTAGCTGAAAGTGCCAGATCATAGTCTTAAGCAGAGAAATTTGACATGGGCCAATTTACAAAATTATCCTTTGCTACCCTGAACATTTTCCTTAAAATAGTTTCTGTCAAAAGTTGTGTATGTATCACATATTTGGACATTATTAAAATGATATAAAGGAAACTTTATTGTATGCAATACTACAAATTTTATTACTCTTTTAGAAATGTGACTAGTTAGCATGAAAACACATTGCATTGCATATATTTGAGTTATAAATGCCCATTAGATGTTTCTTGTCTTTGTTTACCACTACAGCAACAGGACATAACCAAACCTCCTTTACAATGCTGCTTGAATGTCAATCAGCCATTGTAGAGTTATAAATCATATAATGACAGAAAATTTGTTCTCAACGATAAAACTGAAAAGATTATCAGTAGTGTATTCCTCTAAAGTGTAAAAGTGAGGGTAAAAAGACCACCTTGTGTCAGAACTGTCGGTCAAATGAAAAATGTGGAGGTCAAAAATGTACTGACAGCTTTTTCATTTGACCCATATTTTTTCAGCTTTAAATGGGATACTGCAACTTGCACAACATACTCTCTCTCTCTAAACATACAAATAAACCAACATGCACAATTAACAAACAAATGCATTGTCCATTCAAAGAATAATTTTATTAGTTCATTTTCCTTTTTAGTTTATAGTCATACTTTTAACATTCTTCTTATACTCTTTTTGCAGCAATACATTAGATATATATATATATATATATATATATATATATATATATATATATATATATACAGTATATATAAGCCAATACAAAAACCCAAATAAATCTTTCTAACCAAATGGCAGTGAATTATCTCCCTGTCATAAAATGTGTATTATTGGTTTTATTGCACCTTGTCCTGGAAAATATTTATCCAAAAATCAAAGGCTAATAATTCATCTTCTTTTTAGTAAGTTACATTTAAACTTTTAAATCTTCTCTGTTTGCAGCAAAGCTACAAAAAAGAAACAAAATCCTGCAGGTATCACAGTACAAATTGTTTTTCCATAGACCTCAATGCTAATGTTTTGTGAAATAAATATACTTTCTATCCTAACTCAGAAAGCATGCCACACACTGTCATAGAGAACAATGCTAGACTGTCAATTTGACAAGGACAGATCCAGGTACTCCACTACATTTAAGAGAGATAACTCTGCTGGAACTAGACAAGGGTAAGAGTTATTGCATCACAACAGACACATTTTCAGCCATGTGTACCACATTAAAAAAAATCTTAAAAAATACAAAATATGATCTAGATATGACTTAACATGATCTCACATGATGCCAAGAGGCTCAACCTTTTTTTAAGCCTAACATAAAGAACAACTCTTACATAATGCACCAATCACAGCTAGTGTTGTTGTTTATTTCTGAATACAATGTTCCTAGACCTTAAGCTCTGCCCACCTACAGTTGTACAATTGCTACCGTTATACCTGCAATGACCCCCTGACTTTGTAATCCAAATAACACATTTGTCTCTGCAAGCTTTCTGATTTCTATGTTGTGAAAGAATGCCTTAGGTGATAATGTACTCTAGCTATCTTGTGGCAAACAAGAGCAGATTTAAAAAAATTCTTAAACCCTGTCACAAAAAGATTATTCACTTTGGCAGTCTTCGCTATCACACAATCAGAAGTCACACTGGTATTCCAGTCAAGGGAATTATTTTCTTCATTTTTCATTAAAGTTAGATACACAGTCACTCTTTTGTGTTCTATGTCTTTCACTTTCTTGGCCGTTTTCATCTGGATATCACATTCTAGTTCGATAAGCATTGAGATTAAATGTCTAGATGACATTTTGTTGAGCTCGATAGAAATAGTGTGAGAATTCATGAGATTAGGGGAAGCTAACAATGCCTATGCTTGAAGTATACACGATGACATCCCTAATACTAACCACAGGATATTAAATAAATCCTGATCACATTATGTGAATAATTTGCATTAAAAAAAAAAGCCCTCACACATGCGTCAATTATCTCCAGCATGCATCCCTGATGAAAAAATATTTATACAGGGAAACAATGTAACTTAACAAAAAGCCAACATAAAGTTCAGTAAATATGTGCTTTAGAAGTATTTTCTGCCTCACATAAAAGAATAGTTCCTAGCCTTCCATGCTGATAATGGTGGTACTAATGGCAGCAGCAGATTTGTGTGGGTCAGTGGATGCTTAGTGGGGGAAGGGGATAAATCACATGTCTAGCTAATTGAGAGATATCAAAGATTAATCAACAAACATTGGCACATGTTGGAATATTAAATTATTGCTGTGAGGGACCTAGCTATACTTAAAGTGACATATCAATAAATGGCCAACAAACTCCATACAATTTAATAGAGAAATTTCTTTGCAGACTGTAATGATTTCTGGAGTTGACAAAATGACAGTGAATATTAAGATAAGGTATAGAAAAAATATCAACAATGGAAAATTCATCTCAAAATAGGAAGCATTTTAATTGCTTTGATTCTATTAAGTACATACCAGAAAACATGGCGTTGCTAAGTCTATCCATCAGTATCTTGTGCACTTAAATCTGGATGAATATTTGGATGAGGTTCAAGATGGTGATTCTATAACCATTACTGACCAATTAATCCTAATATTTTACCATGCAAATTGAGACCTGCAAAATGAAAAGAAAGAAGTGATACTGGTGCAGTTTTAATACTTTGTGATATCTTGAGAATTTTATTGGAAGACCAGTATTGTTAATTTTCGGAAACTTTCTAACTAATTAGAATGAATCAATCCCATGAATGTGAAAATGGTTTTCCTGTTGTGAAAATCCATAAAAGACAAGGCATGTGCCTTTACATTCAGTTGATAAGGCAGAGTAAACCTGATTTGGCAAAGGGATTTGGTATGCCAAGAGAAAAGAATGATCTGCTATTTCAACAACTAACATTCTAACCAACAAAAGAATTGTTGATACATCATGTTTTGAGAAGTCTTTTTTTTTTGGTACAAAGAAAAATTGGTAAACCAGTGAAAAGAAGCAAAGCATCAAGAAATTACACAAATTAGTTTATTTTACAGGACAGATCAACCCTGAACAACCAGTGAACCCAGATATGGCATAAACCCAATAATATAATTACCTCGCATGATACATTTGGCTCAGTCATTATTTCCAACACTTCCCCACTTATTTTTAAGCTTTTCCCATTTTGATAACTGACCATAGAATTTTCAAGATACATGCATAACAATGATACATTTCATGTTATCACTTAAGTATGAGGCATGAATCTCTGATGTCAACTTCACATTGGGGTCATAAAGGTAGAAACTAAGTTGGAGTGTTTAAACTTTCATTCTTCTCCTCGAAAATATAGTCCACAAAATGCCATATGCATCGCTATTTGAAGGACTGTTCTATTAGTGGAATTCAACATTAACACTGGCATATTTATGATTTCTCTTAAGTGTACCTACTTCTGCACAGTTACATTACTTTTAAGAATATATGACAACACATTGTGATTGTGATTATTTTTGTGTCTGTACAGAAATACAAATGATATTCATTAAAATAGGAGTGCAGAGCTTGACACCTACCGAATAAGCAAGGCAGTATCCCGATTATTTTCCTTAATCTTGGAAGTTTACCCCCAAAATATGCTACTTTATCACGGTGGATATAGTTCTAACACTGAGGTGCAAAATGCAGTTGCCTCACCCTCAAATGAGTCTTCCACGCTGCATAGTGTATGTTTAAATAAGGTAGTATAATGAGATTAATGCATAAATATTACTTACATACATACAATGACACAGAAATTTTACAACATGTGGTTGACTGCGCCAATAGAATATAGATGTTTTTTTTTTTATACACGAACGTAATGTTGCATCCTTTTAAAAGTTCATACGAAAATAAATACACAAAGCCAAAAAGGACCTTATTTTGTATAGCTATAACAAGACAAAGGATATAAATTTTATTCACTTGACAAGTCAATGGCAGTTCACACCCCAACCACAAATTTCTACCTGCATTTTTCATAAAGTCATAACAATAACCTCTTAATGCTGAGTACCATTTTTGTAAGTCTTTGGTATGACTCAGCTGGGGTTCGGCGTAATATATGTTACAGTGTATATTACTTGGCCTTACTCCACACGTGTACCTTTCCAAAAACTGCTAGCTCAACTTGGTCATTTCACTTCTTGGACATAGAGTAGTACTAATATTAGTACCCTTACTCGTACCTCGTGGACAGGGTACTAACATGAGCATATACGTGTTAATGGAGCAAGCCGGGTGTGATGCACACCCGGCGCTCTTTTAGCCTAATAATAACACTTTAAACACATTCCTTGCATATAATCCAATAAATTGAGCAGTCCTCTTATTTAATACTGGAAGTATCGGAAATCATTGTAGAAATAGTTGCAAAATCTCGTTTACCTTTTTTAGCCGATATTTTCGTTTAGATCGTCCGCCATATTATTTCAAATAATGATTACTTCCGTTCTCAGCCTCGTTTGTTTGTGTGCCATATAAGGACATTGACGCCTTATTTGGTAATGTAAACAAATCGTAGTAAAAATTTGGCTCCGTTTGGGTCAGAAATTCTGCGCATTAAAAGTAAATACGGTTTATCGGCAACTTTGAAATTCCACCAAGAAGCGATTATTCGCACTTGATTGATAATAATATAGCGTAGAATATCCAAAATATGGTCTGGCAAGCCTTACGTAGAAAAGGGGTCACGGCGAGAGTCTCGTGTTATCTGTCATGGTGGACAGGATACGGTTAGAGTAACCAAGCCAATTTATTTTATCGTGTAAGGGTTTAATAAATTCAAAATAAGCCAAACTTCTTTCACAGCATGATTATACTTATGTAGTTGATTTCTACACTGTTTGTTTTTCTCACTTTGGTGATGATTTTTTTTGCTCCATTACTTGATATGGGATCAGTTCGTAGCCTCAACCACAACAAATCAAGCTGAGGCTACGACATCGTAGCTAGGACATAGAGGAGCAGCAGAGAGGGTGAACAGACCAATTTTGGACCAGACTAGACAATACCAGCTTCTGAAACTGCAATGAATGAATTTACCAAATACATAAAATGTACTTTTTTATATATAAAAAACAGTTATCAGCTCTCTTTCTTTACAGTTTACCTCTAGGAGCAGAGACGGTGAACAGACCAATTTTGGAAGCGTCCAAAAACCGAAATAATTCCTACGAACGATCGAAAAATAAAAAAAGCGTCGACAGATTTAAAAAAAGCGTCGACACTTTACTGAGAAAATCTCTCCGGAATTTGTCTAATTAATATTACTCCATTGTCGTTGGTGATTTTTTCTAGTTTATTATGTACGCGCTTTACGCAATATACGTCTTCACCGAGGTCCCCCCATCCTCTCTGCTGCTATTAATTTATCCAAATATTTTATCAAGTCCAATACGATATCTTGTTCTAGGATCATGTAGTGCTATTGTTATAAATCCATGCGGAGCAGCTTGCGCTCGTGAAAAGAAATTTTTGAATTTAATTATATCCATGTCACCGTTACACCAAGATTGATGAATATTTCTCATCGTATGTGTATCAACTCCATTAAACACAACTAAAATATTACAGTTATCTCTGATCACTTTTGGTATTTGTGTGTACCGTTGAGTAACATAAATGACATCAGTGTTTTTATGTCTACCACGGGAAAAAATCCTAGCTGGATTTGATTGTTTATCCAGCATCACATCATTGTATACAACCAAATTATTAATAGATCCGTCTATGGAATCAACTGATGGTGTTTCATCAATATTGGTTATAAACTTGATAACATCGTCATCCAGTAATCGCGCGTTTTCATTAAAATCCTTGAGCACATCATAACATCGTTGATCATCAATTGAAGGGCTATCAAATACAATTTATCCCACTTTAACCATCTCGGGCCGAATTTTTTACACAAAAAACAGTAATATGTCGGACCCATCAAAGTCACTGGAGAAACTTGCATATTTCCTATAATAAAATATTTGACGGTCAATCTGACACTACATCTGTCGGTGTGGAA
Organism: Sinohyriopsis cumingii; assembly: GCA_028554795.2. NCBI lineage: Eukaryota > Metazoa > Mollusca > Bivalvia > Unionida > Unionidae > Sinohyriopsis > Sinohyriopsis cumingii. The sequence goes on from CM068833.1 coordinate 37,089,694, forward strand.
AAACTACATAAATTATATATATATATATATATATATATATATATATATATATATATATATATATATAATGTAGTTTTTCCACACAGACAGATGTAACAGTTATTTTATCAATCTGACACTACATCGATGAAACCCGATAGAACATTTATTTTATCAATCTGACGTTTCCCCATAATTCAGTGACGCACGCGTCTGTTGCGTTGCTGTATATAATCATGCGGTGTTGGTGGTTCTTCTCGTTTAGAGAAGTACTTATTTTTTTTTTTGTTGTAACACGCCAGTAACGCTCTATATGCGCTTCCTCCGCATCTTTTGCAGATTTCAGCGCGTCCTCGCAATCCACGTCCGCATCCAATACACGGTTTTAATAACGCTCCTCTTCTGATATTTTGATTGTGATGTTCGCAGTATTCCCCGCGACATCATCTGTTACAAAGTTCAGTTGATCCCTCTGGAAGCCATTTGCAATTGTTTTTTCCAATCCTCAATGATATATATATATATATATATATATATATATATATATATATATATATATATATATATATATATATATATATATATATATATATATATATATATATATTAATTAATTAGACAGATACTTATCTATATCATACAATGATGGACGAAAAAAATAACGACAATTACAATTTGGTTGGTCACTATACTGATACAGACAAATGTTTAATTGAAAAAAATAACGACAAGCATATCATCGATTATATGCAACCTGATCCTGATTATATCCAGGAGATGTTTGACAATATTCCCGATGATGAGCTACGTGATGCTGCTCAATTCGGCTGGTTCATCTTAATGAGTACTGCGAGCAGTTCATGACGTCACTCAACGAGGTTGTTCGCGTTGATAACAAGCAGGACGCAATTAAGTTGCTGGTCTATTGTGATTATCTGCTGCGTGGGATAATAATACAACATTTCTCGGATTTTTATGTTTTTACTGACGATAAATATTTTAATCTCGTCGCACGCGAATTTGCTGGCAAATCATCCGTTACTGAGATCATTCCGCGTGGCAGAACAAGATATCCTGTTTTTGATCTTGATACAAAATATCGCAACGCGGTATTGACGTACAAACATGATAAACCATCGTATAAACCATCTGATGAGAAACTCAACACAGATGAGATAATTGATTATTTCTCACGATTGTGCGATTGTGCTCGGAATAAAATCTATTTATTCGAAACAAATAGCGGATATCACGTACTCGTTAAATCAGCCCCTGTAACGTTCGATGAACACAAACAATTGCTAAACAAAGCCGCTGATGAGAAAAATCCCGACTGGGTCGTTGATCGACAAGCTGGACTTCACAGCATCAAGCTGGCGGCGACGCGATCTTGTAAACAAACTCCAACTGCGTGTAAAACATTAATATCAAACTACGCATCTGAACCATCTGAACTGTTATCGTGTCCAACATCAATTCAGAATTATATTAAGTCACAAGAACAACCCGAGCAGATCATTGATGAGACTCTTACCGTAGATGAGATAATTAAAATATCAACTGCGTTAACAAATCAACACGATCAATTAACAAAGATCGTATCATCGTCAAACAACATGATCACCATAGCGAGGCGACTCGGTCATTATTGTAATATCTGTCAACGGCGCCACGGATACAACGAAATTCACGGATATATCGAATCAAAATGTGTTGATTGTTTTGTTGTGGTGCATTCAGATATGTTTGTGATCGGTTGTTTCAGATCATCAGGAAAAAGATAACGATACCACGTGACAATATCAACGATCAGATTGACGATTTTATTAACGGTGAATCAACTAACCCAGCAATTGCCGAGGTTGATAATGTTTTACCGCGGCAACAACGAAATATCGAGTATATAAGATATTTGATGAAACTGAAACTCCGTCGCCGTAATTATCCTGGTCATTTCGTTGGTAAAAATCCTGATTATATTTATACTGAACCACCGTTACATGAATCGGGAAGCGGATGCAGAATTATCTACGGCGACTACGTTGATGGGTCAGTGTGTGGCATGGGAAAGTCTGAAGCCGCGTGGAGGTCTGTTGAATCAAAACAATCCTTGCTCGCGTTGAGCTACAGAAAAACGTTTACAAAAAAAATAAAATCTGATTATGGTGCAGAATCATACCTTGACATCGTCGGTGATATTGTGTTCAGACCAGGCGATGCACGACGAGTAATCGTACAAGTCGAATCTTTACACAGGGTCGTAGGTGTTCCGGATGTATTAATCATCGATGAATGGCACGGTATTCGTAGACAGATTTTCAAAAATATATCATCGTATAGAAAATACTGGAATAAGTTTTCAGCGTTAATAAATACAACCGGTCGTGTAATTGTCCTTGATGCCGACGCGAATAACGATGATCTGAATTTATTCAAATTATCCAGGCCGAACATAAAATTTATCATTAACGAGCATAAACCAGATCACGATAAAACATTTATCATTGAGAACTCGCACAAGGACAATCTGATACTGCTTCTGGATGAAATGAGATCTCGCCCCGATGAGAAGAGCGTGATATTTTCACATTATAAGTCAAGTACAGATTATTTCGTGGAGGGTCTTGCAAAAATATTACAATCGCACGGATATCGTGTAAGATATTATCACGCTGATACCGATCCATCACAGAAGAAGAAGGATTTTGCCGATATCAATCACGCGTACGATGATAGTAACGCTGTTCTTTTCAATCTCGCTGGTGAAGCTGGTATCAGCATAACTGATCAGAGATTCAAGAAGATGTTTGTTTTCTCGCACGAGCTTGGATCTGTCGAAGCAATAAAACAAGCTCTGCATAGATTTATAGATGCATCAACGAGATTCATTATTCATTTGTACGTAAATCATACCGTAAAAATCTTCCACTGACATGTGCCGATGTACGAAGATTGATAATCGATCTTGAAAAATTACTCGCCAGCGAAATAAAACTACATAGAGCTCCAAATTCAGATGAGCTATCAGATCCGTGTCGGGTTGCGTTCTTAACTGATATTGTTGAGGAAAATAATTCCAGGAAGTTCTTTACGGCACGATTGATTGAAATGATGAAAAATTCCGGATATAAGATAATAGAACAACCACCCGATAACTACGATGTGTGGTTATCAAAGAAAAATACAATAATGGATCACAATTATGTCGTTGATGATTTTTTGAGTACCAATGTCGGTGATCGAATAAAACACGCTGAACTTTATACCGAAAACAAAAATCCAACAACAAAATATCATAGATATAATCCTAATCAAGCTCATGAACCATATGTAGCAAAAAAGTTCTACCTTTAGATATAATCCTAATCAAGCTCATGAACCATATGTAGCAAAAAAGTTCTACCTTAATCATCTATTTCAGTGCAACATTGAAAAATTACCATCGGATGAAATCGAATCATTGTATAAAAAATCAAAGTATCTCAAACTATCTCAGCAGGTTATCGTTGATAAATTTAACAATGGTCGTGCCGTAGATAACAAAATATTTCGATCTGATAAAATCAGTCCTCGAGAAAAAATCGATCTGATCAGAGATTTCTTAACGATGTTGAATTTACCTGACATTGTTCCTGACGATTTATCACAACCATCCGTAACGGTATCGCATGAAGATCTTAAGATGCACATTGAAGTTATGTTACACGATCAAGATCAACTTGCCAAATATAACAATCTCATGAAAAACTGGTATGACATATTTCCCAACATGAGGATCTTCTCAAAGAAATTGACGATCAGAAGCATCATAGAGAAAATCAAATCGATTTACGGAGGATTCGGCACAACGTTATTATCTGATAACGAGATAAATCCTAATCGTTCCGATTATACGCTGAGATATCCGCGCTGGCCTGAATCAGATTTTATTTCCGATAAATCATGGAGAAACACGATCGTAGATTATATCGGGGTTGATGGTGGCAATGATATTTCTATAACAAACAAACACTCCGAGATGTTAAAATTTCACATCTGGAGCGTCAACGGATGGTTCAAATTATTTGATAATGAAGATGATCTGTTGATGTATCAATGAGACGATCTGACACTGGAACATTAGATGTTCTATCGATGAGTGTGGAAAACTACATAAATATTATATATATATATATATATATATATATATATATATATATATATATATATAAGAAATGTAGTTTTTTTTCCACACCGACATATGTAACATTTAAGTTGTCAATGAGACGATCTGACACTGGAACATTAGATGTTCTATCAATGAGTGTGGAAAAACTACATAAATATTATATATATCTATATAAGAAATGTAGTTTTTCCACACCGACAGATGTAACATTTATCTGATGCTATGTACGTGTGTGATCAGTGTGGAATCTTACAGATTTTATATAATAATATTGTTTATGTAAGTTTCTCCACCAGCAAATAGAACAGTTATTTTGTTAATCTGACAAATATCATTGATGTGGAATCTTCCTAAAACAATATATTATATGGAAAAGGAAGATTCGCCATATTTTTTTTAAAGTAGTTTCAACCCCGATATAATCTACGATCGTGTTTCTCCATGATTTATCGGAAATAAAATCTGATTCAGGCCAGCGCGGATATCTCAGCGTATAATCGGAACGATTAGGATTTATCTCGTTATCAGATAATAACGTTGTGCCGAATCCTCCGTAAATCGATTTGATTTTCTCTATGATGCTTCTGATCGTCAATTTCTTTGAGAAGATCCTCATGTTGGGAAATATGTCATACCAGTTTTTCATGAGATTGTTATATTTGGCAAGTTGATCTTGATCGTGTAACATAACTTCAATGTGCATCTTAAGATCTTCATGCGATACCGTTACGGATGGTTGTGATAAATCGTCAGGAACAATGTCAGGTAAATTCAACATCGTTAAGAAATCTCTGATCAGATCGATTTTTTCTCGAGGACTGATTTTATCAGATCGAAATATTTTGTTATCTACGGCACGACCATTGTTAAATTTATCAACGATAACCTGCTGAGATAGTTTGAGATACTTTGATTTTTTATACAATGATTCGATTTCATCCGATGGTAATTTTTCAATGTTGCACTGAAATAGATGATTAAGGTAGAACTTTTTTGCTACATATGGTTCATGAGCTTGATTAGGATTATATCTAAAGGTAGAACTTTTTTGCTACATATGGTTCATGAGCTTGATTAGGATTATATCTATGATATTTTGTTGTTGGATTTTTGTTTTCGGTATAAAGTTCAGCGTGTTTTATTCGATCACCGACATTGGTACTCAAAAAATCATCAACGACATAATTGTGATCCATTATTGTATTTTTCTTTGATAACCACACATCGTAGTTATCGGGTGGTTGTTCTATTATCTTATATCCGGAATTTTTCATCATTTCAATCAATCGTGCCGTAAAGAACTTCCTGGAATTATTTTCCTCAACAATATCAGTTAAGAACGCAACCCGACACGGATCTGATAGCTCATCTGAATTTGGAGCTCTATGTAGTTTTATTTCGCTGGCGAGTAATTTTTCAAGATCGATTATCAATCTTCGTACATCGGCACATGTCAGTGGAAGATTTTTACGGTATGATTTACGTACAAATGAATAATGAATCTCGTTGATGCATCTATAAATCTATGCAGAGCTTGTTTTATTGCTTCGACAGATCCAAGCTCGTGCGAGAAAACAAACATCTTCTTGAATCTCTGATCAGTTATGCTGATACCAGCTTCACCAGCGAGATTGAAAAGAACAGCGTTACTATCATCGTACGCGTGATTGATATCGGCAAAATCCTTCTTCTTCTGTGATGGATCGGTATCAGCGTGATAATATCTTACACGATATCCGTGCGATTGTAATATTTTTGCAAGACCCTCCACGAAATAATCTGTACTTGACTTATAATGTGAAAATATCACGCTCTTCTCATCGGGGCGAGATCTCATTTCATCCAGAAGCAGTATCAGATTGTCCTTGTGCGAGTTCTCAATGATAAATGTTTTATCGTGATCTGGTTTATGCTCGTTAATGATAAATTTTATGTTCGGCCTGGATAATTTGAATAAATTCAGATCATCGTTATTCGCGTCGGCATCAAGGACAATTACACGACCGGTTGTATTTATTAACGCTGAAAACTTATTCCAGTATTTTCTATACGATGATATATTTTTGAAAATCTGTCTACGAATACCGTGCCATTCATCGATGATTAATACATCCGGAACACCTACGACCCTGTGTAAAGATTCGACTTGTACGATTACTCGTCGTGCATCGCCTGGTCTGAACACAATATCACCGACGATGTCAAGGTATGATTCTGCACCATAATCAGATTTTATTTTTTTCGTAAACGTTTTTCTGTAGCTCAACGCGAGCAAGGATTGTTTTGATTCAACAGACCTCCACGCGGCTTCAGACTTTCCCATGCCACACACTGACCCATCAACGTAGTCGCCGTAGATAATTCTGCATCCGCTTCCCGATTCATGTAACGGTGGTTCAGTATAAACATAATCAGGATTTTTACCAACGAAATGACCAGGATAATTACGGCGACGGAGTTTCAGTTTCATCAAATATCTTATATACTCGATATTTCGTTGTTGCCGCGGTAAAACATTATCAACCTCGGCAATTGCTGGGTTAGTTGATTCACCGTTAATAAAATCGTCAATCTGATCGTTGATATTGTCACGTGGTATCGTTATCTTTTTCCTGATGATCTGAAACAACCGATCACAAACATATCTGAATGCACCACAACAAAACAATCAACACATTTTGATTCGATATATCCGTGAATTTCGTTGTATCCGTGACGCCGTTGACAGATATTACAATAATGACCGAGTCGCCTCGCTATGGTGATCATGTTGTTTGACGATGATACGATCTTTGTTAATTGATCGTGTTGATTTGTTAACGCAGTTGATATTTTAATTATCTCATCTACGGTAAGAGTCTCATCAATGATCTGCTTGGGTTGTTCTTGTGACCTAATATAATTCTGTATTGATGTTGGACACGATAACAGTTCAGATGGTTCAAATGCGTAGTTTGATATTAATGTTTTACACGCAGTTGGAGTTTGTTTACAAGATCGCGTCGCCGCCAGCTTGATGCTGTGAAGTCCAGCTTGTCGATCAACGACCCAGTCGGGATTTTTCTCATCAGCGGCTTTGTTTAGCAATTGTTTGTGTTCATCGAACGTTACAGGGGCTGATTTAACGAGTACGTGATATCCGCTATTTGTTTCGAATAAATAGATTTTATTCCGAGCACAATCGCACAATCGTGAGAAATAATCAATTATCTCATCTGTGTTGAGTTTCTCATCAGATGGTTTATACGATGGTTTATCATGTTTGTACGTCAATACCGCGTTGCGATATTTTGTATCAAGATCAAAAACAGGATATCTTGTTCTGCCACGCGGAATGATCTCAGTAACGGATGATTTGCCAGCAAATTCGCGTGCGACGAGATTAAAATATTTATCGTCAGTAAAAACATAAAAATCCGAGAAATGTTGTATTATTATCCCACGCAGCAGATAATCACAATAAACCAGCAACTTAATTGCGTCCTGCTTGTTATCAACGCGAACAACCTCGTTGAGTGACGTCATGAACTGCTCGCAGTACTCATTAAGATGAACCAGCCGAATTGAGCAGCATCACGTAGCTCATCATCGGGAATATTGTCAAACATCTCCTGGATATAATCAGGATCATGTTGCATATAATCGATGATATGCTTGTCGTTATTTTTTTCAATTAAACTTCTGTCTGTATCAGCATAGTGACCAACCAAATTGTAATTGTCGTTATTTTTTTCGTCCATCATTGTATGATATAGATAAGTATCTGTCTAATTAATATATATATATATATATATATATATATATATATATATATATATATATATATATATATATATATATATATATATATATATATATATATATGTCATTGAGGATTGGAAAAAACAATTGCAAATGGCTTCCAGAGGGATCAACTGAACTTTGTAACAGATGATGTCGCGGGGAATACTGCGAACATCACAATCAAAATATCAGAAGAGGAGCGTTATTAAAACCGTGTATTGGATGCGGACGTGGATTGCGAGGACACGCTGAAATCTGCAATAGATGCGGAGGAAGCGCATATAGAGCGTTACTGGCGTGTTACAACAACAACAAAAAAAAAAGTACTTCTCTAAACGAGAAGAACCACCAACACCGCATGATTATATACAACAACGCAACAGACGCGTGCGTCACTGAATTATGGGGAAACATCAGATTGATAAAATAACTGTTCTATCGGGTTTCATCGATGTAGTGTCAGATTGATAAAATAACTGTTACATCTGTCGGTGTGGAAAAACTACATTTCTTATATATATATATATATATATATATATATATATATATATATATATATATATATATAAGAAATGTAGTTTTTCCATACCGACAGATGTAGTGTCAGACTGACCGTCAAAAATTTTATTATAGGAAATATGCAAGTTTCTCCATTGACATATATGTGTCCGACATATTACTGTGTTTTATTGTTATTTTTCGATCGTTCGTAGGAAGGCTTATTTCGGCTTTTGGACGCTTCCAAAATTGGTCTGTTCACCCTCTCAGCTGCTAGAGGTAAACTTTAAAAAAAGAGAGCTGATAACTGTTTTTTATATATAAAAAAATACATTTTATGTATTTGGTAAATTCATTCATTGCAGTTTCAGAAGCTGGTATTGTCTAGTCTGGCAAAATTGATTGTTTCAATTTAAAAGCTGCTAAATATAGTGTGCTTTAGACTAATTCAGGCTGATGAGCATAAAGGAGTAGTCATTTAAGTTAGCTGTGTGCTTAGATCATTTACAATTTCCACAAGTACAATATCCAAAGAAATGTCAGCCACAGTACATCAAAGTAGTACAGAGGCATGCCAACATTCTCTCTGCTGTGCATTTTTCAAATGCAAACAACTTCATCTTATATACATCACTCTCAAAAGTACATAATAACTGGTGAGCACTTTTCGTATGACATATTCAGCGGAAATAAACATCATTTTCTAAAATGTTGGAAAATTAACTAAATGAAAATATATACTGACCTACAAATAATTTTTAATACTTTGGAGAGAAATTTACAAAAACAATGGTACAATGTTAGAATATTTGCGGTAGAACCTCCCTCCAATTGTGTCTTTTAATTGGTCGCCCACTATAGCACGAACTTGTCCCAGAGTGACGGTGTGTTTAAACGTAAACAATGGCAACAAAAGGCGTGAATTTAGTAAAAAAAAATAAAAAAATCATTTTATGACAAAGTGGACATTTATACCAAGGAGTCGACTTATATAAACGTGCTTTCATTCATTATTCTAGGTGTATTAAATTGTTTCGTACAATATTTTGTTGTGTAATGTATTTTCGAGGTTAGACTCGGACATGACAAATGACGGATGATATACAGTACAGACTCAATACAGAGGCATTGTTAGGCCTATTTAATTTATACTTGGAGTGTTTAGGGTTAGTATACTGCAGACGAAAAGGAGGTAAAATTTGCATTATATGGAATTTTTTGTGAATATCTGAATGTTGACATTATAAAATAAATAACAATCATAAATATTTAATGAGATATCAGTGCCAGTTCTTACTTTCTCACTCTGATTTCACAATGCAAGGAAATTTCCGAAGCTGACTAGCTAAATTGTGTTGGTTCAGTCTAAAAATATGGAGCATATTTGAAAATGAGGCTAGCATGGTAGTTTAGTATGGTAATCCTCAAATACACTGTGTACATTTTTAAAAGCAATCTGTCAACTAGTCTCCAGGCAAGCAACCACCAATAAGGTCTTGATTCCGAATTAGGTCCCTTCCCTGTCATGGAAAACCACACTTTATCTTGAGCAATTTTATTATATGATTTCTTTTTTTAAAAAAAATAATCTGAAAAGCATAATTTTCTTTATAGAACACTGATAGAATGGGATCTCTGTCTCAGAAAACAAAAATTATATACATTAAATTTTTTTTATATTTCATATCAAAAGAAGTAACAATTTTTTTCTTCTGCCAGTACATAATAATAATAATAATAATAATAATAATTACCATCATTCTGATCATACTGCTTCAGATTATTTACAACAACACTTAAGGATTATATATATATATATATATATATATATATATATATATATATATATATATATATATATATATATATATATATATATATATATATATAATAACATGCTTGATGATAAGAAGCAGAAGCATCAGAAAAATTCAATTTTATAAATAATTACTGATTTTCTCCATATTTGGCCCTAAAATGCTCATTATTTAAGCATTGATATTGTAGCTGGAAATGTATAAAACAGAGAAAAGGTCATATTCATTTACTTATCTTAAATCTGTAAAGTTTATCATCATCATCATCATTGTTATTATTATTATTATTATTATTATTATTGAAAGTCTGTATATTTACCACATTCAGAAATATTTATGGCAGGAATCACAACCTATGTTACATAGCGTGGCACTGTTTTCTGGATTAATTACAAAATGAACAAGTGCGTGCCACTAGTATGAGAGTAACACTTAAAATCTAGATTTTTGGATGCTCTTTGCATGCCACACAAAACCTCTTTACGTGCCACACGTGCTGTAGGTTGCCACCCCTGGTTTAGGGTATAGGAGAAAAGTAGTTCTTTGGGTGGATACACATGCAATTTTGCAAAGTGACCACACGAACAATCCGGCTGGATGGACAAAATCTATATATGAAGAACCACACTTGGGATGTTTTGAAATGAATTCATCTGGTGGAGCATTCATTGCACTGTCCAATACTTACACTTTGCTAAAATTAAAAGAATTTTTTTTGAAAGACAAAACATATCTCCACCATCCCAACCTTGAAAAAGCAATTCAGTTATACTGGTACTTGATAAATGGAAAGGAAAAATCGAGTATGGTGAAGTGAAAGGAATGTTGTTAGTATGATGACAAATCATTGATTTTGCATGTCAAAGGGAAGTATTTTACGTCTAGAAGAAACACTGCTATAATGACAAGGAATTGAATCAAGTCATCTACATATGCATATCAACATGCAAATCTTGTCTGCAAAAGCTGTTCATTCTAAAATAAGCTCACAGTTTTTGGTTTAAAAACAAAGCCAAATGCAAAATTTTATTAAATACATATATGTGCAAATTGGAACAATGGTTGTAATGCCCTGAAAAACTATATTCAGGTCACCTATATTTTATTACTAAACATGCTTACTATGTTTTATTTGTCTACCATACATATATGCGATTATTTGTTAACCATGCCAGCAACGTTTTATCTTAAATAAGTCTCAAACATAAGGACACAATCACCAGAATCTAAACAGATCATATCACCTACATGAACACTTCTAAATATCTGATCTGGCCTAGTTTAGCCAAATATTTTTTGTTGATACTTGCTTTACAATGTATATGCAAAAAAGGCTTTGGTAAAAATGTTCAAGAGTAGTTTTTAAAAATGGAACAAATTGCTTTAATGGTTTGAAATTGTCATCAGGTCACTGGTATATTACTAATAAATTCCATTTGTCAATTGATTTTTTAGCTTAGTCTTCCTTACATGGTTTATGTCAAATAATTCCATATCCCAAATGGTTACAAATGTGTAAAAGATGACAAATTACCAAAAGGGCATGTGAGTCTAATCGGGTTATTTCAAAGCAATATAAATATCCATATCAAATTCCATTTGTCAAATTCAAGTGATTTTTCTTAATGCTGATTATTAGGTTTTGCAAAAGAATCCGAGATAAGAAGGTAAAAAAAATGTGTGCAAGGAATTAAAAAATAACATCAATTAATGGAACCAAATCAAGTCTTTGAGGTCACTCAAGATATATACATACAGTATATTGTCTGGTTTTGTGTGACTTAATAGTTGTTTAAAACGGCTTACTTTCAAGTCATAGTGTGACAGACAGAGTGATGAACGGTGAGCCCAAAATTAATTTGTCTCTTTCCTTGGGTAGAGACCTAAATATGAGTGCAATATATGCAATAGTTAGGTACATATTATACTGAAACATATTTTCCACCCCTAAACTGATCCTATTGTTGTATTAGTTACAACTGTATATTACTTCTGCTAGAGCATTTGAGAGAAACACCAGATTTACCCTCTGTAAATAAAGTATATGAACAAATGGAAACGTGTTTCCAAATATGCACCAAATGTGGACAGTGTTTTAGAAAAGGTGTTGGATTTAATCACTTATTACAAATTGCCACATCATGGAATGCTCATTTTTTCTTTATATAAAGGATTTTTTGAGGCTGAATGACTGTGAAGGTCCCATTATTATTCTATGTCAAAGATGCATAGATCACCTAAAAAAGACCACTCTGGTGGTCTAGTGGTTAGAGCAGCCGCCTCAGATGAGGGAGGTCACGGGTTTGAACCCCACCTGAGTAATACCAAAGACTTATAAAAATGGTATTTACAGCTGCCTTGCTTGGCACTCAGCATTAAGAGGTTAGTGTCAGGACTGGTCAGCCTGGTGTCAGGATAATGTGACGGAGTGGGACATCATGCTACATGTCTGCAGCATGATGCCCCAGTGCAGGACATCACTATAAACTGCCACACTGCAGACATCGTAGCAATATGACTGAATTTTTTAAAAAGCTACATTAAAAATCCAAATCACACACACACACACTCACCTAAAAATCACTTTATCTTTTTCTTCTTGCCAGTAAGTATGACTGCAATGAATATCATATACTTTTTATTGTCTAATTATGTAATTAAAGAAAATTAAGTAAGTAATATTGCAAATAATATTATATATGGTGAGAATTGTATATTCATCAAAGAATTACTTTTAATTGTCAAATTAGGTAATCAAAGAAGACTAAAGACTTAAAGATTAAAGTTATTTCACAGACCAAATGATCTCCACAAGTGTTGAATGTTGACCTGAGTTTGACTAATAGGACTACTGTACTTTTGTGCTCATTTCAAGGGAAACTGCATATTCATTTTATTGAGAAAAAAAATCCCATTATTTAAAAAAGTACATACAGAATTCCTCAATGTTGATGTATACAAATTTTAAAGGTTATCTCCCTTCAATTACAATTACTTTTCAAACGTATGCTACATATTTCCTGGAATGGGAGGATGGTGATTGTATGATGGTATGTTAGAGGAACCTATTTGTTTTGAATTTTAAGGGGACATGGACAAATCCTATCCAAGATTTAAATAAAAAAAAACCATGTATGAAAGTAGCATCTTCCTATGGGTTGATTATTGTTGGCATGTATTTAGAACATGTTATCTGGAACTGTAGGGTATTGTGTTTAAAATAGTATGGACTGGAGATTAGGGAGGGGAATTCTTTAGAAGGTTCTGTTCTCTGCTAACAGTTGTGTAAAATTAGCACTAATTAGCACTAATTTTCAAGATATCTGACAACAGAATTCTCAAATACAGAACCATATGGTATTTGATAAGCTTTGGGGTTAATGACGTTTCTTTAAGAAGATATGGATATCAAGAACCGTCTGAAGAAGTGTTGCTGGATTTTGAAAATAATCACGCTGCACATGCTTATCATCATTTGATGACATTCATGGATCGTGTTCAGAATGTTGATTCTGGTTTGCTGATTTCTCAATGTTGTATCCATTCTACTAGTTCTCGCTGGAACATTTAGATATGTCTAGACAGTAAGTCGTTGACGTACATTTTCGAGCTCGAATAAGTGCACTACCAGCTGGTGTTACTGATTACAGGGCAAATGTTGTCATACTTTCAGATAAAGCAATGTTACCTGAAGGTTTTGGTGGACAAATGAGTCATTGCTGCCTGAGTAGAAAACATGTAATTAAATCGTTTATGATATTATAATGTCATATCATCATGTTAGTGTCAGTTTGTCTGTGGTCAAACTAAAAAACTACAGTCAGCATAAAAAATAATTGTGGAATGAAATTGTCACTAAAAAATGGACAAATCACAAATGGTCCAAATAGACTATCATTGTCAGAAAGTCAACTTTGGCACTTTAATAAAGCCAAACAATCAAAGACTGGCGTCAAACTCAATCTTTTTCTACAGGTACCATTAAATATACTGTTACAAAAGGTGGTACATTTACACTTCGTGCAGCTATGCCAGCGTTGATAGACGCTGTGGCTCCAGCTGTTGCAAAAGCAGCCGCACTTGGTGCTGTTGGAACTGCTGATGAAACGGCACTAAATAAAGCAACAGGAGAAGGAATAAAGATTTCTAAAAAGGGGAAAGTGTATAAGACCAACGTTATCAACACAGACAATAACAGATCCGCCAAGATGTGACCGTGAATTAATTGCTGTACTTGACGCTGTGTCAAAGTCCCTAAAACCACCTAATAAAGTCGTGCCCGAGTATACAAGTAGACGCATCATTTTAAACATATCTTAAAGTATAATGGTAGATATTTATGGAAGATCTTCTTCACAAAAACCAAACAACTAATAGAATAACCCATGAAAATGTAAGTAAACAGATTGGTGATGAAATATCTGAATTATTAAATCTTGCAAATGTAGATCCAAACGAAGTGGTTGTATTTCAAGATAAGCAAGGGAAATTAAAAACAAGAAATCTTTCATTGCAAGATATTATCATAGGAATTAATGGGATAACTGAAAATAGCATTGTTGTGTTTGATAGTAATAGTATAACTAAACACGGTGTTATTATGACAACGATATCGGATAATATTCGTGGTCGAGTACTGAAATCCGGTGATACAATGATCTGTTCTCTTAATATGTATAATAATAAAATTACAGATCTTGGAGAACCAGAATCAGACAATGAAGCTGTAATGTAAAAAACACCTCCCAATGATGAATTCGTTAGTTTCATTTAATGATGCAATAACCACATTTAAATATGATTTTAATACTCATGTAAACACATTTTCGAATTATCACAAAGGAATAAAAGGATTTGTTGATAATTTCTTTGGAAAGCCAGCATTTATTGGTATTAAACTCAAAGAAATTAAAAAAATCACAGACAGTGTAGTTTGTACAGTAACGTCTGGACAAGCATTATGGTCACCACTTGATAAATCTATCAAACATCGTGCTGAGGTTACCGGTATATACAGGTTCTCAGTACTCGGCATTACAACATTTACGATATCCACCACAATACCATGGCGTTATCCCCTGACTCTATCAGGTGGATCTGTGTTATTTATGCTGGAGTAAAACAAGACAATATTTATAAAACTTCCAGAGTATCGAGAAAAATATCCATGGTACTGTGTAGAGAAAGGAAGAAGAAAATCTTCTACGGGTCCAGATCCTGAAGACTTTTTTTTACTTCGACTGATGGTATAATAGTTAAAAGAATTGGCATAACATTATATAATTTGCTCGTCATTATATTGATGATGTTTTTCTTAATTATTTTCCTAGGAACATCAAACCTGAACATGTACACGTACTTAATGATCTACAAAATTTATTTTCCAATATCATACAATATTAAAGTGACGATGTAAAAGAACAGATCATTGAAACAATACAGCATTTAAATAAAATTGTATCAGATATTGAATATGTCAACTATCTTATCGTCGAAGAAGTTTTTTGATGCTCTTATTGACTGATATGTTGAACTTAAACAAATAATTGTTAGATTAAGATAAATATTTGCTAATCATTATAAAATAAGCGAAGCAGATATACCGAAATTTGTACTGCCTAAATTTAGAACTGATGAATTAAGAAAATCACTCAACGTTTTGATCAATGAAAACTTTCCTAAAATAGTTGACAAATGGAGCCAAATAGCCCCACCAGCAGCTATTCTCAAACATAACAATGATCCATACGGTGGAGGTCGTAATATTTCACCACGAATTGTAAATATTACGTCAACAACCGCAGTCTATCTTGCATTAGATGCAATTGATATCAGTTCTCAAGTTGATCTTGAAAAATCTAGTTAAGCCCGACAAGGATATATTTCATATGCATTTACGCCTCAAGTTGCTCCTGGATTTTTGATTGTACAAGAACCCATTAATCCGGTTTATCTACGTTGTCATAATCCGCTAATATCATGAAATGATTTCAAACATACTGACCATTCCGGACACGTATTTGATTTATGAATTGAAATTTGAATTTGAAACTGTATGTGAAATCTTAACGATTTTAAGATCACAGATTTTCACGTTCGTGATTGATTTTCAATCGGGGAAAATACACAATATTAGAGGAGAATGTTTTTTTTATTGATTCTCGATCATTGTTTATAATTTGATGGTGTATATGATGCTCGTAATTTTTCAGATAATTAAACACTTTCATAAAATTGATGGGGTAAATAATACTCAAAACAATAAAAATTTCACCGAATTTTTTTTTTAAAATTACATAATAATCCTTGACTTTGTCGAGGAACAAATAAATATATTATGACAATTTTTTTAAAATTATTACTGATTCTCGTCAGATTTCAGGTAAATGATACTCGTAATTGTTAAAATCATTCAGATTTTATAATTTGATGGGGTATATGATACTCGTAATTGTTAAAATCATTCAGAATTTCTAATTTAATGGGATATATGCAATTAAAGTAATAATTATAAGACTAATTTTATAATTTGATGGGGTATATGATACTCGTAATTGTGAAAATCCTAATGAAAAGCAGAAAATTACATAATTATTAGATTGAATATTATTATGACAATAATTTATCAAAAATAAAAATCTTATTCTTCACTGATTATTGTGTTTGTTGGGGAAAATGATGCTAGAAATAATAATTATAGGACTGATTTCAAAATTTGATGGGGTATTTTTCAAATCATAATGTGGGAGAAAATATGAAGTCTTTCAATTGCAATTATCAAAATGAAGCTATGGAATTTAATGCTTATTTCATTTTCAGTGCAGTAAGGAGGATGCAATTGCACTTATCGAAATTACAGCAGAATTTCAAAATGTGTAATCCAGATTGAAAACCTATGACATGGCTCATGTAATTCGGATTTGCAGAATTAAGAAAATACATTTTGAGGAAATTCAGGATATAAAACTGTAAGTATATTTTATTTTGCCATTCTTATCACCAGCTAAAGAAAAGAGTATATGACTTGTCACTTGTATGTTATATGTAAGGACCTTATCTTGCGTATCTTATATAATGTAACTAGCCTAAATCCGTAACATTGTATCAACGCGGATTGTGCCAAAGCAGCTGGTATGTGGCAGTCCACGAAACATGTTTTAGTTCATTCAGAAACAAATTTAAACAACCACAACGTAAAGAGCCTTTTACGCGAGTGTACATGATTTGTGTACAAATGAATAGTGCTGGCGTCTGCGTCCATTGTTTGTTTACAATAGAAAGTAGTTCCTTTATGCACGTGAATGCTGGATGTGTATTGTCGCGCGAGTTCAATATCTGGTAATACTGAACGATTCTGACAATGTAAAGTTAACGGGGGGAAAAAATCAGCATATAATAATAATTATTTTTACACACATATATAGGTTCAACATTTCTGCAGAGCCTCGCCCAAAATCCACCACGGGAGAGTGCAAAAGAGCACCCACCACATGGTGACATGGTGGGAAGTGTGCCTGACTGTTGAAGATCGACATTTAGAGGAAAAAAACTTTTAGGAAACGGCCCCATGCTATTTAACCTAACTAATAGTTAGAAATCCAAAAGTAGCTCACGCAATAGGCGTGGCTTATTTGCTGTTTGTTTTTCCTAATTATTATCGCTGACAAAATCTAGATGATGCATCAGACCTGACAGATTCAGAAAAATAATTATTTATAAGGTTACAGGCTCTACCTTCGATGACATATTTATTCCCCTTGACTCTGACAAGGCTGATGTCGTCGACGAAGTCATAAAACATTAAATTGCTTTCTTACGATAAGAGCGTTTCCTATCTTACTTCAGGAGTGAAATACTGACAACATAATATGTTTGTAACGCCGATTTGGTTCGTTGTACCGAAGGAGAGAAAAAAAAAACAACACAAAAACAAACCCAACAACAACCACAAGATATAGTTTATTTATAACCGAATATTATTATTAAATACAGGCAAGATAATTCTTTAACGGCTGTACGTATTCATGACAGAGCTATCTCTCTGTACAATTTCCTTGCTATATGCAATACTGAAATGTTATTTATTTATATTTCTTCGAAAGCGCTGATCTGCTACATATTCTACAGACCGCATTGAAATATCATAATATTTTCCAGCCGCATTCATTGATTTAAATGTTATTTCTTCACCAGTCTCTACATTTACAGATTTAACCGATCTCCTTGCAATTATTTTGTGTATACCAGTTTCACCAAATTTGCTATTTTGACTCTGTGTAATAGCTTGTAAATTACCCAAGGAATTATCGAGTTTCCTGATGCTAGTATGATCAAATACAAGTCCATCTTCGCTTACTCTATCAAAACGTTCATATATAAATCTGTGAGAAATATACATTTTCTTTTGCCAGCACGGAATTTGAGATAACCAGTATTAATGCAGAACCGACTGTATTTTTAGTCGACAGTTTCTGATATAATCACGAGATGTTTCGTAACCTTTGATGAAGGGATGTTTAAAAACTCATTTTGCTCCATTTTATATAATAGTATTATTTGTCTAAATCATCGTTTTGAAAATCTGGGGAGATTGTTTTCAGCGTTTATTATAACCTTATGATTGTTGCACACACAACTGCGTTTCTCCTCTAAATCGAACACCGCACTTCAAACACGGTTTTGATCCAATTTATTTACGTAGGCTTTGTTACAGGGAGTTCTAGAACCTATTATTAGCCAGATACAGTTATTCTTTGTTTGAATCATTTTATATATTATCAACATAAAAAATTACAGGATTGCTAGAACAACTACATATAGGCGTTGATGCATCATGGGGCGAATGGAGAATAAAACAAGAAAAGATACTTAGTTATTCTGATTGTTTTAACACCTACACATACACTCGCTAGATAAATGAACAAACGAAGAGTAAAATCTCATACTTATCACAGCTTCGTTCGATGGAAGGGAGACGCATGGACTCCTGAACGAATCGGTGAGTAATATACTCCAAGGATTATTATTTGGGATGAAATATGTACAGTGCCGCTAGAAACATTAAAAATATTTCTTGATTCGCTATTGTTGAAGAATACTGCAGTGATATTGTGTGGCGATCATGGTCAACCACCACCATTTGTTGGATTGTCTCCACACGAATTGCTAAAAAGTTTATAAATTATTATGAGGAAATAACTCATGATCATAGAGTGCTTGATGCAGAATTAAAAGAGTTTAAGAAATTAATCAGACTACAACCAAATACAATTCAATGTGAAACAATGCGTGAGATGATTTCAGAAACTTCTGTGAACGATTTTCTTTAAGTGTGTAGACCAGATCATTTGATAATTGCAAGTATTATAATAGTTCGTGATACACTTCAACAACAATTATTTCTGTTACATAAAGAAAACAATTCAAATCTACATGTACCATTGTGTTATCGCCCAGCAGATACTCGATGGCAAAATATAGACATTTAAATTCCAGGTTCCATCCGTCAAGGAAACACAATCTTGTATCGAATGATATTTAGTTCCTGTCAGTGTTTTAGAGAGCACATTAGCAATAGAAAAACTCCACAGGCGCTAGAATATGCAATAACGATTCATTCGTCATAAGGATTAACTATTTCGGATACTAATTTTTGGATTGTTGATGATCGTATTGAGTGGTCAAACTTGGTTTTCCTCGCGGTGCCTCGAGTTAGAAGAATATCTCAGCTGCGGAGGTTTATCGTTTTCACTGGAATTAATAATCATACTCAGGAAACCATTGTTGGCAATTGCGATGAAATAGTAAGATTTTTAATATAAAAAAACAATGTGACAAAAAATAAGCACGATTTTAATCTCGATGCTGAAGTCATCATGACATAAAAACAACAACAGAATAATCATTGTACGAGCTGTAACAGTAATGTTGTGGCATTATTTTAATAATAATCCAAGACAGTTTACTTTAGATAGAATTAATAGAAGTCTTGGACACACACTCAGAAAGTGATGCTGACCTCTCTTGAGTGTAATCAACGTAAGGGTGCTGACACTTAGGCGCTGGTTCACAAAAGTGAATGCGGTGGTATCTGTGAATCTTCTGGAATTACTTGTAATTGTTCACGACGTACAAATCTACGTTGAAGAGAAGTTGAATCTAATCTGTAAATTGCAGGTGTACCGTGGATCTTACCACACTGGAAATGTTATAAGTCGCAACACTCGAAATAGAATCACTATTTTTAACCACCTTCATGTTCCTCTCAGGTTCATATAAATATCTTACAGTCACATTACTTAGTACTGGTTGTGTTGAAAAGTCATGTCGTTGTATTGGTATGTGTTCTTATTTAATTGCATAAATGGTTTTCATAGAAATCGCACGAGTAATTTCATTTTTTAACGCAACCCATCCAATAAATCTCTTGTCTTTCTGAACTATTTCCTTCGCCTGCTGATATCCAAAAAACCGCTCAGCAAGTGTTCGATTAAATCATTCAACAATTGCCTGATTGCGATGAATTGCAGTATGTCCTCGTCTGATTTTGACGTCATGTTTTTTCATCAGAGATGATACTGTACCAATAGATTCTGTGCTAGGATCAACCTGTAACAACTGTGGCCATCGTAGACCACCTTGTGGTCCGGATCCTCGTTGATAAATTCGTTCAAAAGCAGATACAACTGATGTTTCAGTTGATCGTGGTTCTGCTTCTTAATATCTACTTGTAAAGTCAATGACAGTCAACGCGTATTAATTAGTATGTGCATGATTGACGTTTACCAGTTTTAACGATATCGTGTGGTAAAAACAAAATATCTGCCTGATGAACTTCATTGGGAGCGCTGACATCAAAATGTGCGTACTGAATTCATTTAGGTGGTGGTAGGTAAATTTATCATATTGCTTGTCGTGCTAACCAATTTGCAGCAGCAGAACTTGTGACATTTGCTGCATCAACGAGTTTACTAATCGCTGGTCTACCTTTCCAATATCCTCTTAGGCTATAATAACTCGATTCCATTATTATAATAATCGGTCAATTAATTACCAGCCCCAAGCACTAGTTTACCTTTCATCACAGATCTTACCAACCAATTAGCTAATGATTCTCTGAAATATTTATTTTGTGTGGAATTTAACGTGTGTTTAACTTCCCATCTGCAATATGTCGTTCTTGTAAATCTTTATTTTTATACGCTACATCATGAACGTGACATGCTTCATCAATCACATTTATTGGATACTCTCTAGGTCTTGGTTGAGCTCGCTCGTCAAGTCGGATATCAAAACGGGTTCCTGGATCACAATAATTATATCCTGGAAAATGTTGTCATCCTAGGTATTTAGCCCATGGAGTTCCTGGTAATTTTCCTAATGCTGCATCAATATCACCACTTGTATTCATACGAGACTAAATACATTTATATTTATTTGTACCACATTTTACACATTTGCCGTAAGTGCGAGCTTTTTATTTTTTTGTTATTATTGTTGTTAATCCACTGGTGGAGGTGGATGCTCTACATCGAACACAATATAAATTCATATTATTTGTTATATTTGTATGACATGGATGTCATTGATTTCTCAGCTATACGAAAACAACAGCCAGTAAAACATCATCCAGCGCTACCAAATTCTATCAGAGCAATTATTGATTAATCTGATAATGAGATGGCTCAAATACGATAAGTTATATTTAGTAGCTCCATCCGTACATGATCAGAGATGCTACGAGGTGCTTAAATATTTTAATAAAAATGCCAAATTGTTGGACGAGGATGATGCTGATATTATTGATTCTATCATCGATATTGATGAAGCCCCATCTGTAGATGACCTCGATGGATTTATTAATAATCTCGTTGTATATAACGACGTAATGCTGGACAAACAATCAAATCCAGCTAGAATATGTTCTCGAGACAGGCATAAAAACACAGACGTGATTTATTTTACTCAGCGATATACACAAATAACTAAATTGATCAGAGATAACTGCAATATTTTAATTGTGTTTAATGGAGTTGATACACATACTCTGCGAAACATTCATCAGATTTGGTGTTCGGTGGATATGGACATAATTAAGTTTAGAAATTTCTTTACAAAGGCACAATCTACTCCACACGATTTATAAAAATAAATTGACATGATCCTCGATCGGGATATGGTATAGATCTTGATAAAATGTTTGGATAAAAATACATGAGCAGGAAGGGTGCGACCACAAATGAGTGTAGGACGGGTAAACAAAACACAAATACTTATTGAAAACAAAAGACAAAGATAAAGTAATAAAATGAGCTAACCCAATTAGAGAACTTCGCTATAGTTAGTGGCTTCCGTTTGACGTTATTGACCTTATATTTTCATTTTCGTAGGAACCTTTATTTTTCATAAATGGACTTTCAAGCAAACGGTCGGTTCACCCTCCCTGCTGCTTATTGGGAGTCAACATTTTTGATTTTCTCAGCAGCCCCAAAACAAGCATTTGTAAAACTTGCTTGATGAAGGCAAATTTAAAACTACGGCACGATGCATGTTCCAGGGTAGTACGTGCCAATGAAATTTAGTTTACCAAGCAATTAAGGCAAGCTGAAGTATAAGAACAAAGATACATGTCGCGACTATTATGATAAAATAGAACAGCTCTTGGTGTATTAACGGTCCAGACAGTGAGCGAGGGATTCTGCCATGTAGGAGCAGGGAGGCCATCGCCCCCAACTGGTCCGGGCTACGTTGTGCGGGGCCCAAGGCAGCATGCGGGGTCCAAGGCAGCAAAAGCGATGCGTGGGGCTCAAAGCAAAAAAATATGCACTGCCTGAAAGCGCTGTGCCCAAGGCTGTTGCCTTGTTCGCCTTGCCCTAGGGTCGGGCCTGACCACCAACCCAATTGCAATGGGAACCAGCATATGTGTATTGAACTGTAAGGAACCAGCACTGAAAACAGGTAAGATGACTTTGAAGTTTGAAGTGAGTGCGCCGTGCAATGGCAGCCACCAGAAAATTAGAAGAAAACCAGTCAGGACTACAGTGCAGCTTGCATTCTTGAGATGTTTGTACGTCCTTATCAGCGAACTCGACTTGAAAAGGTCGAGCCACAAACAAGATTGTCTGAATAAATGGATGGGGTTGTCATCTTCACTATAGAAAACCTCTTTCGATAATATCTTTATATCCTTTACATATCTTGATTTGATCCTAGATACACCGCCATCAAAATTTAAATTATATTACAAGAATAACACGAATCTTTAGACTCAACGGATTGGGATTATTTCGGAAATTATAAATACCCGTTGTACACAAAATTCAAATTAAATGTGTGAATCATTAAATGAAATTTGTTTCACTTAAAGGATTTTACTAATTGCACAGGTGGCTTATACATTATTGATATTTTAAATTGTCCATTAGAACTGGACAAAACTTTGATTTGAGAACGAACCGGGGTTTCAGTACTTAAGTTGGTTCTTGTAGCCTCTTGCCAAATCCCTCTCCTCCTCTCTCTCGCTTTGACATTTACATAACGAAATGTGGAACTATGTCCGCTCTTCTAAATTAACAGGTGCCCCGATGAGCGTGTAAGCACAGAACCGGGGTTGTGCTATGAATGGGTAGTTATCCCCAATAAACGTCTTATAGTATATACAGATGGGCATGTGTGTTTCTATTCCTTCCCAGCGTATGTCTCGTGAGGCATAAATGCTCGGGAATCGGACTAAGCAAGTACGACACTTTGTGTGCAAAAACGCGCTGGGATGTGATGGAATCGGTTCAGTACCCACGAATGTAGTTCTAGTCTATTTTAGAACATTTTTTCCTCTCTCATTTTGGTGGTGATAGAAGAGTTTTATTTATGCATTTTTGGTTGGGATTTAAAGGTAACTGTTTATTCTTGATAATATGAGCTCAGGGTGTTGTTGTCTGTGTGTATTTCGGTGACAGTGCACAGTGAGTAATAAGGCCTTGATGATGATCCGGAAGTGAAATCTGTGTTCTGTTTACATGCTGCTATGTTGACAGTCCAACATCTAAAAAAAGAGCAGGTCAACCTTTGACGAGAACTTCACCGTGAAGTCATCTTTGAAGGTATTTTAGATTAACATATGATTTGTATTGATTGACACACAGTGGAAAGGTCAGTACTGAGAAACAAATGCAGAGAACATATAGTAAAATTAATTGTATCCTATGTTCTGTCAGGGAAGCATTGATTCAACTTTAAATTGCTATAAAAATTTTATTATTAAAGATAGACACATGAGATTTTGACACCATGTGTATATTGACTGTAGCAATCAGAAAATATAATTAAAATTGAAAAAAATTAATTATTTTTTTAAAAATTAATCTTTCCCTATAAATTCACAGAAATGGTATCTGTTGGAAATGACACTCATTATTATTAGCAGCAATGTATTCCTACACCATATAGAAGTTGCAATGGAGGATTTTTTCAAAGCCTGTCAGCAAAAATTTCATTGAATTCTGTAATAGCACATAATAGTGTTTGTAAAATATGGACAGGAAATGTAACAGCCAATGGATTATATGGCCTATTGTCATATAAGGATCCCGTGACAAACACATGGAAGAAAAAACATGTTCACAGACTGGCACTGATGGTGAAGTTGAGAAGTCTGACTATACCAAAGGAGCTAGATGCATCCCATTTGTGCCATAATAGTTTGTGTGTGAATGTGGATCATCTGGTTCTAGAGCGTCATTCCATTAACAATAATAGGCAGTATTGCAAAGGTTATGGTCATTGCATTGGCTATGGTGACTATCCAGACTGTATGATAAAGTTGAAATTGTAATATGGAATAAATTCAGGTATCATGATATATCCTTTACATCCACCCACATCCGTATCAATTTATGTCTGGCATGGAAGGAAGGATGGATGGACGGATGGATGGATATGTTGAGTAACAAGGAGAAAGGAAAGAGTGTGGTCTTTATTTTAGTAGACCATGCTGGTATGACAGTGCTTTCTTAAATACATTTCTCCCTCCCTCCCTCCCTTCCTTCCTTCCTTCCTTCCTTCCTTCATTTCATTCATTCATTCATTCATTCATTCATTTATTCAGCTAGTCTAGTAAGTCATGTCTTGTCATGTCATGTTGTTTTAATTTTGATTTTTTAAATCTTTATTTATTTTGCTTTTAATTTCTTTATTTGTGTCTTCATATTCAGAGAAAACTGTTTCGACCTCTCCATAGGTCTCATCAGGTGGTAGTAAGTAACACAACTGCACATAACATACGTTGTGTTACCTATGGATTTTCCCACTACAGTTTTCCCTTCTGTACAATGTGTTCTTCATGGTGTATTTGAGCACTTTCATTTTGCACATGGAATTAAGATAACTTTTTCTGTCTGCAGTGTCCATTGGCTCCTGCTAAACCTTTGTATAGGAGTGATCGCCCTTGGTATCTAGCAGTCCTTTGCAGTAGTCAGACTTCCTATTGCCTTGCTGTGTCCTGTACCTCTGATGGGCCTGTATCATATTTCCTCGCCTTGCTAGAATACGTTTCCTGGTTTGGGGATGCTTTTGATACAACTAATGGTAAGTGCATTCTTTATCCATTGTCTCCAGTGATCTCAGAGTCCTTGTTGAAAGTTTACTTCCCACGTGTGTCACTTTTATTTTCAGTGATGATCCCAGGCTGTTATTGAGTCTGTGTATTGTTGAATGCAGTCTTGCCTCAAAGTTTCTGGAATAGTTCACATTTTTAGGTAATGAAACACTGATTGATCTGTTCTCTGCCTCACATTTCTGTGTGTTTGTGTTCAGTCGCAGTCTTTCTACAACATCACAGGAGAGTTTCATTTTCAGAAGTTCTAGCAGGATGTTCTTATCATTTTTTGTCATGTTGAGATGAGTCATTTGATGAGGGCCCAGGTATGCTGACCGCATCCACCAGCTTTAGTACTTCCTTCCCACACAGACCTTTGAATAATGCCAGCATTTGGAGCAGTCCCCTGAATAACAGAGCAGAGTGACATCCAATACTTGGGGAAGCTGACGTTTAATTTTTGTAACATCACCACTATTGTCCTCCATCATTTGCTTGAAGATTAAACCGCAACGTGCTTTAATGTCTTGTCGAACAATTTTCTGTTTGAGCATTTTTCCTTCTCTTGTACTTATTCCTAGAAACATGTTTTCACTAAATATTGCAGAATTACACCGTTTGAACTGTAAACGACCCAAATGGATGGGATCCGACAGTCTTTCTTCTTGCCACATTGGATGCAGAATGGTGTAAACATTTTTGAAGCCAGCAGCAGCCTGTGCATCTCCATCTGTTGTTGCATGTCTAATGAGAATCTCTTGCAGAACAAACTTGTTTCCCATTTCTCTTGCCATTTCATACTCTGAATGTGGTGCAACTGGTTACAGATTTGCTGTGCAGTCAACATGGCCTCCTGGGCATTTCACATCAAAACCTTTCCCCTTCAGCCATGCTCCAGTCCAACACAGCTTGTTTTCTATTGTAGTTCCCACAATGTATTGCTTCTCTGTAACAGTTTCGCAGGCAATTCCAACAGCTTGTGATGAACTTTGACCAGGTTTCTTTTCATGTCCAAAGCTAATGGCATTGTATCTTGCATCAAAAGCAACATTTATTTGCTCAGGATGCTGAACACCACGCATAAAATTAACTTGTCTGACTAGTTTCAGCTTGTCTGTCATGTCCATTTCATTGAGCTCCACAGTTGCTTTGCCTAGAAGGTTGGAGGCCCTTTGCATAGATGTTCTGCTAGGTGGCGGAATGTCAGTGGCTGCAAGCAAGTATCTAGCCCTGGTGTTGCCCATTGGTGTATCTTGTAGTCCAGCTTGAAACATCATATTTACAGCAGCAGGATTTGGCCCACGTTTATTTGCTTTTATCTCATCATACAACCTATACTCTGGTGACTTAAAGCTGCAGTTTTTACACATCATAGTATGCTTCCAAGCAAGTCCCCATTTTATTTCATTAGCAATTTGGAACTCTGGTCTGCCACATATGTTGACTTGATTGCCATGGCGATGAATGATATTATTCCACATTTCAACATTTTTTTTCATACAGGTCATATGTGTCCCATCGTGCTCATTCAAATTTGTCTCTTTCAGGTCCAGTTTTGCTTTGGATGATGTTCGTAGAATTTTGGCAGACCCAGGTGTGCCATTACAGTCTGGTGCCTGAATTGACCTGAGACCCCCATTTGTCGGCTTTGTCACTGCTATGAGAGAGAACTTGTCTGCATCAGTTCTTCTGATCACTGGAACAGATGCAGCACTGGAACTTGGTAGAGTATCATCAGTCAGATATGTAACTCCTTTGTTATGTGGAATATATCCAGGTTTAAGAAAAAGTTGTCTTCCTCTTCTTGTACCCTTTCATGGTTTCAGTTACAATAACTGCATGTAAAATACAAGAATTATCCTCTCTCTCTCACTTATATAACTAGGAGAAGGCATGCTAGCGTGGTTTCAGAGAACTTCACCAACTCTTCAATACTACTGGAAGCCTGACATCTGAAGACTCCTCCCCTTCATGGGTGGAAATGATGTCATGTACTTGGTTAGACCTAGCTTGCGTATTTCGATGCTACCAGATTTCAGGTGTTACCTTTCACTGACAAGATCTGGTTTAATTGCTTCACACCTTATAAGGAAAACCATTGATGTTTATGGCAAAGGAATGGAGAGACTTTGCCATAGAACAAAATTTGTCAAATTCAGGTTTTAAATTTTCATTAAAATTTAAGTTAAATTTTAATTTTCATATCAAAATATGTATCATTTTTTAAAATTGAATTTTCTAAGAAAGTTAAAAAGTCAAGTTTAATTTCTAGTAATTTCCAGATTGGTTTTAGATCTAAAAACTAATTACAGTTTATTTGAAGTGTTTATCTTGATTAGCAAAATCACAATTAAACTTTAAGTTTTGTGCATTTTTTAAATTCGGCCATTTGGAATTGGCTTGTGCTTGTGTTACATTGGTGTCAGCTAAAAGCCTGTATCTGTCCTATTCATGGATGATATTCCTTAAAACTTTGCTGCAATATTTAAGAGACATTGATTTGATCACGGATGGAAGTTTTGTCCATGGAGGTGAAATTGTCTAACCCTGTCAGGAATCGGTTCACAATTAATACTTCCAGTTCAGTACCCACGAATGTAGTTCTAGTCTATTTTAGAGCATTTTTTCCTCTCTCATTTTGATGGTGATAGAAGAGTTTTATTTATGCATTTTTGGTAGGGATTTAAAGGTAACTGTTTATTCTTGATAATATGAGCTCAGGGTGTTGTTGACTGTGTGTATTTCGGCGAGAGTGCACAGTAAGTAATAAGGCCTTGATGATGATCCGGAAGTGAAATTTGTGTTCTGTTTACATGCTGCTATGTTGACAGTCCAACATCTAAAAAAAGAGCAGGTCAACCTTTGACGAGAACTTCACCGTGAAGTCATCTTTGAAGGTATTTTAGATTAACATATGATTTGTATTGATTGTCACACAGTGGAAAGGACAGTACTGAGAAACAAATGCAGAGAACATATAGTAAAATTAATTGTGTCCTATGTCCTGATGATCTTTTTCCTTCCCAGTGATTAATTAATTATCCCGCAGTGCGGGCATTAACCTGTCGCGCATGCCATATGGCTAATGCGACGTAAATTAAGCATTAGTCAGGTGACAAGAGGTAAATGACCTATACTGGCCGTAAGACTTAGGCCATGACAAGCACGTTCGTTGATAAATATTGTAAACTGCGCAAAGTTTATTTTGATACGCGCGACTATAAACTAATTTGCCAGAGTCCCCGTGCAAATACTGCCCGCTCCTTTTGACGTAGGGTGATGGCTCACTGCTATGTATGTTGAGTCAAGACAATATGACAAGATGTTTAAAGCATGCCGGATTTGTTTTCTTGAAGTGTATTAGTCCAAATATGCAGTCAAGCAGTAATAGAACTCGCCCACACGTGACCGTAATCAATCACCGCTTGCTGTAGAATCATGTGAACGAATAAATGTAGGCAAATGCAAGCATTCGCCATGCGTCGAGGTAATGAATGGTCAATTAAAGGTAGATAAAGCATTTCAAGTACGTAAATTAGCCCATGCCAGGTTGTTTTAAAATAAGCATTTGTCCAAGAATAGCGCCGTTGAAAGCCAAACTTGTCTGACAGGGAAAAATATAGTCCCTGATGTCGGAATATGAGATTTGACCATTCAAAGTTTGATAGAAGGAGGGCACATCAATATGGCGAGAAACTACATCAGTTCTGTTGGAAAAATGAAATAGTGTTATGATGTATACAATATGCTTTCACGCTCATCTTGTTTCTGATGATCGAATGAGCTATAAAATAGATGCTGACGATGTTTACAGTTAATCGTAATAATGAACCTGTTGAGAAGTTTGGGGTCATTTCCCAATAATTGCATCAAGTGATATATGTAGGGAAGATTTCTACTGGTCAGAACATAACCATGTGATCAGAGTCACGTACAAAGTAACTAATGTAAACATTGAATCGGAAGGCTTACTCACTGCAAACCTTTAAAATGAAATAAAAACAGTGGATTTGTGTTTTATTTAGAAACTGTAATAAATTGATTTGACAGAATCAAATAAGAAATCTTTATATTTTTTTTCCGAATATAAATAAATTTTTGATTACGTTTAAAAAACGCTGGGAGACTTAAAATCTGCCAAGAGTTGTAGTTGTTGTAGGGTTTAACGCCATTTTCAGCACATGATAAGCTATACATGGCAGGCGGAAGAAAAGGTGAAGGGAGAACCCTTGAAAACCTCGTGAAGAACCACCGACCCACGAGAAGCTACTGGCAAGCTTTCTCTCGTACCCATGTTAGCCGAGCCTGAGAATCGAACCCACGTAGACAGAAGTGAGATGGCAGTGATCCGGAACGGTGAACGCTTTAGGCCACTCGGGATCTCACTGCCAAGAGTAACATTAGGGTTACGCTGTACAGTGCTTTCACTGCGGCTCGTTAAATATAAATTTAAAACTATGGGTAAATGGATATAGGGATTAGGATGAGGGTATAGTCTAATATTATAACAATTGGATTCACTGTCCTACAATGTAAGATGCCGGCCTTGATAATTACAATATGGGGGTGGGAGGTGGTAGAAATCTCGCTACTCACCCATCGTAACGGTCGTCGTCAACGTCTTGCACTGGTTGACTATTGGACCCGCATCACTATAACCAATTGCCGATAGTCTTAATTTCGTCTGAATGTAGCCACTAAAGGTAGCCTAAACTGATAATCAATTCGAAAATAGTTTTATAGAAACGAAAAGTGGTCACTCACGTTTATGGACAATAACGATTCGGCCATGTTACAATGAACTCACAGGAACATCAAGTGCAAGAGTCATTCGTATGTCAAACAAAACAACACATCCTTTGCGTTGAATATTGAACTTATCTTCAGATCAGATATGTCAATTTACATTATGATTAAGACCATGCTTTTGAATGTTCAGAACCTTAGATCGCCTACCATTGGTAGAATTATCTGTTTGATGTTCATGTAGTTATGACTTGCAGATGGAGAATCCCCCGTTCTATAAATAGCTACGTAGCAGGCGCCCTCAACAATAATTCTGACATTGAAATAAGGCTCCAAAATCTTTATGAAATAAGTTAATAAACCCCAAAATTACAAGTATAAATAAATAAAATTATAAAGAATTGCAATTAAAAGAGTCAGTTGCCGATTCAAACAGCTTACATAAAGTCCATCGGAGGTTATCTGCTGTGTGATTCGGCCACTAACAGTTTATACCACGATAAAATCAGAACAAACAAACCCCAATATTAAGATCTTATTTGGCTGGTTAGTCAGGGTTCGTTCTACTGCAAAGTTGGGTATTGTGTAGTGATAAATGTCACGATGAAGTATCAGGACGAGAGAGAGAGAGAGAGAGAGAGAGAGAGAGAGAGATTACTACCATGATTGTTTTACTATCAGTCTGCAGATGTGTCCAATGTTGTGCTAGATTTAATTGAGAGGATTTGGATTTGTGTGTTATTTGGATTTATAAGACAGCTTTAACAATGTTTCATTCATGTTGCTACGATGTCTACAGTGTCGCAGTTTTTAGTGATGTCTAGCATTGGGGCATCGTTGCCGCAGAAATGTAGCATGATGTCCCACCCAGTTACATTATTCTGAAACCAGGCCGACCAGTCCTAAAACTAACCTCTTAATGATGAGCGCCTAGAGAGGCTGCTATTAGTACCATTTTTAGAAGTCTTTGGTATGACTCGGCCGGGCTTTGAACCCGCGACCTCCCGCATCCAAGGCGTTGACGCTTTGACTAAAGGCCACCGAAGCGGTCTAATTGAGACGAAATCATTTGTTTCGATTATTCGTTGGAATTACTAAGTTTTATTCGACTCCGGACTACAATATTATTATGGAACTATTGTGAATTTAGTCAAGGAAGTTGTAGGTAATTCCAATCTCATAAATGTTTGTTTTATAACATGGGGAATAAAAGTATTTGTTACATTTTACAAAATGTGTTGGTCTTGCTTGTATCTCACACTTAGTTGAACACTAAAGAGTCGTTATAAAAAAGAAAGAGACACGTTTACACGCTAATAATCTTTCAGGAAAGAAGTCGAAGTGACAACACAGATGGAAGGTGCCATTATGTTGGAATAAAAGATGTTTCTAAATGTTTGTCATCCCAGATAAACAGATAAGAAGCAATATAATACAATAGTAAGAAAATGTAAATATTTTTAATAGACGAAAAAATACCTAAACACAAAAAAAAAAGTTAGAATGCAAATAACTCGAACGCAAGAACAGCATGAATGTATGAACTTATTAGTTCTGAGAGTTGTCGGTGATATCCATTTCCGCCAACACTGTCTTGGTCGCGCTAGTTATTTTATCATCGATATAAACCGAACACAGTTTACTCGTCCTGTTGACACTATTTTATACCGCTGCAAGCAGTTCTGAAACTGATGGCCTATTGTTTTTTCTATTACTAATACAATTGCGTGGTACAATTGCACAACTGCCTGACCCTGTCCGCACTCGCAGAAAATATCTTCTTGGTGAATATTCAAATCTAGGGCTTTGGTATGTTCTAGGGGTCTAACGCCCTATTCATTAAACAATATACCTATTATGCCTGTACTTATTACCTCTTAGGATCGTCGTCCAAAAATTGCTGTCAGAACTAGTACGTCGTTGTTGAAGGACACTCGAGGTTTATCTTTTCCTAACTGAGTCAATGCTATGTGTAACGCATTCATTAGTGAACGTAACCAGGGTGGATTTGTCGGTAAATTCCACTTCGTCGTTGTAGAAACAATCCCTGATTGTTTTTGCATCTGGCCAGCGATGGAGTGTTTTCACGTGTTGGTGCTATAACACCAAGTTGAAATCTTTCTAGTGTTGGCACATTTATACATATAAAGATCTTGTAACACCATCAGACGGAGATATTTGTCGACAAGTGGGACACAATCATCCTCATTATTATTTGCTCATTTTTCCCCCGTTAACTTTACATTGTCAAAATCGTTCAATATTACCCGATACTGAACTCGCGCGACAATACACATATAGCATTCACGTGCATAAAGGAACTACTTTCTGTTGTAAACAAACAATGGACGCAGACGCCAGCACTATTCATTTGTACACAAATCATGTACACTCGCGTAAGAGGCTCTTGACGTTGTGGTTGTTTAAATTTGTTTCTGAATGAACTAAAACATGTTTCGTGGACTGCAAAAAAACTCCAGCTGTTTTTGCACATTCCGCGTTGATACAATGTTACTGATTTAGGCTAGTTACATTATATAACAGACGGAAGATAAGGTCTTTACAAATAACATACAAGTGACAAGTCATATACTCTCTTCTTTAGCTGGTGATAAGAATGGCAAAATAAAATATACTTACAGTTTTATATCCTGAATTTCCTCAAAATGTATTTTCTTAAATCTGCAAATCCGAATTACATGAGCCATGTCATAGGTTTTCAATCTGGATTACACATTCGAAATTCTGCTGTAATTTCGATGATAAGTGCAACTGCATCCTCCTTAATGCACTCAAAATGAAATAAGCATTAAATTCCATAGCGTCATTTTGATAATTGCAGTTGAAAGACTTCATATTTTCCCACATTATGATTTCAAACATTCAATGACAGGAACAGAAACACATTTGCTGATGTAAACACACTTCTCCCGCGCCACTTCAATCCGATGTATTTCATGTATAATTTGCACAGATGAATCCAGTCCAAAATCACAAACTTTCGTCGAATAGAAACAAAATACCAAAATATATTCATTCCAGATCAAATGGAAAAGTTGTTGCAATGAGCATTCATTCACAATATGACTGCAAATTTCAATTTTAACTAGACAAGCCATTTTCGTTCCAAAGTTATGTCGAGCGCGCGACTAAGTTCAAATTTATCTGGGCGGAGTTACGTGCGCATTAATAATGATGTCATTGTGTAATGACAAAACTGCGCTTGAGTATTTAGTTTGGAATTCGGCATTCATTCGTTTACGTTGTTTCTTGTAGCGTATTTTGTTTATATAATTAAGCCTTAGGTAGAATAAAAAATGAGCATATAATAAAACGGTTACTGCATTTATTTGGGAAAATATGAACTCGTTTTGCCGGAAGGATATACGTCACTCCCAAGGTCGTACAGTATTCCATCCCAAAACTCGTTCATATTTTCCCATAAAAATGCAGTAACCTATAAATATTAGCATCCACTGTCAAATGGTCTAACATTCAATCGGAAAAATTCCGCAACCTCTTCAGCGCGGTCAGAATCCTTCACGTATACAGAGGATCTCAAAAGGGTGATGATTTAATATTGAATTTATTAAAAGATTTTAATAATGTCCAGCTTTTGCGAGCCTTGGCGAGCAAAAGTTTGATATTATTGAACGAGTTCATATACTATTATATTAAATCATTACTAATTTGAGATTTTTTTTTATCACATAGTTTTTATTTCAATGGAAATTATTTAGATAGAAAGAAAAACGAATAATTTCGCTTATTCTGACAAACGTTGCATCTTTCATGTGTCGTGCGTAAAAAATAGTCGCAAACAAAGTTGAAGTAGATTGACGTTTAAAAGTAGTTTAAACGTTTCGTACAATCTCTAAGTCAACGAACAAGCGTCCTTCCGAATAAACAGAGCATGTTACACAAAACAAAATGACCAATGCTTGTGATGTTACATTGTTTGGTGCAGTACTTGAACAGAGGTTAGTTTATTTACTCATGTAAGTTAACATTTAAACCATTCTTTTATATAGGGTGGATTCCATGCTTCGGGTGTAACGCCCCCTCGAAACCTAGCTTACATATTTCGCTATGAACTGAGCAATACCCTTAGTTTTACTTGTTGTTGATG
The DNA here is from genome assembly GCA_028554795.2 of Sinohyriopsis cumingii. Lineage (NCBI taxonomy): Eukaryota > Metazoa > Mollusca > Bivalvia > Unionida > Unionidae > Sinohyriopsis > Sinohyriopsis cumingii. Next base: position 37,124,406 of record CM068833.1, read on the forward strand.
TTCTTGCTTTGGGTTTTAGCCATTTTTGATGCCATGATATGTTGTACATGACATAACAAGTCCCTGCGGTGGTAAATTAGCCATAATCAGACATAAGAGACAATTTTCCCACAATTCCTTTCGTGAATCGATTAAATATATGGCGGCCAAAATGTTCATTGACAACAAAACATTCCAGAAAGCGGGGTTAAAAATGTTTTCCCACTATCACATCCAATCAGTAAAAAGAACACTGCACAATACTTTCTGGGTCTATTTGTACCAAACATAATCACATAAAGTGATATGTTCACCTGTTATAATAAGAAAAATATAAAATTTCAGACAAAGAATGCGGCATTCAGACCCTTTTTGTCCTGCGCGCAATTTTTTTAATATATTTTCGGGAATATATTTGCGTTAACCAAGAACTATTCTCAGTGACTACTGTCCAATGTAAAGAAATATTTCGGAGATTCTATTACGATTGAACAGCTGAGTGTGGACTCGTGTTCGCGTATAAAAATACTAGAGCCTTCACCTGTCCACAACGAAATTCTTCGTCGGTCCTCATCATTAATCATCCGCAACTTTAGGAAATTGTACCGTATACCAAACTGATCCATCATCTAGTAAAACTATCAGCAAGATATTCGCGTCAACACCACCAAACGGTTGAAACCTCGTGTTAGACCAACTGCAATAAACTCGCAGCGACACTAATACAGTTTCTAGAGTGCTTTATTCGCCAACAGTAATAGGTGTAGAAAAAGTCAACTAAATTCTGGTTTTGTTGACGAAATTGTGATCATCGAGGTAACGCTTTGGGTTGTATTTACGTCATCCTGTTTAATCACACCATATATTTCGCATAGCACGCGCAGCGTCTCGATCGTTAAGTACTCATAAGTGTTGTTATAATATACATTGTTGATGTCTTCAGTAAGTTCATGCATCAACGAGCGTTATGTTTTTCTATCCATGATGTCATTTGTGAGCAACTGCTGACAAATCGATGGGGCTTCATTACTGAGTTCTGTTACGTTGTTTCCAGGATGAATTGACTTAATAAGTGTTTCCAATTGATCTGTGAGGTCGTTAGGGTCAAATAGTCCACCAAGACTTTCTCCTTGTTTTGCTTGTTTCTTTATCCAAGCTATAAATGTTCTTGTTCTTCCGGTGTTATTCCAGGTAACTGAACTTTTGGTTGCTCTGCAAATTCTTTGGGGTTTTTCCCGTGTGGAGCCACTGGTTACTGGTGGAGGCACAGATAGAGGAATGTGCATTGTTACACATTTTCTCCATACATTTTCACCTTATTCGGTTCTTCTGTCTATAAATGCATTAAGCGTTTTACAAATGCTATCTCTGATCACCGGTAGCTTGTTTATTCCCCCTAAATAGCTAAATAGAATACTGAGGCCATTCAATGACCATGTGTTAATCATGTGTCTTTGATGAAATTTTTATAACATGCAATCTTCCCAGTTGACGGTTCTGTTAAGAGCGAAACTTCTCTGATCCGCGAAGATCGCCTGGCGAATTTCCTTTTTAGAGAAGCGTATAATAGTTTCGGAAATTGCTCGTTTTTTATTTTAAAAATATCTTTGCTTAATTTATTTATTTTACTCATTGTTCTTCTATTACAGTTAGCGCTGCCACTATTTCCACTGTTGGTTTTATTGCACTTCTAATGTTCTCAGAATGTTTTACAGTTTCTTTAAGTAGTTTGAACAGCAGCGCAAATGTTTGTTCAAAGCCTGATGTGAAATGTGGTTGCGCGTTTTGTCGCGACTGTAACATGCCTTTCACACTTTTACGACCTGCAGTAACATTGCGAACCAATTCTAGTGTTCACGAGCGGATTCACAGCGTCATTTGTCATATTCTTCTATGGTATCACTGGTACAAAGATGAGGGTTTTCAAGCTGGATGTTCTCTTTTGATATTTTTATGTGATTACTGCGATTACCAAACGCGAAAAAGAAATCGATTGTAGACGATTTTGTCTTACCGACTTAGCCACTCAACGCTTCCTTAAAATCTTTTAAAACGTCATAACACGGTTGATCATCAGCTGACGGTGCAATTATGCACAACTGATCCCATGTCAGTCATCTTAAAATCATATTCAACAACAGTTGACTTTTTCCTGATCAAGCAGGGTCAATGATCAAGACACAAACTGAACTGGATGATTGTAAAATCTTTGATATTTTTTTGGTCTTAAAGCAGAGCTTTTCAAATCTGTGAATTTTCTATTTCGTGACGCCATGATTAGTACATTATATTATACAGTTAGTATATAACTTAATCATGTCTTCATATTGCGTGTGATATCGCGCACACACACACACACAGAGCAAATTCAACTCTAGTTCAAACACGAAGTAATAGAGCCGCAAGCACGGGAAACTGTTAGATAGGAAGCAAACAAGTTTACTTTAATTTTAAAATGTCGGTGGTGATGTCGCTGTTGCATTAACGAGATTATCATGAAACCATGGAGAAAATATCTGGTGAAAAACATATTCATAGATACAATTACTGTGGGCATGGTGCATGGCTTGATATACGACTTGATTCTAACAACCAACCAAGGCGTGGTGAAGCACCAGTAAATTGCAATGATACTACATGTTGCCTTCATGACCATGTTGATAAAATACCAAATGATATCCGTGCATTTCAACGTTCAGAGAATGTTGGTTTTGACTGTATTTCTATACATTATATTATATGAGAATATAATATATTTCGTAGAGACTAAGTGAAAATATTAGGTATGAAACAATTATCGAGCATACATATATATTTATTAGTAAGTATTTATTAGTACTCAATTCTGGGATATACTACTAGAGCGGTCGAGTATTTCCAACCACTCAGAAATTGCTCAGTTGCTGTTTTGTTTAAATGGACCATACAAGTTTGGCAAAGTGGTTCAAAAGATTTCTGATTTTCAAATACGTATCTGCAGCTTCTTGATCAATTAGTCGGCTTAGGAGTTGTCTTGGAACAGCAACGACTTTGACTTGAAGACTGTGGCGTTGCGTAGACCACCCAGTGTGGATGTAGTAACCAGTATATATTCTAATAAAGCATGTAATGTGCGAATTAAGTACACGTATTGGCAACAAAAATCAGGGAAAAATTAAATAAAGACGTGCTTTTATCATTAAAATATAACAATGACAGTACGAAGACATACATCAAAAGGAGAATAAAGGCAACTGGTCCTATGCGATACATTCGCCAAAGATATATTTAAATAAAGATTGGGCAGCTATGACTATATGCCAAAAACACGTTACAGTCGAGACAAATCGAATGAGTAGATCTCACAGTGGGCTTTCAATAATTTTTTGCACCGCTGATAAGACCAACAAAGGAAATTGTATGCGACGAACTAAGTTCGTCTGCTAAGGATGAATTTCGATATACTTGCTATACTGAATGAAATAAAATCGTCGTTGCTACGTGTCTTTGTAAATACAGCCCCAAACATCACCTGGATGACTATAATCCAGTCAACGAAGACAGAATTGTATGTAACTTTCTCTACTCTAATTGCCGCAGGGAAATTATGCACACTTAAGATTTCTTCGGCGTCGTTCCGCGTGTATTACAGTAGGCCTAATATCCAATAACTCGCTTGTGTTTACGTAGGACAGTGGTGCTACCTGGAATAGTATTTAATTTTTCACGGTAGGGTACCACATGGAATCAGTCAGAGAAGAGATTCAGAGGAGAATTTCGTTACACTCTGACAAAGGCTTTAAAATTTGTATATGTAAACATTAGTCCACATTCAGTTCTAGCAAAATATCTGCGTGGTTGATCGTGCGTGTTTGACATCGCACAATTGTCAGTAAGAACAATTCACTGTTGGTCAATTTTGCACAAGGGATTGTCAAGATTACCTCAACGGTTCAACATTGTCAACATTACCTCAACGGTTCAAATCAATATAACCCGTGATGTAAACAGTGACAATTATAAGAGCGAATCTTTTGCAATCATACCATCTAGGGCATACTATACTGTTTGGATTTTCACCAACCTTGAAACCAGGTGATCTATTTTGGATTACTGCAGGGAAGCCTGTTAATCTTTCAAATCACAGTTCCCGGTTGACGCAGCTTCGTTTAACCCTTCTGGAACAGGACGCACAAATGGCAGATTTCCTCTAGCTTACGTTAACAATACAGCTGTACATTAGATATTCAAATATAATTACAGCCGTAAGTGGATGTATGATACCCGTGCATGGTATCAGCTCAATAAAATCCGTTTACATGGCATAATTCGGAAATGAACTTGATAATGTTGTTCGGGGAGTATTTAGAGGCGGCCGAAACTTGCTAACAGCCTTGTTTTCGCGCTTTGCACCGATCAGTAAACAATTTACAATGTGATAGCGTCGCAAACGTTGCTGCGGATCAGTGATAAATTCTGGAAAGCAATGCTGAAGCAAAGACGATTACGGTCGATCAACAGAAACAATGCTCGAGCTGATAAGTACAGCCATGAATGAAGGTGTTCAACAACGTCTAGCTGATTCACTCCTTGCAAATTCAGTCATTGGAAACGAATTATGGTTATGGGCCTTACCTGGACGCAAGCGTTGATAAAAAAGTATTTGGCGAAACCGTCAATGTATAAACAATGGCAACATTTGAAGAAATATCTAATACCATGTTTGACATGGAAATGATTTTGAAGATAGATCAAAGTAATTCAGATTATCAGTACTATTCGCATCTGGCCATGAAGCCTAATGAACAGGCTGAACAGAATTAGAAGTGTACGTCACGTTTCAGTCTTAATCTTATGGAAATCCATAGGAAAATTATACAAGATGTTGATCATTTTCTTAATTTTCACCGCGGTGAGAAAATTTGGATTTGATACTAATGGTATCAGGGCAAATTGAGTCCATCAGTGCTTGGAGATTTATTGCTGGACAGTGACAATAGCTGCTCAATTTAATGAAAACAAGAGACAAGCCAAGAAGGGCCGAATACACACTGAATAAGGACTAAACTATGCACTTATATATACATAATATATTTTTGCATTTGTTTCATAATAAATTTTATTTAAATATCCCTTTTGCTGTTTTTTAAAGTGTTACATAAATAGGACAGGTGAAATATTATTATGTAAAACAACCATAAACACATGAAAAGACATATGTTTACAAAGCATGATTAAAACTCCACTATCTACACAATATACATAAACGTAAAGGGTAAAAACCTAAATATCTCGGAAAGTGTAGCCAGTCAGTTGTTTTTATTGTCATATTGGAATTTGGTACTCAAAATCCATAAGAAATAGCACATTTTATCTTTGAAGCAGACCACTTCTAAACAATTGTAGACCAGTGTAATCATTGGACTCGCCATATAGACTGATCACTACGCGAGATTTACTGGAACAACTAAGATGTTTCACAAGGACGCAATCCAACATGGAGATCATATCGAGTATTTACAGTATCAACTTGCAGAGACCGTTAGATATGACCCTCAACCCCCTTGTTTTGCTGACCTAATAAAAATCAAAATTACAGTTTTGGCGTGTCGGTAACAACTTCATGAACCGGTAATATAAGTTTCGTGCACGATTCCTCTCTCTCATATGCTTGGGTTTTACAGAGATGTTGTTTTTGGAAACAAACACACTTATAGGATACGGAAAGCCTTGTCTGCAATAATGCTATTTTTTGTTGTTGCGAAAGTCCAGATAATATTTGTTTCGGCTAAATGGCAGGTGGGATTATATTCACAATACTGTAAGTGCCTTTTTAATTTTTCACTTTGTATTATAGAGAAATAAATTATTTGTTGAATTTAACTAATCCAAAAGCATGTTAACAAAATGACTCTGGCGACCTACAGTTATGGACAAACATGGTGACTCAAGACTCAAGGTTGTGACTCAAGATTGCAAACGAGGAAATCAAGTTATAACTGATACCAGAGAAAATCCAATTAATCTGTAAAATCAATGACATAATCTCGAGTTAAGTTAAATGTTTCTTGAAGAATCAATGCTTCTTGGAACAACTTAACTGAGGTGGTATCGTAACAGCAATTTGCGACAGGTCAGCCGATTACGGTTTCAGATCTATAAGCCCCTTCTAAATACCCCGTGATAATTTCCCACTCACAATATCATGTCAGATATTGTCAGAATCAGGGCCACGATTCAAGATAATGTAATCTTTGACGCCATCAGCAGCAATTACTGTTTAGGTATTGAAGCGAAAGTTCCCCATGCGCATCTTCTCAGGGCTACATTTTGCTTTCACTCACACTGAGGCTTTCTGCGACAAAGTTTACTGGACATTGCTCATTGCGAGTAATCCATGCACAACTTAATAAAGTCAGAACCTTAAAACAAAAATAACACTTGGGTGATAATACAGTCGTCAAAGTCAGAGGAGAAGCGGCCTCAAATAACCGGTGAAATTGTGAAATGTCGCGTCGATTTCAGCTTTGTTGATGGATGCACACACCACGGTTGCAAAAGCGGACCCGCTAGGGGCCGTCTGAACCGTCACATGGAATGCTCAAGAAAAGGCGGTTCGTGGCCGCAGAATGTCTCGTGCATATACAAAAAAGAAAAAGATCTTTGATGATCCAGTCGGAACCAAAGGTTCCCGAGTGGAAGTGGTCTATGGTTGAAGTTTCGACGCTGACGAACCCAATGCGTTCATTAACCAGTTTTGTTTTGATATCGATCAAAAGACAGCCAGGTATTTCCAGGGAGTATTTTTGCGTGATGAACCTGCGTTGATGATTCCTTGGAAATTCAGTTTTGTTAATAATGTGGATTCAAGAACAGGACCTGGGACTCATTGGGTTGCGTAAATTGTAATGCTTAGACATATTTTATAGGATGATTCGTTCGGGATTGCACTGCTACTTGAAGTTGTTGATATTTAACCCAATGTAGTGCTATAGCCCATTGACGACGGTATTGTTTGCATTCTACACTTCTATCACAAACTCTGCTGGATGGTCCATTATGCGCACATCGCACATCTTGTCTTTAAAGCACTGCATACACTCCTTTACATGCTACACTCGATAACATATAAATGCTGATTGAAATTTCCTCAGCGGACATATGCAGCGCTGAGGATTTCACCATGCTTGTCACAGAAGACGAGATCGCAAAAAACATGGCGAAAATAAATGAAAACCAGGGAATTCGAGCCTCGGTCGTGTCGGTGGTCGATATATACAAATATATAAATGATGGAGATGCTAAGGAGTTGTCAGCCATACCTTCACCGATATCTATGGTGAATTAATGGGGCAAATACAGTGGAATATGAACCAGCGAAGAAGAGGGGAAAAAAGTGATGTGGCAATTGGTAGACTTGTTGGCATTGGTGTCAAAGATGGCTCTGATTAGCCCCAATCCAAAATTTTATAGGTGTGTGAACCGTGATTATATTTGCTCATCTTAGCCGGACCTAGTGGATGGTGAGGTGCAATTACAATAGTGATAATGCTTACCAGCTTGGGAGACCATCAGTTACGCGTATCATCAAAGACAACAATATAGAAATTCTTTCACATATTCAATATCAGTGTCTTTTGCTGTCTGAGATGAAAATGAGTTCGAAGGAGATAACATTTTTCAGAGCGCGTACTTTAGACATCGACAGTTGGGACCACCCTAATGTTCCAATGGAAACTTAAAGCCAGCTTAGAATCTTGCATTAGCACCCGAGCACACACAGTAAGAGTCTGAAAGACGACGTGTGAAAACTCCCAGGTATTGTTTTCTCAACGATAGAGTGGAATTCACAGACAACCCACTCCTGTTACATTTCACATCAAACCACTAGCATTAATTCAACATAAAAAAGGAAGATTGTGAATGTTGCCTTGTCTGTGTAGTACTTGTTTGGAGAAGAGGCACAAGAAAAGGCGTCATCGGTGTAGTTTTAGGCTTATCGTGGAAACTGGACCTCTCCCGCACGCAAAATCTCCGATGACATAAATATTCATTATTTTCTACGCTGGCATACTATTTGTACTAGTAAAGAAAGGCAGTTCGTTAGAAGTACGTGTACGTCTTTTACCACACCAAATCGAGCCCGTCGAGGAGTTTATACTACGCGAACACAGTTTTAATAAAGGAACCATAATAGACCCTTAAAGTTACATATGCTGGAAAATAATCAAAACGGAACAACAGCTGCGGGACGAATCCATAAGAAAACCGTTTTATTCATGAAATATAACCGCGTGCGTGTTGGCCTTGGAGTGGCGGGAGATATGCCTTCATCAAATATCATAGGAACACCCATCGGATTTATTGTGTGAGTTGAATTGATAGCAATCGCTCTGGCCGTCAGTGTGGAAAAATAATTTCACGAAGTCTACATTCGTTAATACTTGTTTACTTGGAACTTCTCTGGGCGGGACAACGTAATCTCAGCACAATTACCAAGCTGTACTCTTTAGCCATATGAAATAATATGATTAGCATGTGTGAGTTCCAAATGGCGCTGGTCGACATGGCAACCAAGGACGTCTCTGAGCATAAATACGTAACCGGGGCGTTAGTGACCCGAAATGGTAGCTAATTTACAGGATGTGCCAAAAAATTGGCGTTATTAACGTTTTACATGTTTTCAAAGTGACAATTTTCGTACTCAAAAACAAATTAATCACCATTACTAAAGAAGTTTGAACGGTGTTTGTTGAGAATTCATTTAAAGGATTTTATATTGTCAATAATCATTGGCTATATTTGATGACGAATAGGCATCGTTTATACAATTTGAATGTTCATGACGCCAAAGTGAATCTCATAACTTGTACTAAGCACGTTAGAGGACCTAGAATTGGTATATTTTGGTCTTTTGTGGTGGAGAAGATCGGAGAATCCGGAGGAGACCACCAACCTTGGATGGGAGACAAACTTGATCTTGAACATGCTGGAACCGTTGAAAGAACCCAAGACATCATAAGTGCCAAGTGAATATGCCATCAGGGTGCTATGTTTATGCCATCTGTCTGTCTCTCTGTCTGTCCTTCGCAAGATCGCTTCTCCACCCTTGCCTAAACAGATACAGTTATTTCATATTTCTTGCCACGGTTTATTTTGTATTGCATCTTTTGCAGATCTTTCTTCTGCAGCTCGTCTCTCTCCCACCCTCTACTTAGGTACTTATTATGTGTCAAAATTACAAGGAATCAAGTCAACGACTGAGAGAGAGAGGCTTATTATCTGTTTATTTATAATAAATAATATTATATATCCATGTATTTAGTTAAGTGTGTTTACCCTTCATTATTTTTAAATCGAATTTTCCATCGCCACAGATTAATAAAAGCTATCTTGGGAAAACACAACTATGGGACTATGTTATTCGGGTCGTTAGTTCAAATACAAATAATTATGTGAGAGGAAGTATTAATTGTTTTCTTTGATCATCTTAAAAATTGATATGCTCACCTTTGATGTATATTATTAAATTTTTACCACTGGGACTTTAGATTATCTTTAATTCAAACTTACCAAGGTCTGTATTATATAGGGCAATCAGTTACCCGAGTTAAATTTATTCCGATTTGATGTATCGGCTATTTTTAAGTGCCAGGAAAACTTTTGATCAGTGATGATCTTAAATACCTTTTTATTGCTTGCAAGACGTAATGATCACAGCGTGATGCAATTTAGAGCTTTTTGTGTCGTTTACAGAATATTGTTTATCGTCTTTTTCTATGGATGGATGCATTGTTTGATAGTACATATTTAATTTTGTAGAATGAAACCTAGACAGTATACAAATAGTCTTCATACCAAACTCGGGTTTTAAAGGTCAAGGCGCTACACATGAATGACTTCAAAAGAGGATTTTAACGCTGGTTCTCTTTATTTTTGTTTTCTTTGTGAAATAAAATGTTTCTGCATTTACTGCTGAACACAAACAGAAAACGTCACTCATATATTTAGAACGCTGATGCACGTTATATGATGTTTTCGACTGTATGTAAATGTAAGGGGATACTTCCCGTCCTAACAGGACCACATTTGCAAATTCATTGGAATCAATCAAGTCGCATCCGGTTAGATGCAAGGTTTTGCTCATAAGTTTGTCTGAGCCAGTGCTTTATGAAAACGATATAGCGCACCCAAGACACTTAAGTAGTAGCTGTTTGTTTTGTCTTGTTTTGTTGTGTGAGCAGCTCTGAGTTCTTTGATCGACTGTTATGCCATTAGCTGACGCGTAATGCCACCGTATGAAAGGCCGAAGTAATTTGCCTGATTGTGACTTATGATTATGAAGATTCTGGGTTGGTGCTGTAACGTCCTAAATGATGACCTGAAACTCTTAGATAAAAAATTGTATCTATCTATCTATCTATCTATCTATCTATCTATCCCCCCATATATATATATATATATATATATATATATATATATATATATATATATATATATATACACACACACACACACACACACACACACACACACACGGTTCAATGACATTAGGACACGATCACTACAAAGGCGTAAACCTTGTCAAACAGGATTTATGCGGCATAACACTTCATTTCGAATACTTAAGATCACATATGATAGCGCTACGTGTTCGTCCCGGCGCTCGACAAAGTCTCATCGGTAGTGTCTGAGTAAAGACGAGCTTTGCCGGCCATGCGGATCTGTTCGCGAATATTATCTATGATTGTTGATATATCTGACCCAGTTGACGAAACAAGCTCAGATGGCAATGAAATCATAGCCAAATAAAAGCGATTGCAGCTTCTGATCCAGATAAGTTCAAATATAATTTTGATTTGCAAAGATGTGCACGAGTTTAAATGTTTCCTATCCTATATTCGGCTGCTAGAATGGTGCATTTGTAGAATGACGCAAAAACTTTAATACAAGGTTTCTTCCGAGGCTATATTTTCTTGGATATAGCAAAAGAAAAACATTGTTGATCAGTGTTAAACTTCGCACAGTTTTGTTTTTCGAGTGAAAATTCTTTTTTTAAAATATCCACTATTGCCTTACTTATCGATGTTGTTAATATTCTGTGTAAAGATACGTAGCTAAACAAAATTACTGAATACAAACTTGATCTAATGACCATCTTCAGAGTCAAGCAAGGTAAAGAATTTAATTGAATGTGAAACTACCAATAGGAAATCCAAAATCAATTATAATGTGATTCTAGTATATGGATAAGCACGGATATGCCTAGAAATATGAAATCAAAAGTAAAACTAGGACACCGATATAGTCGTTTAATTTATTCCTCGTGTCATTTTGAAGAAAATTGTTGAAGAGTAGGACTTACCAAAGGTAACGTTTCAACGTTGCAGCAAGGAAACTTGTTATATTACGTACGTCGCGACAACATTATTTGGTGATTTTCCGGTTTGTACTAGATCAATGTTGTTTAATGTCATGATATCACATTTCTACAATGTCCTGAATACATTCATAAACAACTGGAAAGAACAAAGAACGAAAGCTACTTTCTATTTGTAAAATACAACTGCCCCATATTTTGTCCAAAGACGTCTATATGCATTTACAAGAATAACTACGAATAATTCTCATCCCATACAAATCCTCTTCCGTAAAGGTATAACATGACGTTTTGAAACGTATTTGTACCGGATCTATGCCATATACAAATGCGCAAAGGCACACAAAATGTTTAATGATCTGCCTTGAGTAGATTTTGTTAACTTTACAGACAACATGTTTCTTCAGTAAGTTTAAGGTTCAAAAGTTCACGTAAAATATGACGACGTTAGAGCCATGATTGTAAAAATGTAAAAAATCATTAATATGTAAATGAAAATATCTGCACTAAATTACATTTGTCTACATTAGTTGATTTCACTCATTCACACTTCACATAATGGGCCTTAAGTAGCTGATGGCCATACAGCATGGTGGACAGGACTTCACATACTGAGAATTAAGGAGCGGATGGCCATACAGCATGGTGGACAGGACTTCACATAATGGGCCTTAAGGAGCGGATGGCCATACAGCATGGTGGACAGGACTTCACATAATGAGCCTTAAGGAGCGGATGGCCATACAGCATGGTGGACAGGACTTCACATAATGGGCCTTAAGGAGCGGATGGCCATACAGCATGGTGGACAGGACTTCACATAATGAGTCTTAAGGAGCGGATGGCCATACAGCATGGAGGACAGGACTTCACTTAATGGGCCTTAAGGAGCGGATGACCATACAGCATGGTGTACAGGATGACATTTAGACTTTCTCATTGCAAGTACTGAGGTAGAAAATGAAATTCACATAATTGCCTACAATTGTTAGGTCATCTAAGTATCGATGAAAACATGGCATCCAACTGGTTTGTCAACATCTTGAACTTGTTTTAGTATCGATTGAACGCAAAATTTGTTTGCTGTTGATAACACGTAATCCTATTTAGCTAACCTACATAAGCAAAGAAATTACTTGTATATGTCATTTTCTCATACACTTTTTATCATGTAGTTTGATAAAACGCTTTACAGCTTTATATGCTGAAATTATCGACATTTATTATTAATAATATATAAGGGGGTATCGACTAAAAACAAGAATCATATTTTCAACTTTTAACTTCATTTGCTCTTCATTTTTTAAATTTAAAAAGAGTCCATATCCGAATCTGCATTGTGGACATCAAGATTAATCTCTGTATTCTTCTCATTCTACCAGGAGTTCCTGTAATTTCGAAACTAAAATGCTTGGACAAAGTAATATATTTCAGCACTGCTTACATTGTTAACAAGTGTAATGAAACTTTATTCACTGTACTTATGCTGCCTATATTTAAACAGGGTTAGACGTTATCTTGGAGAATCAAAGATTAATTCGTGTAAGTGGATGCGGATGGTAAAAGCTATTTTGCCCTGAGTAGAATCTACCTGTCTGAATAATTTACTTTCAATAAAATGCCATGTGACACAATTGCTCAATCGGACAAGATGGATGTAAAAAAAATTCAGAACTCAAGTTATGGTTCTCCATGGCAATGGGACGACCATCAATATTACCTGTAATTTAAAAATGCAAATTCTTTTGGAAATGTAATGCACATTAAAACAAATCGAACCACGTTTTATCAAAGGAAGAGCTCAAAAACGGCTAGTTTCGTATTTCCCTCTTCGTTCGAATGGAGTGTAATGGAGAGTCTCAGATATTACCTCTTCATTTGCATTGACAATATTTGTCAGATATGCTTTTTGCTAAGAGTTACAAATACGTTGTAAACCACGTTTCACTACAATGGAGAAATGAAATTTTTTTAACTTGTATCAGTAATTAGTATTTGCCCAACATATTGCCTTATCCATTCATTTAAATATCTGTGGCTTGCAACATGAAAATAGAAACAATAAATCATATCATATTTACGTATCAAAGCTCCGCACACCGTTCCTACCAGAGATTCCATCATAAGACGGAAAATGTCCCGAAACAATATTTACCAAAGGAACTATAATAATAATAATAATAATAATAATAATAATAATAATGCGATGCAATAAGACTATTGACAATATACTTTTTATAGGCAGGTTGAAAACATATTTTAAAATATTAGTTTACTTTGTGTTTCGGCGTGGAAATATATTTGCACAAACTTTATAATATTTTAACAATTTTAAAATCTGCAAGACGATATACTATGGTCTATGATGTAACAAATTATTTAGAGAGAAAATCCATCCCTTCCACTAAAGACAGAATTTTATGAACAGTGGAGGGATGTCAAGAAGACATAAAAGTAGGGCTCGAGCATAAACTGCGCAATTATGTTAGGATCCTGTCGATTTTTCGGCGCAGATTTTAGCTCTTTTATCAAAGACAATAATAGCGTACAGAAGGGTGCAGTGTTTAGCTCCGTTTGTCAAAGACCATACTAGTGTATGGAAGGGTGCATTATTTAGCTCCGTTTGTCAAAGACCATAAGAGTGTATGGAAGGGTGCAGTATTTAGCTCCGTTTGTCCAAGACCATGATAGTGTATGGAAGTGTGCAGGATTTAGCTCCGTTTGTCAAAGACCATAATTGTGTATAGAAGTGTGCATTATTTAGCTCCGTTTGTCAAAGACGATAAGAGTGTATGGAAGGGTGCAGTATTTAGCTCCGTTTGTCAAAGACCATGATAGTGTATGGAAGGGTGCAGCATTTAGCTCCGTTTGTCAAAGACCATGATAGTGTATGGAAGGGTGCAGCATTTAGCTCCGTTTGTCAAAGACCATGATAGTGTATGGAAGGGTGCAGCATTTGGCTCCGTTTGTCAAAGACCATAATAGCGTATGGAAGGGTGCAGCATTTAGCTCCGTTTGTCAAAGACCATGATAGTATGGAAGGGTACAACATTTAGCTCCGTTTGTCAAAGACCATAATAGTGTATGGAAGGGTGCAGTATTTAGCTCCGTTTGTCAAAGACCATAATAGTGTATGGAAGGGTGCAGTATTTAGCTCCATTTGTCAAAGCTCATAACAGTGTATAGTAGGGTGCAGCATTTAACTCCGTTTGTCAAAGACCATGATAGTGTATGGAAGGGTGCAATATTTAGTTCCGTTTGTCAAAGACCATACTAGTGTATGGAAGGGTGCAGTATTTAGCTCCGTTTGTCAAAGCTCATAACAGTGTATAAAAGGGTTCAGCATTTAGTTCCGTTTGTCAAAGACCATACTAGTGTATGGAAGGGTGCAGTATTTAGCTCCGTTTGTCAAAGCTCATAACAGTGTATAGAAGGGTGCAGCATTTAGCTCCGTTTGTCAAAGACCATGATAGTGTATGGAAGGGTGCAGTATTTAGTTCCGTTTGTCAAAGACCATGATAGTGTGTGGAAGGGTGCAGTATTTAGCTCCGTTTGTCAAAGACCATAAAAATGTATGGGAAAGGAACCTGAATATACACACCCCTATAATGGCTAACATGGAAAATGAATGACATGAAAATGACAAGCATATAAAATTGCAGACACGTAAAATGCCCTCACCTGACTCGTTGCACTTGTATAAAAAGCGAATTGGAGAATTACATATCAATACAACTGCCGGAGTTGCAGGCGTTCCCAGATAACAAGTACAAATCTACAGAGAGCACTTAAAATGCACAAAATGGAAAATGACAAAATGTACTTCAATAGAAAATGCGCACACTGGACCATAAAAGAAAAGGACCAAATCGGAAAACGTACAGATGGGAAAATGAAAGACAAAGACAACAGCGGGAAATCTAGAAACTAACAAGCACCTGAAATACTGGAAGATGCGCTACCTGGAAACTGACATACGTGCAGAAAGATATAAAATAAGCTTCAAGTTAACAGATCACTGTGATAAATAACAATGTAAATGTGATAATGATAATGGGAAGGAAGAATACATAAATAAATATATTTGAAAAAGTTATTCGGCTGACAAAAACTCGCTGTCAAAGGCCTCCTAAAATTATATGGCAGGTATTATGTTCTCAGTGAAAATATATTGACACACATCCAGGCACATGTGCTTTGGTGTGATGTTGGTTAGTTTGATATGAATCTGAAAGATTTAGCAATACTGATGTCCCATTCAAGTCACTCTGTCCAGTGATGTCCCATTCTAGTCACTCTGTCCAATGATGTCCCATTCAAGTCACTCTGTCCAATGATGTCCCATTCTAGTCACTCTGTCCAATGATGTCCCATTCTAGTCACTCTGTCCAAAAATATTGATCCTGATCTTAATTTTGGATATAATATGACACTGACAAGCAAAATATAGAAAGACTTATTAGGGATACTAGGTCGAACGATCTTTATGCTACAACAGTTATGTCAACAGTTTCGTATTTACTTGAATCACGGCGATTCGTAGTATTTTTGTGATTCAGTATGTTGCTCATAAACATAATAAACCTTCGCAAACAAAGGGAAATATAATATATCCATACAAGCTGTTACCTGACAGCATGTATATCAAATTTATGTGTGTAAGGAAAATCGTCATCAGTGTGCCATAGAACATATTGTTGTTCCATGCAAATTATTAAAGACATGTCAAGGCTCGTGACATGTTTCAAAGAAGAATGTATTTTGAAGAAATAATATATGACCCATACTCTGTTGTACTAGATTGTATGTAATATATAGAACGCATAGAAATGAAGCAGAATAAAACGAGCCCGCACATACGTTCATCACAAAATTGTCTCCACCATACTGGCAGTCTTGGTGTTTCCCCGGGCAAGGAACTTTACTCCAATTTCCTCGAACAAAACAACTTGTGTTTTTGTACCGTAAAACACCAAACCAGACCAATTATGATGATGTGACTACTTAATATAAACAGTGGCTATTTAAATATGAATTATCTATGCAATTAGCGAAGTTGACTGATTGTTCCTCTGAACCGACACGTGTATTTATGTACTTCCTTACACGTATTGTTATAGCCTACCTTCAAGAAAAGCAAGGAAAAGAAATGAAACGGAAAAAAAACTAGTTTACTGTACAAGCAAACAATACAAAACTATTTAAGAAATGTCTTCTTTTTACGAACGAATTTAATTATAGTTTTAATCATATGCAAACTTTACCCAATGCAAAATTTGCTTAGTTTTTTGTAATTTTAAAATCTATCCATATGTGGCTGCAAATTAGAAACCAGTTAATTACCGTGTTGCCATCCTGGTGTTTCTACCGTGCTAGTTAATTACCGTGTTGCCATCCCATTGTTTCTACCGTGCCAGTTAATTACCGTGTTGCCATCCCAGTGTTTCTACTGTGCAAGAACGTCCCTATCCACGTAGAGAGGTAAGAGGGTTGGAACAGGCAGGCAAGGCTACATGTGTCGTATCTCTGTAGCGGACAAATTGCAAATTCTCTAACCTGCATGATAATACTCATTCTCAATACATATTTTCACGTGACCTTAATACGCATCCTCTTGGGATGTACTGGGATGGTATTTTCAGCTCTGGTGTATATTTATAACTGTCTGTATTGGATTCTCTGTGCCTTGATTTATGTTAGGTGATTCCGGAGTGAGTGTGTATTGCATGAGAGTTAATTAATAGTTGACATTAGAGTATGTCAGTTACGTAAGAAGGATTGTGTGCACAAAGGAGGGTGTGTTGGTGCATGCAGGCAAGACCATTAGTGTAGTACTCCTCAGACCCATATTCGAATCTCAGTGTGGTAAAAATAACTGAATTTCTATATCGTAAGATAATACTGTTTCTCCATATATAATGTTACTTCATATTTGTAAGCATCCTGATGTAGGATCGACTGATCACACGTTACTCCTAGCAGGTTATATTATCCTACCTTTAAGCGACAACATATAATTTTGAACCTTCTGACATCCTTGTATAGAAAATATGTACGAATCATTATCGTACCTGTATGGCAGATTCTCAAAGAAATACTGGAAGGAATTATTAAAGGCAATAGAATGGGCTAAAACAAAGACCCCCTCCCTCCCCCCCCCCAAAAAAAAAAAACAAACACCACAGAAACAATAACAACAACAACATCACCCCTCC
The DNA here is from genome assembly GCA_028554795.2 of Sinohyriopsis cumingii. NCBI lineage: Eukaryota > Metazoa > Mollusca > Bivalvia > Unionida > Unionidae > Sinohyriopsis > Sinohyriopsis cumingii. Next base: position 37,141,959 of record CM068833.1, read on the forward strand.
CCCCCCCCCAAAAAAAAAAACACAACAAAAAACATTAACTGTCGCACGAAGGTAAAATGATATGTTCATGTATATGACCTGTTTATTTTAGGGAACATAACATACTGGCTCATGTGTAAGTGTTACCCTTAGATATTTTGAATACATGTAACTCAAAGGTAAGAGATATATGAGACCCGTTGGTCTCATGTGCAGTGAAAATTAGCCATATCACCTTTTGAAGATCTGGAAATAAATTTGCCTCCTGCGGGCGGAATCTATCAGGTAGTATGTAGGTATGTATGTCTGTCTGTCCGTCTGTCTGTCTGTATGCATGTATGTATGTCTGTATGTATGTACATATATATTAATAAATAATTTTACTTCGGAGATAAAGAAGACGTACACAATGTTACAACACTTTCTTAAAAGATATTTCTCGGACCGGGTGAAGGACAGATATTGCATCCCCCTTTTAAGGCTCCAACTTACTATTTAAGTTAGTTTAGGAGTGGCAGCGGTCTCGTACTAATCACAGTGTCGTATAAAGTGAACATTTGTCTGAAATTTGTTTTCAGATTTGTTGTCGTTTTCGTGTCCTCTAAGTCGCGGGCTCATTGCAGTGCACTCACTGAACCTCCTCCCCCTGTCCAATGTTCTCTTGCGTGGGCATAAGGTCAATTCGAGGTATAAAACTGACTTGGGTTAGTATAGTCTTCGTATGCTTCAGTGTATAAAAAGAAACCCACCCGCAGCTGCTTAAGAGACAAACTGTACGTGTCAGTGTACGAGAGGGAAATTCTGATTCCGATGCTATAATGTTTCTAATTACGATGCGTGATGAATAATTATGTTCTCACATTTCTCAACGAAAAATGAGGATATAAGTCAAAATGGCGTGTGGTGAATACTGACATAATTTAAAACAACATACATTCCATTGAAAATGTCACGTTCTTACGAGAGATCGTAAAAAGGTTATGGTTTTGCGTTGACTTTAAATGATATTTAGGGACATTTTAATGCTCGATAGAAAAGACGACTATGCTAATGACAAGACACTCCGTCTGAAGTGTGTACTGCAGGCAGCTTGAAAAATAATACAAATATGAACAAGGCAAACAACAAAGTCCTCTCTTATCGATACGATTATTCAAGACAGACATAAAATAATGATATAGTCCTCGATTCAGATTTGATTTACCATTCACAAATACTGGTGAAAACATAAATCTGAAATAAATAAATAACAAATACTATAGCGGCTATTCCGACTCGAAATTTGACTGTAGCTAGGTCGATCAGTGTAAAATGTCCTGTTTACAGGACACTTTACATCAACCACTGTTTGTTTCCTATGCTCGCACTATAAGGACAAAATTGTTCCCGATCAGGATAAATGTCACGTGTCTGGTAGAATACGGATTTTCTGCATTGGTTTTTCGCCTTGAAAATCTCTATTCATACTAATAGGAAAAGTGGGAACGTCTGGTTGTAATATACGAGAAGCGGGTGTCTTAATTCATTTTTTTTCTTCTATACTTTAATTTCCGATGGAGTTTAATGTTAATAGGTTCAAGCATAAAAATAATTTGTACGCTAGATTGGCATACACATGCTTTCATTGATGATGGAGACATTTTTCAGCAGTGAACAGAGCATTTAGCGACTAGAAGAATGAGGGATCAAATGCTATCATCAGATCAACCACGATCGGCTACCATGATATCTTCTTGGGCAAATCAATTAATAGAATAACACACACACACACACACACACACACACACACACACACACACAAATCAATTAATAGAATAACATTGCACCTAGAGCTCCTATAATATTTAGTCAGTATAATCCCAAACACGTGATATTAACTATAGCAAAAAGAATGAAGTTTGTGAAATTAATAATGGAAAAAAATGAACCTATTTATTAGCCAGTAAATATATCTCAAAATTTCGATTTTTGGTCCCACCCCCACCAGTAGACTGGTTGCCTGGCTGTTAAATAGTTAATTGTCCTTAATTTGAGATTATACATACTTTTAAATAATATAATAAAAAGTGTTTATGGAAGCTAACAAGTTAGTTTGAATTATTTTCTTTGTAGAAAGCCAACTCTGCTGGACTTTAAAAGCTAGCAGACATAAGCACATTGTCAGAAAACATTTCCAATGTTAGATGCAAACATGGGATCCAGGGTTTGAAAACTTTATCCATAAAAGTCGTGTTAAATTTTAATCATAGTTAAAAGGAAGCTAATCGCATCGACTGCCATTATTGAAATGACAACCCGATACCGTTGCGTTCTTGCAAAATACCTAATCAGATTTATGTATTATGCAGAAACGCAATAACAATTGTAAAAGAGAATGATTGAAACTTGATTTAAATAATCAGTATTTTTACAACTAAATATTGATAAACATTAGTCATTAAATAAATTAACATGTCAAGACATGTGACGATACAGTAAAAAACCCACAAACATTCAACTATATCGCTCACCTTTGTTTAGAGACGCACATTTGAAATTCATAATTTTATAAGTGAAATATCCGGAACCAAATTGGCGTTTAGAAATTAGAGGAAGAATGTTGAAGTCAGAAATATCCAAGAGATAAATAATTAATGCCAAACATTTTATCAGTTTATCAACATATTCCAACATTCAGAAACTTCTTCACTGCATAAGCTTATACACATTTTGAGTAATTATGACGACACAATTTTATGAAAAGTGGTCATAGTCTTCAAAGTACCGGAAACTAAAAACATTACCTTTCGATGTCATTTGAAAACCAACACTTCCGCTGTGTAGAAAGATTTCATTGGCAGATCAAGACTCTGATACATTCATTGAAATATGTTTTTATTCAGAACAGAATCTCAGTCATGAAAGATACTTTACAAAAGACACGATGCAACGCAGGACCTAAAGATAGATGTAAATTTTGTTGACATTCAAATTATATAAAAGTAAACGTGATCAAGTCACTTTTAGACAATTGCGTGACACATAAACTTGACGATGTGAGTGTTAAAATCGAAACCAAGGAAGCATGCTATATTAAGTCACGTGGAAATGATCAATGCTTCGGCTCAAACAGCTTCACCTATGTTAACTGTAGAGAAGAGAGGTTATATCAATCTTTTGAAGAGACTGTCGAAGAAGACCTAACACGAGGTTACAGCTCAAAGAAGAAATGTCCATGCTAAAATTTTCTTTGTGGAGGCATATTACACTCCCGACAACGTAAAGCGTTGTTTGAAGGTGTTGAAGAAACTGTTATGGTTTTAAATGAGAACACAAACAACTGGCCTAAAGTACAATAAGAACATAGGGTACATAAGTAAGACTTCAAGACATACCAGTAAATATACATTTTGTAAAGTTATAGGAAATTGTATCAGTTTTGTTGCAATAAGATATGCTATGTGCATTTAGTAATGACGAAATGTACAAATCACACAGTGATTATTTATCATCGTTGACTCAGTTATACTGTTATTGGTAATCACTTGAAAAAAGTAAAACCTTTTTAAATTTATTGTTTGAACCACTCTGAAAGATAATCTGCAACTACTTACCTACCGTTGTGTTCATCAATCGCCTTTAAATGATAAGCGGAGAAACAATACTGCTATGTGTAACGATGTATAGTCAAATCCACTATCAATGGATTGTTCGGTTGTTTTCGTTATTTCAGAGTTACAAATATGAAGAGGAAACACATTTTCAAGGTGTGTTACAAAATCTTCTGTTTGAAAAGAAAATATTTGAAAATGAGATTAACAGTCAACTTTCTGACGAGATAAACAGTTGTTTAGACTGGCAGACAAACGCAACACTAGATGGATACAATACGACGACAAACGGGTGGACGGACGAAGAGATGAATACACAAACGGATGGATAAGCAAAAAGAAAATAGAAATATGGACGAATGGCGAACGAATGACTGAAGGAACTGACAGACAGACAAAATTATACAAAAATAAATAATGGTAGAATATACATACAGATTTGTGAACATGGTAACTAAGAAGGAAAACGGACAAAACATGGCTAGACTGAGAAGTAAAACGGACAAAACATGGCTAGACTGAGAGAAAACGAACAAAGCATGTCTAGACTGAGAAGGAAAATGGACAAAACGTGGCTAGACTGAGAAGGAAAAGGGACAAAACTTGGCTAGACTGAGAAGAAAACGGATAAAACATGGCTAGACTGAAAGGGAAAACGGACGAAACTTGGCTAGACTGAGAGGAAAAATGGACAAGACATGGCTAGACTGAGAGGGAAAATGGATAAAACATACTAGACTGAGAGGGTAAGCGGACGAAATATAGCTAGACTGAGAGGGAAAACAGACAAAACATGTTTAGACTGAAAGGGAAAACGGAAAATCATGGTTCGACTGAAAGGGAAAATGGACAAATCATGGTTATACTGAAAGCTACAACGGACAAAATATGGTTAGACTAAGAGGAAAAACAGACAAAACATGGTTATACTCAGAAGGAAAACGGGCAGAGAAAAACGAGCATAGACGATAATGAAGTTCTTCGGCCAAAATTCCAAGAATTGTATAGTATTTGTTCAGGCAAGAAAGCCACCAATTAAAACGTCCACCAGACAACAAGCACTTGAATAGATGCGCAATTAGGCGTGACTAATTCTGCTACCTTTAGTTTGTTTCGGAGGATGAGGAACCTGATATCGGCAAACAAAATTAATTTTTTTAAAAGACGGTTTATGAACATATTACTTTAGAAATACATTGTGAAGGTCCTATCGATGTAGTATGTTCACCGTAACCAAGTTTTAGTGGTCTCTTTTATTTAAATGCCCATTCTCTCTCTCTCTCTCTCTCTCATCATCTCCAACAAGGGCATTTCACTTTAAAATTGTACAACCTTTGCATTCTCGATGAAAAGTTACCGACGTATTTCATTTTTAATTTTGCTGTTATCGGAAGCAATTATTACAAGAAGCAGAGGGCACTTTGTCGTAATACGCCTGGTAGTAACTATCCAGTGCAGTTAATTATAATATAAAAATACAATGGCGATACGCATATATATTTGATGAAAATACATACAGAAAAATGTCCACCCTGGTAAGCGTTCATGTACACCAACTTAGGATTTCTTTCTTTCTCTATCTTTCTCATATCTATTCAAGAACAATGAATTCTGAATAATATAGTCCCCTTTACATTATCATAAACCGGTTACATAGTGCAAACATAATAGAGCGTTGTAACAAAACAGAACTAAACTAAACTTTATTGCAACTCAGCATTAACAATAAGTACAGCAGATCGGTAGAAATACATGATATAAAGGTGATAGGGTATTTTGTTCATGCACAACAAATCGAAGTGAAAAGATAATATACATAAATACATAACTATTTTGCGTTCATATATGAATAGAATGATTTAAATATCAGTTCTTTAAATTTACTTAATCGTATCTGTAAGAAAACATTTGTGTTATCTAGCAATTCACTAAAGTTGCATGCATTAAAATGTATTTCAGAAACATTATGTTGAAAACAGATCATGAAGTTGGTCACGTGTCTTTTTAGACACAGAATTCACATTTTCTTTCAGATATATACAATTTCAGCTATCGTTCAGTTTTCATTGGAAGCACACGAGTCGTTGTAAGAAACTTTGTTAACAATTTGCAATACTTTTGGGGCAATACTTCGAAACAAGATCATGAAAGTCCTAAATTTGCTTTACCTAATATGTAAGATAAATTCAACAAAGAAATTTTCTACAAACTGAATTATGTTATATTTGATAATAGATGCATACTCCATACAACGTCAATATTAATGTCACACAGTGCTTGTTACTAATCACGCATATAATCATTTCTAGGCAGTAAACATGTAAAATGTATTAGTTAAGCGTATGAAAATACACCTTGGAGACCAGTGTATTGAATATTGTATTGAATATTGAATAAACACGAATCTAAACCGATCGTGTTTATTTAGTTATAGTTCTTTTGAAATGTTTCATATGTACAAGTCAGTCTATAGAACGTGTTGAAAATTGTAGTTCAACTTGATTATTCCCTTTCCTAATAAAAGACGAAAGGTAATTCAGTGCTTTCTCAAAGCATATTTGTGCATGTATCCTGTTTGTTAGCTGGTAAGTCAGGCTTTTAATTATTTTCATATGCAAAGGCAAATTCATTCCGGAATAAAATGAACCATCTCCTCCTCTCAACAAATAACTGATTATTATCTGTGAACGACAATGCGCTCATTGAATTGTTATATCTTATAAGCGATTTATAATCAAATATCGCAGGCTTAGTCTCTCTCTCTGTGATAAAGGAATTAAGGTTTTAAGACAGGGCAGCGTGCATTAAGAATTAACTGAATTTCAGTCGCTACTATGATGAATACATATATTAAGTTAGTGTGTATTAAGGATAAGCAATACATTATTTACACACACCTTCACCTCTATGATACCTACATACATGAAGTTAGTGTGTATAAAGAATACACTATACTTTATTTACACACACCCTCATCCCTGTGATACCTACATATATTAAGGCAATGTGTGTATTAAGGATAAACTATACGTTATTTACACACACCCTCATCCCTGTGATACCTACATATATTAAGGCAATGTGTGTATTAAGGATAAACTATACTTTATTTACACACACCCTCATCCCTGTGATACCTACATATATTAAGGCAAAGTGTGTATTAAGGATAAACTATACGTTATTTACACATACCTTCATCTCTGTGATGCCTACATATATTAAGGCAATGTGTGTATTAAGGACAAACTATACGTTATTTACACACACCCTCATCCCAATGATGTGTGTGTGTGACTTGAATTTTTAGCGAAGCTTTAACAATTTTTCAATAACATCGCTACGATGTCTGCAATGTGGCAGTTTACAGTGATGTCTAGCACTGGTGCATCATGCCGCAGACATATAGCACGATGTCCCACCCAGTCACATTATCCTGACACCAGGCCGACCAGTACTAACACTAACCTCTTAACGCTGAGCGCCAAGCGAGGTAGCTATTAGTACCATTTTTGTAATTCTTAAGTATGACTCGGCCGGGGATCTAACCTACAACCCCCCGCATCCGAGGCAGACGCTCTAACCATTAGGCCATTTGAGCGGTCATCCCTATGATACATACATATATTGTGTTAGTGTATATTAAGGATAAACTATACTTTATTCACACCCACCCTCACCACTATGATACCTACATACATGAAGTTAGTGTGTATTAAGGATAAACTATACTTTATTTACACACACCCTCATCCCTATGATACCTATATATATTAAGGCAATGTGTGTATTAAGGATAAACTATACGTTATTTACACATACCTTCATCCCTGTGATGCCTACATATATTAAGACAATGTGTGTATTAAGGATAAACTATACGTTATTTACACATACCCTCATCCCTGTGATACCTACATATATTAAGGCAAAGTGTGTATTAAGGATAAACTATACTTTATTTACACACACCCTCATCCCTGTGATGCCTACATATATTAAGACAATGTGTGTATTAAGGATAAACTATACGTTATTTACACATACCTTCATCCCTGTGATGCCTACATATATTAAGACAATGTGTGTATTAAGGATAAACTATACGTTATTTACACATACCCTCAGCCTTTTGATACCTACATATCTTAAGGCAAAGTGTGTATTAAGGATAAACTGTACGTTATTTACACACACCCTCATCCCTGTGATACCTACATATATTAAGACAATGTGTGTATTAAGGATAAACTATACTTTATTTACACACACCCTCATCCCTGTGATGCCTACATATATTAAGGCAAAGTGTGTATTAAGGATAAACTATACGTTATTTACACATACCTTCATCCCTATGATACCTATATATATTAAGGCAATGTGTGTATTAAGGATAAACTATACGTTATTTACACATACCTTCATCCCTGTGATGCCTACATATATTAAGACAATGTGTGTATTAAGGATAAACTATACTTTATTTACACATACCTTCATCCCTGTGATGCCTACATATATTAAGACAATGTGTGTATTAAGGATAAACTATACGTTATTTACACATACCCTCATCCCTGTGATACCTACATATATTAAGGCAAAGTGTGTATTAAGGATAAACTATACTTTATTTACACACACCCTCATCCCTGTGATGCCTACATATATTAAGGCAAAGTGTGTATTAAGGATAAACTATACGTTATTTACACACACCCTCATCCCTGTGATGCCTACATATATTAAGGCAAATTGTGTATTAAGGATAAACTATACGTTATTTACACATACCTTCATCTCTGTGATGCCTACATATATTAAGGCAATGTGTGTATTAAGGACAAACTATACGTTATTTACACACACCCTCATTCCAATGATGTGTGTGTGTGACTTGAATTTTTAGCGAAGCTTTTACAATTTTTCAATAACATCGCTACGATGTCTGCAATGTGGCAGTTTACAGTGATGTCTAGCACTGGTGCATCATGCCGCAGACATATAGCACGATGTCCCACCCAGTCACATTATCCTGACACCAGGCCGACCAGTACTAACACTAACCTCTTAACGCTGAGCGCCAAGCGAGGTAGCTATTAGTACCATTTTTGTAATTCTTAAGTATGACTCGGCCGGGGATCTAACCTACAACCCCCCGCATCCGAGGCAGACGCTCTAACCATTAGGCCATTTGAGCGGTCATCCCTATGATACATACATATATTGTGTTAGTGTATATTAAGGATAAACTATACTTTATTCACACCCACCCTCACCACTATGATACCTACATACATGAAGTTAGTGTGTATTAAGGATAAACTATACTTTATTTACACACACCCTCATCCCTATGATACCTACATATATTAAGGCAATGTGTGTATTAAGGATAAACTATACGTTATTTACACACACCCTCATCCCTGTGATGCCTACATATATCAAGACAGTGTGTGTGTTAAGGATAAACTATACGTTATTTACACATACCTTCATCCCTGTGATGCCTACATATATTAAGACAATGTGTCTATTAAGGATAAACTATACGTTATTTACACACACCCTCATCCCTATGATACCTATATATATTAAGGCAATGTGTGTATTAAGGATAAACTATACTTTATTTACACACACCCTCATCCCTGTGATACCTACATATATTAAGGCAAAGTGTGTATTAAGGATAAACTATACGTTATTTACACATACCTTCATCTCTGTGATGCCTACATATATTAAGACAATGTGTCTATTAAGGATAAACTATACGTTATTTACACATACCCTCATCCCTGTGATGCCTACATATATTAAGGCAAAGTGTGTATTAAGGATAAACTATACTTTATTTACACACACCCTCATCCCTGTGATACCTACATATATTAAGGCAATGTGTGTATTAAGGATAAACTATACTTTATTTACACACACCCTCATCCCTGTGATGCCTACATATATTAAGACAGTGTGTGTGTTAAGGATAAACTATACTTTATTTACATACACCCTCATCCCTGTGATACCTACATATATTAAGGCAAAGTGTGTATTAAGGATAAACTATACGTTATTTACACATATCCTCATCCCTCTGATACACATAAGAGCAATGTGTGTTAAGGATAAATTAGAGTTTGCCCCTCCCCCCCCGCAACTATTAAGGTTGAGAATAAACTTAATGGACCTATCGCCAATTGTCAATCATTCTGCTCGACTGACCAATCAGCGAGCGCTATTATACACACCCCCATTCACTGTTTGCGTCCGCCATTTTCCTCCGACAAGCTGCTTCTGTTGATATCGACTCGGCGATTGTATATCAATAATTTTTTTTCAGTTCTTCAGTTGAATGCTTCCAGATCATAAATATGTCATCTAAAAATCTGAACCAAAGAGATGGATTAAACTTTTCGTTTTGAATAAAATCCTTTTCTAATTCACCCATGAAAGGGAAGAGTATATAGGAGCCATATTAATACCCATTATCTGTATGTAATTCGTATTATTAAATTGAAAATAATTATTTTCCAAGATGGTTTTTATTATTTTACAAATATCTTCGCTAGATAGTGTGCTATTACTAGGATTGTTATCAAGAAAATATTTGCATGCTTCAATACCATCTGCATGCGGAATGTTGGTATATAGTGATGTTACATCTAATGATACCAGGATTGAAATTATCAGATAGATGTGGAATAGACTTTGACTTTTTAATGAAAGTAGTTGTATCTTTAATGTATGAGTTGACTTTTTAATGAAAGTAGTTGTATCTTTAATGTATGAAGGAAGCGATTTCATTAAAGGTTGAAAAACACTATCAATAAATTTGGATAGGTTTTCAATATATGAATTACAACCTGATATAATGGGTCGTCGTGGAAAATTTAAAGGTAAATTATGGTGAGGATTTGTATGTGTTTTGGGTAATATGTAGAATTGAGGTGTACGTATGTTAAGATGGAAAGTATCAAATTCCTCATATACGGAATTATTATTTTTGAGGTGCACGTATGTTAAGAGGGAAAGTATCAAATTCCTCACATACGGAATTATTATTTTTAGCGATCTCATTAATGCTTGTTGAAATTTTTTATTTAATTTCTAATTGACGTTCAACTTTTTTAACATAATCATCTTGATTCACAATAATAATAGTGTTTGACTTATCATCCTTTTTAATCACTATACTGTCGTCATTCATTAGATTATATACAGACTTAATTTCGTCCTTATAAATATTACTATGATATTGCTTTAATTTAGTTAATATCTCTTTTGTGATCGCGTATATATAGTAAAAGATGACTTAATTCTGTTATAAAAAGGTCTGTCTCTGTCTTAATGTTGTTTCATATGGCAAATATTGCTCACCAATATCGTCTGGTATATCTTTTAATGTTATCACGCCCGCCATTTTCACAGAATGTTTGTCGGAGGTTAAGAAGTTGTCATGTCACGTGTTCGGTAGGCGGAGCGATCTACCTTCTGGCGTAAGGTCAATTGTATTTTCAAGTCAAATTATATTAATCCTGTTATTTTATTTAAACTTATCCATCAACAGCTATCCTCTTGACAAGTTATTTGATTCGCTTCTTTGCAGAAGTCTTTTGTCTGTACCATATTGGTTTTAGCAATGGTCGGATCGTCATTGTAAAGTTAGACAAAGAACAAATCTTGTATTTATTTTGTATCTGATAAAAATTTGAAAACTTCTTACGTTTTGAAACACTTTATTTAAAAAAGACGGTATTAGACGCGTGAACATAAGAAATATACGAACCTGATAATCAGTCAGTCAATCAACAATTAAACCATTCGTTCCTTTAGAGTATTTATGTCCAGTAAGGAGTATTTATGACAGAATCGAACAGGACCATGAACAAATTCACAAGAAGGTGGACATGGACGACTAGCGCCCACTATCTTAACTTCATGTTAAATAAATCATCCACTTGTAAAACCTTGGTCCTGCATAAAGCATAAAACGCTGTTATTATGTAGATCGGTAGTCTGTTCATTTTTCGTTCATTGTGTTGTGAACAAACTATTTGAAAAAGTATTGAACCTAACAATATTAAATTTATATGTGGGTGCCTCTAGAAGATTACAAGTCCTAATTAAAATGACCTTAATCCAATTTTCAAAGGTGACAAATAAGTACCTTGAAATATATTTCTGCTTCTGAACGAACTATCTGAAGTATCACTTAATACATTTCCTTGTCATAAAGGAAGCTACTCTGTGAACAGTATATATCATGTATTTGCGAGACCATATCTAACCTTATTTGAACTGCAAATTCATTTTAATATTTCAAAGCCCTTCGTAATATCTGTGGCATTTAGGCTAATCAATGTATGTAATTCAATCCCTTGCGCATGCTGATTGCAATCTGATTAAAATCAGATCTCCGCTGCCCTAGGTGAAGATCTGACAGCGACCGGCTAGGGGCAATGTTCTGGTGATCTATGCTATTATCATAATCACTAATTTTATCAGCGATCCAGAAGAGGTTTAATATCTTCGAGTGCGGGAGACTGAGCAGTGTGGCTGAATACTATCAATATGTGCCGAACGATTTGATTCACTTTAAGATTTCTTGCTGCATTTCCATTGGCTAGTTCAACAGTCACCAGAACATCACCCCTGAGCGGTTGCTGTCAGATTTTCACCTTTAACAGTGGAGATTGATATTAATCAGATTGATGCTGATTGATACCAGCGGAACATCTACCGATACTATCGCTAGGCGTATGGTATTCTAAAAGGGTCAAAAATATCATTAGTGTGGCATATGTATCAATATATCGTTGAAACGATATATTCAATACCGTTGCAATGCAAATTTGTATGTATGTAACGTTAATTATATTCTGCTTCGATAATAAACATTACTTTTAACACTGATATCAACGCAAGTGTATTGACATAATGTTGCAATGACATTAGCCACGGTTAGAAAAAATATATATTAAAATATCAGTGCGACGGTATTTTCTCTTGTTTCAAAGTTTATATCCCAATTCTAGCAGTATGGTCACACCGATAATATTACGTTCTACAGTTGTCGTGATTAAACAAATGAAAACATCAATAACAAATACTGTTGCTAAGGTAGCATAAGCCATTGCAACAACATAAAGTACCATACACCAGTACTTCATTGTTGTTGGAACGGTTCGATGAGAGCAGTGTTCCATGCAAAGAAAAGAAAGGAAAGTTGCAAAATTGAAAATTCAAGACGATCAAATATGCAAGCAATTTTTAATCTTTATACTTACATGAACATAAAATACAAACTGATGTGGCGAAACATGCTACAATTTTAGCTACTTTTTAACACAGCTTATATAGTACCAGTTTGAGTCTACAGGTCATAACACAACCATATACAACTGTCACTCTTCCGGTGTTTGTGACACTGAACTTAACTATTGTCCTTTCTTATTTGAAAGTAGTAGCTACGTATGTATGATATTAGCTTACCAATTCAGGTGGGGTGCTAGGGACATTTCAATGCAGATAAGTTAATTATTGACATTCAATTTGGAGAATTTCTTTGACTCACTAATAGCCCAGTTCAATTTACTTTACCAACGCTGGAATTCGTGCTTTGTCAATGTTGCAAGTTATTTGAGGAGGGAAGTAATATCTCTTTTTGATTGACCCATTGTTACAGCTGAATGTTATTTGCCGCCGGTGGGTGGTGGGAAGTCAGATATACCCGTTTAGTTTGATCCGTTGTTACACGTGAATCTTATCTGCATCGATTGGCAATGTCAGATATATCAATTATGTTTGACCCATTGTCACAGACGAATGTTAATTGCGGAGGCTAGATACATCTGTTTATGTATGACTCATTGTCATAGATAAATGTTTTTGCATCGGGTGAGTGGATGGGAGGGCAGATCAATTTGGTTTTGTTTGACTCATTATATTATATGAATGTTATACGATGTACAAGCCCTAAATATATGTGATACGATGTACAAGTTTTAAATGTATGTAACATGATGTACAACTCCTAAATATATGTAATTAGGTGTAGAAACTTAAGTATATGTAATACGATGTACAAGTTTTAAATGTATGTAACATGATGTACAACTCCTAAATATATGTAATTAGGTGTAGAAACCTAAGTATATGTAATACGATGTACAAGTTTTAAATGTATGTAACATGATGTACAACTCCTAAATATATGTAATTAGGTGTAGAAAACTTAAGAATATATATATATATATATATATATATATATATATATATATATATATATATATATATATATAAAATTTTAATGTAAAAGTTTTAAATATATGTAATATTATGTACAAGGCCTAAATATATGTAATACCATGTACAAACCTAAATATATGTAATGCGATATGCAGACTTAAATATATGTAATACGATGTACAAGTCCTAATCATATGTAATACGACGTATAAACTATGGCAAATATGGTTTTTAGGAAAGGTAATCGTTTTAGTCGTCTGATAGTGATTGCAGAGGAAGTAAGAGAATATTACTTTCTCCACCAGGCACACGTGTCTGCCACGTTCAGCTTTAATTTTTCCTACACGACCTGGGACGGATTCAGGCAAAAAAAAGAAAGGAAAGTTGCAAAATTGAAAATTCAAGACGATCATGTATGCAAGCAATTTTTAATCTTCATACTTACATGAACATATAATACAAACTGATGTGGCGAAACATGCTACAATTGTAGCTACTTTTTAATACAGATTATATAGTACCAGTTTGAGTCTACATGTCTTAACACAACCATTACGTCTGTACTTACGATATGGCGCATCCCATATAGAACGCCATCTGTGCCAGAGCTGTTCGATAAATTCGGTTGTCAGAATCCTTTTCCTTTAAAATCACGTCTAGGATAATTTGTTTGCTTTATGCTTGTTAATTTGCAATAAAGCAAATATTTAAATTCCTTTTGAGTGCCATTTTAATAAATAGTCACAAGAAGCCCTATAGATATGGAAGCCCATGGATGACGAACGCAAGGAATACGAGAGAGAGAGAGAGAGAGAGAGAGAGAGGGAAATGATGGTGCAAAATTTCAAAGAAAGTGTCCGCACAATGAACATTATTATAATCTAAGTTCGTTGTCAGTAATGTAGGCCACTAACCCAAATGATGCAATATGTATACAGTGATTGTAAATGCACCGAGGAAGGTTATGCCAAAATCAAATATATAAATGATCCTTTAAACAGAAATTTCCCGGTTCGAAAGCATACAAATAATTTTACCAATTGTTGTAGCATTTTTCTGTGGTTACTTACAGAGTAATTATATTTGTATATGATGTCTTCTGACGGGATAAATCAAGAATACAAATATCGAAACTGAATAGTGTTGGCACGGCAATAAGTATCGGTGTCAGCATAAAGTTGAATGCCTTAGTAGTGTTGACAATCGTTTTGAGAGCATGGTTAAGCCAATTTTAAGGAGCATGGGGCTGCAAATATTTGGAAGTAATAGAAATAGAAAAGGTACAACACAAATGTTGTCTATGGTACCGTAATCTTTCATCCTCAACGAATATTGCTCATGTAGTTAGATAATGTGGAAAAATACCCACTATGTATTACGTATTATCAGGACCGTAGAGAGGGATCACGGGCCCGGGGGTAAGAAACACCCTGGCCTCTCCTAGTTCTTATTCAAACAAATTTTTTCTTTAATAACATTAAAAAGTGTTGTTCGCCCGAAACCCCTTAAGGGCCCGGGGCCCCGGAGATATATCCCCGGTTGCCACCCAACTCTTGTCCGCCCTGCATATTATAAACGGTTTCGTTTACATACCAATCAAAACAAATATTCCTAAAATTGTTACATATTGTTAAGGCATATTGATGAACATGATAATCGTATTATATATGCAATACACATAAAACAATTCCTGTATCCATATGGGTTTGGTTTCCTATGGAGTGTTGGAGATATTAATTTGCTCATAATGATATTTCAATGAACAGTTAAAGATTATAAACATGCAAAAATGACGTAATCAAGGCATGGATTCAACGCGATGAAGTTACAATGTTTGAAATCTTTGTTAAACCCCAGGCAGATATTATCAATAACATTTCTATTTTGATTTAGAAAAAGTATTCTTGAAGATATATGTTCCAGTCATAATTTAGCGATAAAAGACTTGTCGGTTTCGTGGCTTGGATGTATGTGATAGAATCTGCCCATATTACCAAAAGAATGGTTTCATATTTATACAAGACGACCATTTGTATTAGCAGAAAGAGAACAGGAGAATCTCAGAGAAACGTATTAACATAAGAGACAGACTAATAACGGATCATACATTCATTTAGTTAATCTAATGTCCAGTTGTTAAGCTTAGCACCAAGACTAGACTAGATGCTTTTCTGTAACGTGCTTTCACAAGAAGTGAAATTGTATGACATGTGCTATGATCTAATATATATATATTTGTAGTTATATTACTGGTTGTTTTTATGTACTCTGTTCCAACGTTATATTATACTGTTTAATGTGTATTATGAACCGGTGGAACGAAAATCCAAATAAATGTGTTGTATTGTATTATAAATATGCTCATCTAATATTTCAGGTAGAGTAGAAGAAGCGTCAATTTGAGTAAATATTATCGAAGATTAATATTATCGAAGATTAATACTGTTCAAATAAATACTAAAAAATTATAAAAAGGAATCAGCTTGAGATATCATATTTTGTGGAATAAGTTAATAATGTACGTTTAAACAAGCATGAACTTTTACAATATACACTTTGATACATGATTTATGCACCCGTATATATTAAGACAGAGATACAAAACCTGCTGTAAGAAGTAGCAGGTAGCAATGTTTGCATTAACTCATAATGTCATCATTTATGATTCTGGAAAAGAGTTAAAGATGTGTCCAAAGTTACAAAACAAACCACATCTGATCTATAGATAGGGCTTTCATTTCGACCCCCTACTCACTGACATAACACAAATAAACTAAAGGTATCTTATGTTCATTCTTACCTAGGTTGATTTAGTTAAAATATTTTAAATATTCAACATGTATCGGCGTGTGTTAGGTTTTGAGTGACATATTGCGATATCTTAACATCTGAGTGTATTAACCATCCTAATTTAGCCTGTTCATGTACGGCATCTAAAGCTTGTCTTCTTTGTCATTTTCCAACATTATTGTGCTTCCTTAGTTTTATTGGTACTTCAGACTATTGTGGAAACAAGAGCTCATTGGACATGATGTATCAATGTCTATAATCACCGTGCTTTTGTCCAAATATTATTTGTCCTTAGTTTGCATGGATACTTAATTCTATCTGTGTAAACATCTATTCGTTAACCATGATATGCCATTGTCCACAATCTCGGTGCTTTTGTCAAATAGCTACGTGCGTCCTTAGTTTGTATTGATGGTAAGTTCTACTTAAAAACGTTTTCATTATCTAAGATGGACCATCGTCAACAATTTTCTTGTTGTTGACAATTATTTTGTCTTTCGTTTTAAGCATAAGACAGACCATCAGTGTACAAGCGTGCGTTAAATACTTAGTATGGATATAAACAAACAAGCTTGATAAGTGATATATATATATATCATGAAACAAATAATACAATCCAAATTAAACAAACTCCATATAATGAGAAAAGGAAATCAGCTAGGGGTTTCAAAAATTATTTGGTTTCATATTTTGTGGAATAGGTTGGAGTCATGTTGGTTCTTGATATTGTCCATTAACAAATAGTTACAATAGCACAATAGATTTTTTGATACATGATTTTGGTTGTACAAATTCAGTGATTTGCTTTTGTCTAAGCACGTGTGTGAAACGTATGGAACCACCGGACTGCCACCTTGCGGTATGGATAAACTATAACAAACTAACATATGAAGTATTTACCTAGAGAGGGAATAATCATGATGCGGTCATCCTTTGATTTTTTTAGCGTTAAGGACCTGTATCGGATGAAGGAAAAAAATTACTTAAATATGCATGTGAGTGCACTAACCTTCTGAGTCTGAACCATTCATCCATGGCCTAGTAATACTATCTTCATTTTTATTTTACAAAATAATGGGATACCTAATTGTCCACGATGTCACATTGCCTACATTTTTCATATTTTGGTCAATAGTTAGTTTCACTTGTCTAAACGTGTGCGTCCTCGATTGCATTGTTAAATTTAATATTCTAAGGCATTAATCCTAGAATGCATTCCTCGACGTCACTGTTTGCTATCAAGTGGCTTCTAGAAACTGCATCTTTTTCACTTGAGGATATTTAGAACAAATGTCCTCTGTATGGGGTTCCATACCAAAGTACTCGATATGTTTACTGACCTAATTATTGTCAGCATGTTTTGTTTTGTAATGTCATGGTGTTTAGTTGTGTAATCTAGTCGTTGCATATGCTTAATGCATTATCTAATATTATAAGGCGCGTAGAGTTGTACTAAATCCACATTATTATTATTATTATTATTATACCATTGAAAAATACAAGCGAGTGTGTGTTTCGATGGGAGAGCGAGGGTCTGTCTACAAGAGGAAAGTTTTACCCACGGATGAATCCTCGCTCTAAAGTTGTTATGGAGGCGTGAATGATCTAGATGAGGTGAATTTGGACGGTATGTAGATGGGATGCCATGTAACACCAGCACAACTGAGAAGATAGATTTATAGCGTATATGATCATACTTTCCACCCATGGTTCAGCAAACATTTTTACCTGACGATCCGTTAATGGTGCGATGGAGAAACATTCCAGTCAGAAAAGGTTCACAACAACAAAAACGTTAACATTAAACAACAAGCACACGAAACAAATGATCTCCATTGAGAATCCCCACGCTTTCCACTGCATATTCCAAACATGTCATCCTTGGCACGACTTTTGGGTACTCTCACCCACGCTATGTCCTTGACACAAATGTCACAACTCAAAACCGTTGTATATATTATGTGACTTCCGGCCGTGGATGGAGACATAAGGTCTCAATACAAATTCCTATACAAATTACATGCATTTTATACGTATGAATTTAATCTGGAGTGTAGGTCAGCGTATTATTAGAGGCGAATCAGGGTATGCTCGTGATACAAGGATCTGAATTTAGCATTTGTACATCGGGTTTTTAGTTTCAATAGGAATGACATTCCATAATTTGGACCCGATAATGTAGATAGCACACACAACCATACTAATCTCTCCAATTGACGAGATCTTAATATCTATGTTAATGACCGGCCAAACTAGCAGGGATATGTACTGGGAGTATTGATTCTGGTCTGTAGGTAACCGGTACTGTTATGGGAAGGAACTACAGCAGTTTTGTTTTTCTGTTGTTATATATATCTATATTATGTGTATTATTTACATGATAGTTTTTGCAGAAGTAGTAATATTCTATTATCGTTGTTTGCACTTTAAAGTTGAGTCATGTATCAAGCGCGTAAATTCATTCATAAAATTCCAAAGATGAATCGTCCTATTAGTACAGGTAAACATCACGTTATCCGTGAAGGATATGGGTTCTAGTGGAAGGCTATGCTGACCTAACATTCTGATCGGTCAGTGTAATTCTTGTTTACTGATAGAGTGATTTTGAAATGCCATATGATTCATTTAAACTTCGTACTGCATTCTGTATTGTATTTCAGTAGTGTATATAACACACATATTGCGTAGAATTAGGTATTCTTAAGAGTACCACCAGTCTTAGAGTATTTCATTTATTTAATGCACTTATTCCTTGAAATTACAGTGCTTGAAATATACATGTGGATAATTATAACTGTTGCATAATTACCGTGAATACATTTAAAGACGATTTGGATTATATCACAAGATTCTTCCGTACTGATGATACATCATTACAATAAAGACCATCATTCGGAATACCTTTGGAACTCATTCAGATTAGTCGATGCTTTTGGAATTGATACCATTTATAACTATTTACGATTTTTTAAAATTCTTTCAATTTGTGATTTAGGAAATAAACAACATGTTATTGATGGCCACATTTGTGGGTGTTCGCTTGTTACTTATTTTAAGGGGGGCCCCGAGTGGCCGAGTGGTCTAAAGCGCTCTCCGTTACGGATCAATGCCATCTCACCTCTGTCTGCGTGGGTTCGAGTCTAGGATTAGGTTAATGTGGGTATGTAAGAAGGCTTGACAGTAGCTTCTAGTGGGTCGGTAGTTCCTGTGGTTTTCCCGGGTTCTTCCTCCACCTTTAATACTGGCCGCCATGTATAGCCAATCGTGTACTGAAAAATGGCGTTAAACTCCACAACAACAACAACTTATTTTAAGGCCAAAGAGTGGTAACACTAAGTGTTAGCCAAACGTGTCCCACTTCTAAGTAATATCACTGGTCACATGTCTCACTTCTAGGTAATAATCATTGGTCACATGTCCTACAAGTATGTAATATCATTGGTCACGTGTCCCACTTCTATGTAATATCATTGGTCACGGAAATAACCTCTTATATATAGAAAAGCACAACAGTTGAAGTGTAAAGGAACTTGTGTCAAAGGTAGATTTCGTACGAAAATACGTATGTCTCACAACAGTTGAAGTTTAAAGGAACTTGTGTCGGAGATAGGTTTGATAATATTATATATGTCTCACAAAGGCTACATTTGTCATCGAATGATAAAAAGGTCGTAAAAGTTGGATATTTGTCATGAAAAATGGACTTTTTGGAGACAAATTTGGGAGGAGACAATTATATTTTTATAATTGTTATGCATATTTGATTTAATTGGATCTAATTTAGTTGTTTGTAAGTTTTAAAATCTTATTTTTTTAAAAATTCATTATATGTCAAAATGTTTGCTAGGAATTCATACTTTTTCCAGAAAATAGTTTGACTCTTGACTGTTAATTTTAAAATACACCAAATGTTGACCTAGATCCTGACCTTGATTCAAAATTAGTAGCAGCCACGTAAATAAGTTCATATTTTTATTTTAATATGATTGGTAGTTGTCGAAGTCATGACTACGGGATTTAGATGTAAACACTTTTTTAAAGTTTATTTCTTACAGTAAAATGTTTGGTTTTCGCCAGGATCAAGTTAGGCGTACGTGATATAAACACGATCACGTGACCCCCTTTTTTGATTTCGCAACTTGGGGATTTTTGAAACTGCGTTTTAGAATACAATATAACCTTTTGTTTTGGAGAAATTTTCTCAGCTAGGCTCTTACACTGGAAAGAGTCTGTTGTTTCGTTTGGAGTTATTTCAAATCATTTTGGATACAAAAAGATTAATTCATTTTTTCTGGAAAAAATACGTGTGCTCTTATAAAAATTTATTCGGATTTACAAAACAGGAGTGATATTTCTTGTTTCTACAAGGAACTGAAGACTTCAACCACACTACAGTTTACAGCATACGTCATCGTCTTCCATCTTTGATTCTACGTCGGGACACGAACTTGAAATCATTAGAACATTTTACTATCAGGACCTCTAATATTTTATTCGTGGATTATTCTTGGATTATTTTTGGATTTGATTCTTAAAATCGCAAGTTCATATTTTTTTTTATTATCATTTTTACAGTATTTTTCCAGGGAAAAAAATAATTATATTTTTCAAAGCTTGTTTTTGCTCTTTTATGCATTGCTTATAGAGACTATATTATTACTTACATGAGAAAATTCACATATATACATATATACGCTGTTAAGGGCATGTTCCCAATAGATGAATTTCATTCTTTGGTGTCCCAATGGTAGTATTCGCGATTTGATATTTATATATATACGAAAGGTAAAATTTGTTATATGCTGTTATATGCATTTATTGTGAAAGCTGAGTTGGTGTTATCATTCGGTGACGTTTATGTGAAAAGAAATAATTTACTAATCTATACTACTTTGCCCAGATTATAATAGAAAAGTCAAAGCGGATATATTTTGATTGCCCATATCCTGTCAGGTAAATGTAAATAGTTAAGTACTGCTATCAGATTGTTGTCCGGTTGTGGATGTTTCGTCCATATATTCCCGACAGGCCAGTGGGAAGATGCCTTTAACTATGTATTTGTTTTAGTGGTTTGGTCGTTGAAAATCTTCACAAATATGTTATATGGGACACATCTCTTCTTCAGCGTTTAGGGTTTGAATGTTTTGCATCTTTCATGTAACAGAAAAAACATTACCTGCTAGTGAATGGCTTCGGACCAGAATTTTGAAAGGCTAGGAACAAACTTACATATGTTTGGAACAGTTTTGTAATTAAGTTTGAAACTCTTGATATATTGTTATGTACATTTAATTTGCATTGTTTCTTATTGTTTATTTCTTATATGCCATGGGTTATGTAAAATTGTTTTTTTCTAGCTGACTTTGTCCAAAATCAAGTTCATTGTTCATTTAACAAGAATCATTGGCTCTTCAAATCTGTAAACAATCAATACATAGCTAATATGTTTTGTACATGTATTGATCACTAGCAGTGAACATACTCATTTCGGTCTGAGTGAAGGACATTCTGTTTACCATGTTCTGTATTATAATTGTAGTAACATACATTGTCATTATCACTAAGAAATTTATAGAAATAAACTTTTCGCCCAGTGTTATAGTTTTGTTTTTATATAAATACTGTTTACTGGGAAAAGTATTTATTCCTGCATCTGGGAAGAAAACATACTGTTGTATTCAGATTTTGATTTGGGTGAATTTGTTTATTATTCTTTAATATACAAAGGTCTCTATAAAGAGAAAGAGACATTAACTCGGAAGTATTGTGCATTCGGATAAGAAAACCTTTGATTATATTACGATGATTCAACGAAAGACTCTTGGTACATTATTTTTGAATACTTCTGAAGATAACGCAGAACTTTACTTGTATTAGTAATTCTATGATTACTTCGGATTTAATTCGAAATATTGCTAGTTCTTTTTTTACATTTTAACTTTTTATTCTAGGGAAATAAATTATGTGTTGAATTTTACAATATTGGTGGTTTTCGCTCTTATCTGTTACTTTGTTTATGACCATAGAGTCGTGATATAATCTATATTCAGTTATCAATGACGATACCGATGAATGAAGTCAATAATCAGCAATCATGAGGGGTCCAAGTATCGGGGGGGGGGGGGGCGGTGGCGACAAAAGTCCAGCTTTTAATTTGCAGTTGTGTAGGAGAATCGTGGTTTTTTCTGAAATGTGTAAATGAACCCCATTTTTACATTTTGTTAAACATTTGGCAACTAGGCCTGGTTTTATATTTGAAATTGGATTAAATATATAATCTTATTTGGGATGAAAACCTTCAACGGTTTTCTTTCCATTGCAATTTGTGGGTAGTCGACATTGAAACAGTCGTTTCTTGTTATTGGGTAAGCTGACAGTGAGGCCTGTAATTGAAGAATGTATGAATCGACTTTATTGAAAAATTGTTTCCGTATTAATTCTCTGGCAATGTATTGTTATATGTGTTATTAGTGTAAATGTTTGCATTTCGTGCCTTTGACAGGGATCAGATCACACTAAAATGTTTCCAGCTGAGAGTGGAGCCAAGAAGTGCTATATAAATTTAGAGGTTACGATGGGTGTTTGTATTTTGTGTTAAGTGTGAGTACCTTGCGTATGATAAATTCCAGGTGATACCTATTTTATATATTGCTGTACAAGAATATGTACAGGTAAAGGTTTTGGTGATTTATGAATAACATAAGTTTTATCTACGAGGCCTGCAAGGTTTAGTAGTCAAACGAAGAGATATTTTCCAATGAGTAAAACAGAATAATGAATCTATTGTATGCATGCAATTAACTCATTGTACAAAGACTAATGAATGAGGATAAAAAATGTACATTTAGTCACTGTACTATTAAATAGTGCTGTAGTCTGAATATTCTTTAGAAATTCTTTTGAATTTGTGATTCATAGAGAAAGATTTGACAGTCAAGGGAGATTTATCATGCTAGATATTACAATCATTGGAATTAGAATAACTCTCGTAAATTTCAATGGGTATAACGATGATAACCCTAAAGGAAGATAATTTAGTATTTGAGAACTCGTCAATTAATGTGGGGAGATTGGAATAATGTTCAAGACCTATATTTGGATACTTATAATATTTTACACGACAAACATGAACCGTCTCGAGCAGCAATCCAAGACCTGAAAAGCGAACTGGAATTAACTGACCCCTGAGAAATTCCAAAACAAAGTGTCCAAGGGGAAAAGGATATTATAAATGTAATGCTCAATTGTTGAGGGATGATAATTATATAGACTTGGTCAAAAGGTTTATAGCTGACACTGTAAATGAATATTACGTAGGGAGAAATAAAGTAGACTCTCCTCATGTTTTTCTTTCCTTTAATGATCAAATATTCTTTGGAATTTTGACAATGAAAATAAGATCGAAACTATTGATTATTATATTAGAAAAAATAGAGGAGAAACGGGATAAATTAAAGAAAATTGAACAGGAAATATTAGACATTCACAGGGGATTGTTACACATGGGAAAGCTCTGGAAAATTAAGAAAAAAAAGCAGAAGTAGAAAAATCTAAGACAAAATACATAGGTGTTATATTAAGATCCAAAGCTCAAATAGTACGAGTGGGGAGAAAAAAAATCACGAACTCTTTTACATCTTGAAAAAAAAAATTATGTCAATAAGACAAATAAAGGAAATAATTTTAGATGGGACAAATATATATCAGACCAAAGATATATCTTAGAAGCTGTAACAAAATTAAAACCGAGTGGGTTTTGGATTAAATGAATAACGCAAACACAATGTGATGGACGATGGAAATTTATGAAAAGAATTAATAAAAACGTATATATATTATAAATACAATGCTTTTACCCACGTTCTCAACATACTGATCCAGTCACTCTACACGAACATTCACAAATTGAAAAACGAAAATATTATTCATGTAATGTTACGTATGGAAAGTGAGATTCAAATAACCTCATGGACTGCAAATACGTTTCAAATAATATTATGCAATGTAAGAGTGATTCACATGATCTCACGTATGGAATACGATTAAGAATCAAATAATCTAAAGGAATTCAAATATGTTTCAAATAATATTATGCAATGTAAGAGAGATCCACACAATATCACGTATGGAATACGATTAAGATTCAAATAATCTCAAGGGATTCAAATATGTTTCAAATAATATTATGCAGTGTAAGTGAGATTCACATAATCTCCTATAACATGCAGTGTAAGTGAGATTCATATAATCTCCTATAACATGCAGTGTAAGTGAGATTCACATAATCTCCTATAACATGCAGTGTAAGTGAGATTCACATAATCTCCTGGAATACAAATAAGATTCAAAATAATCTAATATAATTGAAAATGTACTCAATTGAAACATCAGTTGGAACAAACATACGACTCTTGACACTTGTACAGTCGTACGATTCATAAACTGATGAACACCACCGTTTCACCGAATCCTTGAGTTGGCCCACTTTATCGGCCGCTCACACCCTTCACGGATCCACCACATGTACAGAGACATACGTATACACACATACGTACCAACATCATACAGCACCCTTGTATTGGCTACGCTTACATTCGTGGCTCCACCGCGTGTACAGACATGTATACACACGTACAGAGAGCACGCAGCCCTAAACAGCTACAGTCAGCCCTAAACAGTTACCGTCAGCCCTAAACAGCTACAATAAAACCAAACTGGTCATAATAATGGGTTCTGAAAAATCTTTAGATAATATGCTAATAAATTAAACTCTAGCAACTTGTAATTCAAAGTTCACCACGTTTCAGATCTGCGTAGGAGTAAATGCATCATTATAGGATATGACATTAAAATCTGAATAAGCTTCACATATCAAATAAAATATAAATTTAACACTTTCCCCTATGGCTGGAGAACACAATGGAGGAGGTTCAATCCTTGACAAGATCCAAAACGACCTAGTGTCGGTTAGAAATGAAACCTACCTTAAATCCATAGCAGAGTGAGTAATATTCAGGGTAAAATACCCGTGTATACCGTGCTATTAGTGTCTCACACCGCAAGTAATTTTCGACGAGATACATGCTAGTACAGTCACTTACCAGGGAAAACAATTATTCACCTTAGGTAACGTTGTACGCATGTACAACGAAAAATGGTCAAATCGTTCTATGGCAAAACCAAGTTATTTCTTGCCTTATTCTGTGACAGAAGCCTCAAAAGAGCTCCATTTGGAACTACACAAAAGCAAAACTGCTCAGCTTGATGCTAATGATATTCAAGAAACTCAAATTAGATTTTGGAATCACAATATTAAACTTAGTCAAGCGAAACGAGAATCAGGCGAGGGTCCACCTAGAATTAGTGAATACAGCATGTCTCTAAAACGGATGGAAAATAGGGAAAGTCTCGGCTCGGATGGATTTACGATAGATTTCTGTAAGTTCTTTTGGAAGACTATTGGAGGATTTCTGTGCAGATCAGCAAATAATGGATATACTATAGGAAAACGTTCAGATGTTCAGACTCAAGGATCCATCACATGTCTACCAAAAGAAGATAAAGAAGACAGAAGATATTTTAAAAAATTGGAGACCTATATCACTCCTAAATATTGACTATAACATAGCTTCGGGAGCTATTGCAGCTAAGGTTAAAAAAGTTCTTCCTTCAATATTCAGTGATACTCACAAGGGATTTATGAGAGGTAAATTCCCTGGAGAAAATACCAGGCTATGATACGATATTATGAATCAACTAGAGAATGAAGATAGATACAGTTTATTATTGTTAATATACTTCGAAAAAGCCTTCTACTTAATTAACTGGAGCTGTATGGAAAAAGTTTTACAATCTTTTAATTTTGGTGATTCTGTTTGACAGTGGTTTAAACTGTATTGCAATAGCTCTAAAAATAAATTGTGTTATAAATAATGGAAATAAGTCGTCATTTTTTCGTCTTGAACGAGGACGTCGTCAACGGGATCCTCTTCCGCCTTATTTGTCTATTATCGGTTTGAGATTTTAGCTATAAATTTAAAGCAGAATGCTTTTGTACGGGGTCTCGTCTTTGATGTCAGTGAGTATAAATTAGGTCAGTATGCTGATAACGCTTTTATTCTCCTCGACGGATCTCAACATTTTCTTCCAGCAACTATGAATATCTTGCAAGACCTTTTTATATTATCTGGACTTAAATGTAACATAACAAAAACAAATGCTATTTTGCATTGGAAACAAGAAATTTTCTAATGAAAGATTATGTCCCGATATGGAACTAAACTGGATTTCTTCCAACTTTACACTTCTTGGCATCGATTTTCTCTACACTTACAACAAATGGTGGAAAATAATTACATATAAGAAACTAATAAAGGCAAAACGAATTCTGGCAAGCTGGAGTCAAATACATCTTTCATTAGCAGGTAAAGTTATTGTTGTGAAAACCCTTGTTCTGCCCATACTCCTACATCTTTTTTAGCACTTCCAAATCCATCAGCACAAACTGAAACAGAACTAAAAAATACCTTATTTATGTTTGTGTGGGGTAGAAAAGTAGAGAGAATTAAACGTGATATGCTAGTAGCCCAGGAGAATGAAGGAGGATTAAATAAGATACACAGTTATTCGTTCATTAGGTATATTAAGATAAGACTGGTTAAAATATTACTGGGAAAACAAAGATGGAGCGTTGCACAACCTGTTCAATACAACTATATTCATAAATATGAAGGATATTTGGAATATAGGGAGGAGGACATTTGAAGAAATTTGTAAGCTCATTAAAAACAGTTTATGGAGAGATGTAATTTTAACAGAATTGAAGTCGAAAGAGAATACACAAATGAGTATTTATACCTACGTTTTTTAAATTTTGTTCCACCTAGAAAGTTCCATGAATACAAATCATGGAAAGATTAGTTGATGATCGCAGTCAAATGATCAAACAAAAAACTGGATGATACAACTTTTTGAAATACTTTTCATTAGCATCCAAAATGCCAAAATCTAGGAAAGATCAATCAAAAACCATTTGGCTCACAACAAATTTGATAAGCAGGAGGATAAAATAATGAACTTATATAAACAAAACTCACTGAAGTTTGTTTAGAAAGATTTTTAAAAAGGATAGAGCGGCAACATACTACTAAGTATGAAACGTGAATACAATTATTAAATAAAAATGGTAAGTAGTGAAAATTGGTCCAAGATTTATAGCCGGGCGAAACTATGTACTAAGGATACAATGTTGATCTCTTGTAAATTTAGATTAATTAATATAATATTTGTCACTAATACCTTCTTGTAAAGAATTAACATGATAGATAACAGCAAATGCACTTTCTGTAAGAGTGAGAACGAAAGTATTGAACCTCTTTTCTACAACTGCATATCACTTCAACGGTTTCGTACTCTTTTACTAAACTTTTGCACCTTGTTGTCCAAATATTGTCCATTTTTCCAGAAAATAATTTCTTTTTTAGGAAGTGACCAATTGGACATTTTGTGTAATGTCTTGCTTATTTTGGCTAAATATTATATTTAC
The DNA here is from genome assembly GCA_028554795.2 of Sinohyriopsis cumingii. Lineage (NCBI taxonomy): Eukaryota > Metazoa > Mollusca > Bivalvia > Unionida > Unionidae > Sinohyriopsis > Sinohyriopsis cumingii. The sequence goes on from CM068833.1 coordinate 37,170,126, forward strand.
ACTTGCAGATTCAACATGTAAAATCCTTTCCTTTATGTTTTTGTAGCAAACAGTTGAAGCGCATAAGAACATTCCAAAATATGCTGCTAAGTTAAACAAAAGAGAGGACCAATTTATATAAAAAAGGGGATCAACCATGAACTTGTAATTTGTGCAGTGGGGAAAACAGGAAGTAATACTGTAATATTGCGAAGTCTGTATCACCTATACAGTGTTACTTGTGTCTAATTTCTGTTAAAAGAGATTGCGTTGAATATTCATGCGTGCATGCGCGCGTGTGTGTGTTTTTCTATGTTGTGTATTATTTATTGTCCCTAGATTAACTAATAACCAGAAATGTTTTGATTGTAAGGTGACCTTGGGATGTGTTCTCCGACCCATCGGTCAACCTATTATGGGGATAATAAAAAATCATTTGAAAAAGTGAAATTTGTTGGGTTTTTTTGTTGAGGTTTTGTTTGGCCGTATCTTGCGCTGTGATATATTTAAAACAGGGACTAGTTTTCATGGGGAAGATGGTGAAATAGTTATTCTTTATTTTGAGATAAATTATGTTATGGTTGTGAAAGCAGTATGGCAGAAGCGCACAGGTAAAGTAAGTATGAAATATGGTTAAGAAAAATGTTTTCTTTGAACCGGAAATGAAATCCTGACCCCATTAAATTTTTCAACGTCATTAAAAAAATGCAGGATAACACCTGATAAGTTGTAGTGTGTGTTAATGTACTAAAATGGCACTGCAAGGCCTAGAAATATAAATGTCTTTGGAATGTTGGTTTGAGTTTAGCTTGGAAAAATGTATGTAGGTAACATATAGGATACTATTTAGTGGTCTCACCCCAGTTACACAGCATGTGTCCCCTGGATCTTTCAACACAATCATATCGATCTGGATAGACTACCCAATTTCTGATATGGGGTTCATTGCTGTTAGTAACTAAATCTGGAAGTGTGTTAGTAGGATAAGACGTTGGGTCTTTAGTTTGCTTACAATTAAAAACTATAATAATAATAATAATAATAATAATAATAATAATAATAATAATAATATTATTATTATTATTATTATTAGTAGTAGTAGTAGTAGTGGCAGTAGTAGTAGTAGTAGCAGTAGTAATAGTAGTAGTAGTAGTAAACACGGTCCCTATTTAAAGAGTATAGCTCAATTAGTAAAATATAATTGATCTCCCTTGAGACCCGTAACAAAATTATATATATATATATATATATATATATATATATATATATATATATATATATATATATATATATATATATATATATATATATATATATATTAAACTTTTTTTCATGGAAATTTTTCTTACATTGAATTGACCGCTCCAGAGGCCTAGTTGTTTGAGCGTTAGCCTCGGATGCGGGAGGTCGCGGGTTCGAACCCCGGGCGAGTTATACCAAAGACTTCTAAAAATGGTACTAACGGCTTCCTAGTTAGGCGTTCAGTATTAAGAGGTTTGTGTTAGAATTGGTCGGCCCGATGTCAGAATAATGTGACTGGGTGGGACATGATGCTACATGTCTGAGGCATGATGCCCCAGTGGTAGACATCGCTATAGACTGCCACACTGCAGACCTCGTGGCGATATAACTGAAAAATAGTTAAAGGTACGTTAAATATCCAACACACACGCTCACTGAAGCATTACAACAGTTCTGGAATATATGGAAAGACTAATTTTAGGTGATTGACTTTTGTAAAGGTGATTGACTTTTGTTTGGTGTGGGTGGAAATACTTTCTAAACGTTTATTTATTTCTCCAATCAGAAACAATCTGCATAAACCTAAACCAGCAATTCAAAATAGTCTTAATCATAGGTTACATCCCCTGCTTCCCTCTAACGGAAATCATGTTTAGTCGATGCGTGCAGTCGAAATTTCTTCTACTGCTCTTTACGTCTGTCGGTATTAATTCAGCTCCTATAGTAAACCTTTGGAACACGATGATATTAAAACTTTGATAACTTTAAATTTCTTGAATTCTCAAGATCAAACCTATTTTTATCAGCATAGACATATCATTATTTCAGTTATGAACTTTCCATACTCAAGCTTGCAAAGGAACTGAAATTACATTAATAAAACAGTGTCTCTATTTTTTCAGTTGCAGCTACGATCGTCTCTCAAAAGATCATTTTTACTAAAATATTACTTTCATTATCAACAAGTCCTGGCCAGCTAATCCCCTATAATTGCATTATTACAGGAACCCCTTACTGCACCAAGGCATCATGATCCCTTCAGTACATGTGATATAGAAATAACTGTTTTGGGGTTTCACCATTATTTTGCATTTTCATCCTTATTAGAGGCATTATCAGCATCATTTGTCCAATATTCAAACATCTATGGGTCAGGACGTTTTATCCTGAAGTTCCAGTTCAGCAGTTTTGTCTTTTTTGTGTTTAAGTTTTTACAGTTAAATTTGGGTAAATATTTTTTGTATTACTGACAGCCTTTAATAATGGTGAAACTGTATTATTTGTCAGCTTTGAGCAAAGTCTGTTCACTGCTTTTTAGACGAAGTTATTAAAGTTGTTTATGGGTTTTGTTTAGTAATGACAACCAAACATTAGTACTTTGTCGTTGGACTATCGAAATTTACACACAACTGTGAAGATTTAATAAGATAATTATTAATTAATTTTCATAATCAAATACGAAGATTTCATAGGATAATTCTAATTTAGTTTCCAAGAAATATATCTTGCAAATGTGGGCCGACAACTTATTTAGAGTTGAGATACAGTAGGCATGTGGGACCAGGTGAGGCACTTTTTCCAAACGAAGAAAACAGCCGATGAGAACAGAATTGTGCCAAAGAGAACTAGAGTCAAATATTGCAAGAAACATAAATTCAGACCTAAAGAAACATTGTTCTCTTAATTCACACTAATAATTGGATACGAATCATAAGGTATATAATAAGAACGGACACACCCACTATTTTATTTTTATATGAAGTACACAAAACAGTTGTGCAGTAATTGTGGTAACAATTATCGATAAAGTTAGAGACAGAAAATTCCTGACACCGTGCGTGTGAAAGGAGAAAATATTCCCTGAAATAGTATATACATGTAAAATCAAAACAAAAAGTCAAATCAAGAATCTCTAATCTGTAAATTCATTCTCAATCCAGACGTAGTATAATGGCCCACTGTCTAGTAATGTCTCTCCTCACTCCAAATTTATTTTCGACGAAAGGTTAGAGGAAGTTTCACAAGTGGCGCATTGTTGCTTTTAGGATTTTCAATGTAAACTTCCATGGTTTTCTTTAAAATATCGAACACAACCGTGCTCCCCGTCAAACTGGGATCTGGGCCTCGTGCACACCTGTATATTGGATACATGCTGTTCTCCGTGTCTCCGAGCACCGCTTTGATATCCTTGAGGGTCCTAGGTGGAGGCATCTCTCCTGCACGTTTTGTACGTGCATTTGAAGATGGCAAATTAAAGTTTTGCTCCACGTCTTTGAGATGATAATATGAGTTGAAATGATAATAATGACATGGTTTGTCTGGATCTACTTGTTCGTGGATAGTGGTCAGTTTCAAAGGACTCTCAAATTTGCCAGGCCCTACTTCTAATGACCACATTTCCTTGTGATTCATTGAAGCTATGTTTGCATTAAATCCATCAGAAGCCCCGTATCCTTGATTACGAGCTATTCGGACCATTTCATCGACACTTGATGCAGACAAAAGTCCCCGTGTTATTAGACCAGCGGGCGTGCCGCCCAAGCTAGCTTTCATCGGTACAGTCGCATTTATTGCAAAAGCAAGACCGTACTTGTTGAACCCAAATGTAAAACCTGGCAACATATCAGGACACGAAAGTGCTGTGAAATGTTCCTCCTCACAAGTGACAGTTCCTTTCTGGGCCATCGGGTCAATAATATGAGCGCTAATGATGTAAAAGTAAGGGACACCAAACGCGTCAACGTCTTCATTTTGAGCCAAAATTTTCAGGTTAGGAGTGTTGACATATACAGAGGAACAACCGTGGATGTGCTGCTCAGGATTGTGTTCTGCTTCCATTAAATCAAGAAAGTATGTTTCCTTCGCAATGTTCAGCAAGAAAAGGTGTTCAAATGGCATTCCACTTCCGTCTGACATTCCTCGAAGTTCCGTAACATACTGGGGGAAGCTGCATTCTGATGCTTTTAGATATTCATCGAAGATTTCTCTCCCTTTGTGGGTATTATAAAAGGGGAGGAGATGTGATGGAATTTGGGAGGAGTTAAAATATTTATGTATCCACTCCCTGAAAACTGTCCCAACGTTGTGACCCACCTCGTAATAAGTCCCTCGCGTGTACAGCACGGGAAGTCTTTGTGCATTATTCGTGTGTGCCATAATCTACTCTTTAGGATCTTCTTTACACTGCTGAACGTACTTTCGTTGGGTATTGCCTTCTTCATCAACTATCTGAAATAACCCGAATGAAAGCAATAATTACATAGCTTGCATATATGAATACTTTAGAAGTCTATAGCAGTCAGACATAAAACCATAAAGAGAAAAAGTTTGGTGTGAATGGAGTCATGCCAGATTTACCATTAATTTTTTTTCTCTCGATTACTTTGAAACTATCATCCTTACAGTCATGTATGTATGTATGTATGCTTGCACGCACGCACGCACGCACGTACGTATGTATGTATGCATATATGCATGCATGCATGTATGTATGTATGTATGTGATATTTCCCTTCTGATATTCTGCCATTTTCTACCATCATTGATATAATTTCAAAGGCCGATGGTTTAAGTCTCAGGCTTGGTCAGCATGGTTATGTGAGACCAGTTGGGTGGTTTTTCCCCAGCTATAATGATCCAAATATGTTCCGTAATTTCTCCTAGTCCACTAAATATTTTCTTAAATCAATTTGTTTTATTTACTTTTTAAAATCTCAATCACAAATTCCAAAGACGGATATGCGAAAGGTCCGTGTATATTTCCGTAATTGGTGTACTAAAACGCAGCTGATCGTTTACATATATTATTATCATACTCCACTCGCCCCTCTACCTAGATAAGGTGAATAAATACCATCCAGACTCACACATTTGTAATATGTGAGCTCTAAATTTATCAAGGTAATCCATAAACACTTAAAGTAAATCGATCCTTTGTTAAGAAGTCAATCTTCTTTTCCTCTCCTTGCAGGTCGACATACCATTGAGATATCCTCGTGAAGTTATTATGCATGGTGGTGACGGCACATCGGCAATCTCTGTATCCACGTGCTGTTTTTTCTTAGCACCAGTAACGTCGATGTCATTTATGGAAAATTCCACCGGCACGCTGCTATTGTTGACTCCCCCGACCAGGTTTTTCAAAACAACGTTGTTGATATCCACGTTGAACGCTTTAAATTTTCCAGTTCGACTTTTAGAAATCACAAGCTCTTCCGAGCTGACGTCAATAACAATCAGCTTCGCGTGGTAAACTAATTCAAATCTTAGTTGAAAAAAATATGGGCAGATCTATATTATTTCCCTGCATTGTCGCCTTCATAAATGTCGACATGCATTGTATGTACTAATAAGAGTAGATTCTAAGTAACATCAACAAGTGCTTGCGGGATCGGGCTTGCCGCATAGTCACACATACTATAGAAACGTTGTCGAGGTGTATGTATGTATGTATGTATGTATGCATGTATGTTAGTCTGTGTGTGTGTATATATGTGTGTGTGTATGTATGTATGTATGTATGTATGTATGTATGTATGTATGTGTATGTGTATGTCTGTCTGTGTGTGTGTATGTGTATGTATTTCTGTCTCTGTGTGTGTGTATATGTGTGTGTATGTATGTATGTATGTATGTGTGTGTGTATGTATGTATGTATGTATGTATGTGTGTGTGTGTGTGTGTGTGTATGCATGTATGTATGTATGTATGTATGTATGTATGTATGTATGTATGTATGTATGTGCTTTAGCAGAGGCCCCTAAAAGTGAATAGAAGGACTCGAAACAGAAAGGGAATGGAAACAAACCAACAACTACTGAGGCCGTAAGTTATGATGATATCAATAATCTGTTTCAATCATCGCTGCTGGGACCTAATACACGATCACGTTTATTAACCATTTACTGGTCTAGCAATGCATTCATTTAATGGTTCGGAAAGGGGCGTGAAATAAAGAATGTCTAACTGTTGATATCACTTTACGCACGATTATGAAATTAATTTTGAAGACAGCAAGTCACACAATAAATAAGAAACCAAAGATGTAAGCTACCACAATCTTTCCTTGTATGTATACATATATACATATTATAAAAACAATCGTCCCAGTGAAATTTGTGACCCTGACGATACATTCTTCCCTGACCCCGTAACTCATGTGGATGCTCCTGGGCCAAATGACCAATGTTTTTTTTTCCTTTTTGTTTATTTTGTTTTTTAAGGGTATAAGTTGGGGCAAGAAAGCCAATTACCTTTATGAAGAAAAGTGCTGTAAAAACAAACTTGCCCAAACTTGAGAAAATATTTGTGTCAGAAAATAGTAGAAGACAATATTCTGGACACACAGGCTATCCATATTACTGTCCATAAAAATTCTAAATCTCTTAACAGCAAACTTAGTAACAACCATACATATTTTATGGCAATGTTGTAGCCAGCTAACGTTTCCAAACCCTATCTGCCTCATTTTAATCAAAGATGATAATACAATGACAAAATGAAAATTCCGGTACTTACCAGTTATAGTGGTTCATTCATCTGTCTACACACTATTCCACCTTAAGACTTCTTAGTATCATTTCCTTGTACTAGTGTTAGCGACAACGGTCATATATCCATGACAGAAAATATAAGATTTCTAACCTAACTAGAGAACTCCTCGCGTGACTTTCAGCAGAGTACTGCGTTTGAGGGGTATTTCATACAACTGGTCACGTGGGTAATTTTACAAGCTGTATCAGTTACATCTCCCATGTTTCACAAACCATTAGACCTCTTCCGAACAGAGGAGACTTATATAGGTCAGTGACACGGTCAGTGATTTTTAGTCCAACCCATATATTTTACTATTCTTTAGACCTTGTACCTAATATCGTATCGTTAGTAGACGTTTGTAATATTATCGGTTTACCGCGATTTATTTTCAGGCAGTACCTGTCATAGTACTTCTTCACTGCCCCGGTACTTCGGTAGTTTCTGTCAGTACGGAATGTATGCAGATTCCAGTGCAATCGTTTTTGGAATTTAATGATGTTAAAAAATGTTTTTATTTTTCACGAGAAAATATTTGCCAAAAATGTTGTTTTTGTTAAATAGTTGTATTTGCCATAATATTTTGCGAATATTTCAAATTGAATTTTATTTATGGACCTTTCGTAACACGTTGAACACGTGTCACATGTGACAATACTGCTGTCGAATGGGATGTTCTGAAATATATTTGAGCCAAATCCAGCCTTTTGAAAAGTTCGGAGTAAACCATTTTTTTGTATAGTTATCTACTGGCATTTTATGTACATGTACATGCCATAAACATCCAAAGATTTACAGGAGACTAGTTGTTTCCTGTTTAAATTACAAAATTTCTCTAGTCCACTAAATATTTTCTTAAGCCAGCGTGTTTTGTTTACTGGTCTTCACTGATAAACATTTTTTGCCGAGTTTACATCCTGTTCAAAGTTTCACTGTCTATTATGTCAATAGCTAGCAAAATGAGCTCTTCGGTTCACTTCCAACTTTTTGTTTCAACAAGCTCTCCAATGTCATCTCAATATCTTTAGCAGGGTTTCAGGTATAGTGTAAGCTTAATCATTTTCGTTTGTTTACAGTGTTTAGATGACAACTTATACAAAAAAAAAAAAAAAAAAAAATAAAAACAGCAAACAACAGTGGACATATTGTAAAATAATCTACAATAAGGAATTGAGAATTTGACTTTTCCGAGGTGGGATGGGGTGGGGAGCTTCTATTTTACTTCGAGTCTAGATATTTTATTTTATTTTATTTTATCCCAAAATAAATAATTTTGGTGTCTTTCAATAAATATTGGATTTAGTATGGGGCTATTTTGCTATAATTAAGAGGAAGTAGTATCATACGGGGTATTTCAGACCACATTTACCTATCACGTATCCTATTATATGAAACTCCTTACAGTTCCCAATAGCTTTTCCCCACTGGGGATTTGTTACACTTGCGTGCATATCTACATGGATGTTTCGCTTGTCGAACATGGGTCAAGGTTCATGGGATGGGGAACCATGATGGGTTAGAACGGTGTTATGACTCAGTGGTTATAGAGTAAATAACAGAAAGAAGTAAAACTTAATAAACAATCTAATTAACAATGTTGTAAAATGAAAATTTAAGAGGAACTTACATAATTATGAATTCAAACCAAACTAATTCTGAAAACGTTATATTAAAGTCCAAATGAATGAAATATTCTGTATATAATTTCAAATCCATGAATATACTGGTCCGCCAACAGTGTTGACGTGTCAAAATGGCGTTGTCCAGAACTCTTTTGATTAATTCACACTAGTCCCAGAATAAAACTATAGTCCAATGAGCACTTTCTATTTCAACTGAATAATCAAAATAACTGTTTCGTCTCAAATACAACATAAAATTACGTCAGTAGGAATGATATTACATCAAGAGCACAAGAAATAAGAAAGAGGACATTGTTCAGAGACGAAGGGGAAAACACGCATATTATCACAACTTGTTACGTGGCAGAGTGTAAATCTCCAATATTGTTAAAAAACTCATTTGGTCTCACCCAACCAATGGGAAATAACTTAATTCTTCTAAGAACCCACCTGATCGACCTCTCCAGTGGGAAACAGACCGAGACGTGTCATAATGTTTATCACAAACATTATTATTAGTAACTGCAAACACGCACTCAAGCATATATTGATAGATCCTATGAAATGGTACGTTCTTAATATCTTATAATAGAAGCTATGCACGTACAAAATTTCAGCTTAAGAAAATCACTACCATTTACAGACATGAATACACTTTACAGAATAAATAGATATAAATGATAGTTGTTTGATACTAGCCAATTATGATACTATTTACGGACGGAGACATTATTTTCCGGCGATTGGTTTCTTACTGCCTGCTGAACAGTTACCTGTTATTGGTGGAGTTTCTACGTAACATCAACAAGTGCTTGCGGGATTGGGCTTGAGATACGTTGTATAACAGGAGTCCATGCAGTGCTTCTACAACATATTCGGCTGTGGATCTTAATTTGCAACAGCCATGTTGAATAAAACAGCGGTAGATGAATATGTCGTCTATGCAAAGATTCAACAATTTCAGGTGGTTGTTCATCGGAAATGCCTAACTGACTCTGCCAACTGAAGTAGATGACGATTAGTCAACACGGTAGCTGCTGCCGCCCACAGCTCTGAAATCGTTGCGAGGAATTGAAATATTGCACTCCTATATTTTATGTGCATCACCCCAGACACTGACAACTTTAATTTTTCTGATGTCATCTTGTGTTTATCTGTTTCGAGTTGATCAAGTTGCGTTTATGTTAGCCAAAGTTTGTTGGTGAAATCCCCAGTGTGACCCCATGCTCATTTCTTAGTACGCTCTTTATTTTCGTGATATAACATTATTTTAATTGTGCTGTTCAATTATGTGAAAACAACTACGTGTTTTCTACAACCCATCAATGATCCTCGTTCAACCACATACTTCTCCAATAATAGACGCTTCTGTGAGAGGATCACAGTAATGCACGTGTAATTGAAACCAGGGTCATGTACACATGCCTTAATGTATACGATGACCACGAACAGTTTAAACAGCTTCAGGTGTAGCAATCAAAAGTAATAAATCGGGTACAAGGGAGTGAAGTTATGCTCCGAAATCTGCTTACCTGTAACAACGTTTTCATGCTGGAGAATATATCATAACAGCATGTGATGTGTATGGCCTACCTTTTCTACGTTAAAGTGAAGCCAAATCGTTTAAAAGGTTCGTGATGTCCGTTTAATAGCACATAAATTTCAGACACTCCTAACTTATTGAACAGTATTACACTACACATGAGGCCGATCCCCTCTTGATTTATAATTTGAAACACCACGATGTTTCGATTTGTCAATAACTTTCTGCGTATTAATTTGCCATAAAATCTGTCCCTTTGAGTTAACTGGTAGCAAGTTCGTGGTCATCGCGAGAACAAACGCAATTCTGTGGTCAGCCACTGGGTTCAGATCCACAAAATCATTTTCGAAAACGAAATTTTGCTGTTTTAGCTATTCCAGTACCAAGCTAAACTGCAACGTTGGCTTTGTCATTTTGGTGTAATATGACCGTGTGTTTCAGTCCGAGAACATCTCTGCAAAACCCAGATATTTGACATAGAGGGCTCGCGTAAGAAAACACCAACGAGTTTCTATGAAGTTGTTTTTGACGAAGGGCGAAGCCACCATTGAAATCTGTTTTAGTGCTTTTTAACAGGAGAGCTAAGACATCTTGATTTACTTCAGTGTATTCTTAGGCATCTTTGCGGCGTCAGTCTGCATGATCTGCCATGACAGCGCATGCAGGTTTCCGCATTTTGTATGTTTATCATAGATTTAAAAATGATTTGCGAGACATGATGCTCTTTCACCCTATGGAAACAGACAATTCGGGTCAAGTTGAGGAACTTCTGTGGGTCCCAAATATCTTGAAACTCATCCCGCGAGATGTCTGCCGAACATAATGTGTAATGAATGACAGTGTCCATAAACCCAGGGAAACATAATCAAAATTTACCAGTTTTTTTTTCTTATCACCTTCGGCACGTGTGAATATCGATAAGTCATGTGGATCATGAGCTGTATTCTTGTTCCGGCTCCGGGAATAGGTTCTCGCGGGGTTGTCTTGCAGGTAAAGTGTCACATCGTCGTACACAACAAGATTATTTTGCTCTGGGTCAAGGTTGTCAGTTTCGGGGGCTTTATAGAAAAGAACCGAATGATAAATAACGAAACATCTTTCAACATGCTAGTGGTTAGTTAAACAATCTGAATGTTTCATGACATGGCTGTTCGTCTTCCCTGGAGGGCTCTTTCAAGTGCAGTCTATTCCATGTTAACCGTCACATTACCAGATTCAGCAGCAACTACTTTTTCCTAGATCCAGCCTTGATAATAATTACGTACTAACTGAATTTAGAAACATGCCGCATGTTTGGGTGATCGAGGCTCTGACGAAGAAGAGATGTCGATAGCAGAAAAAATATATATTTTTTTCATTAGTGATGTCCTGTTAAATATCACTTGCAGTATAATGTTAAATGTCAGTTCAGTAGAATTTATAACTTACCATCATGCCTTCATACTCTGTGCGATGCCGCATGAAAGCTCGTACTACAAATTGAACTCAGTGTCAGACGCTCTAAAACAGAGCATCAACGCTGTAACTTGCGTCCGATGTAGAGCAAGGAAGTTTACGCTTATTAAAAGTCGGCGGCAAATTGGGTGCTCCGTTAACGAGGCTTTCTGGGGTACCGTGGAGTAAATATCTTGGTAAAAAGCTGTCCCGATAAAATTATGACGGGCTTGGGACATGGATAGATAAATAAATCTGGACTCTAATAGGCAACCATAGTTAAGAGAAGAAACTGTCAACCTGTTCGATGCTGCAAATTATCTATATCTTAAATATAAAAGGTCAGGTGATATACGTGCAAGTCAATGCGTCGACGTGGATCTAAGGTTTGACTTAAATAATATTGATTGAGCAGCCATTGGAGAAATAATCGCCATATATTGTCAAAGGAGGTATGAAGGCAATGGCTGCACTTGGAAGATCATAGATGCTCTTATGGACAAAGTCACTCGGCATAGCCTCTTGAGGATGTTTAGATCTGCTCATGGACAACGTTTAATCACTGGAGGTGAATCCACTATATAATAAATATGGAGGCGCGGTTACTGTAATGGTGAATCTGGATTTGAAGTTTATGGGCGTGGCAAAATTTACTTGGATTGTTGCCATAGCGTGCCTGGCCAAAGAATCATTGTGGCAAATTTACCTAACCTCAGCAAGGAAACGTTTCCGCGATGGTTTGATGTGAGGATGAGGACTCACAATGAAACTCACGAGGCGATTATTTGTTTCTCCCACATGACTGGGTACGTGCGCGTATATAGTGTTCTTTTTTCTTCGAGTTCTAATATGACCATGATATCACTAACTGTTTAGTCACTGTGAATACGTGAGTGATTGAACTTGCCAAGTTTGCTATGAACTGTCTGCGGCACACTTTGCAGGAGATAATGCTTGAATTCGCTTGATTAAAAGAGGACATGCTCATGCTACAGTACTGCCTCCGCAGTTTCTCTTCGTTCAAATTTTGTACCTCTAGTATGGATAGGACTCTCCATATGGTGCAATCATATGTAAGATATTCCCTAGAGTCATTGTCCAAATTAAAGTACTCCAATGATAACTTGATGAAATCTTTGTAAAAAATTCTTCTGATTACCCTGAGATCGCTTTTCTCCATCATTTTGGCCTAGAAGATCTTTTGTAGTAGTCGCTTTTATGACATACTGGTGACTCAGCCTGCTCGTCCCAACTGCATAATGTGCATGCTTGAAACGCCTTCCCATGTAAAACCCTCAGTGTCTGGGACCCTGTCCTGCCATCTTAGCTTCATCAATTTGTTCCAGCAGCCATGTGTAAATGGTTTAGTTTCTTAGCATGGCGTCTGTACACCGTCCAGGTTACATAAGCATAGAGCATGGTCGGCAACGCAATGGTTTGTAGATACCACGTTTGTTTGTGATCTGAGCACATAAACAAACCAAATATAAATACACTAATACATTTTCATAGCACTTGTGATGGATATTAATGTGTGTGTTCTTTACTGGCTTGTGTAGTGATTTCACCATAATAAATACCCAAACGCAATGGTTTGTAGATACCACGTTTGTTTGTGATCTGAGCACATAAACAAACCAAATATAAATACACTAATACATTTTCATAGCACTTGTGATGGATATAAATGTGTGTGTTCTTTACTGGCTTGTGTAGTGATTTCACCATAATAAATACCCAAACGCAATGGTTTGTAGATACCACGTTTGTTTGTAATCTGAGCACATAAACAAACCAAATATAAATACACTAATACATTTTCATAGCACTTGTGATGGATATTAGTGTGTGTGTTCTTTACTGGCTTGTGTAGTGATTTCACCATAATAAATACCCAAGAAGTCGTTTGCCGAAGGTACATCGATTGCATCCATTACTTTTTAGCATAATAAATGGCAAGGTAGATAATACACAATTTACAAGAAAAAAGAGAAGAGAAGAAAAAGCTCAGAGAGTTATATACCTCAATCCAACAAAACAAGTATAACACACTCGAAGAAGTAATAAAAAACAATTCAAACTTTAGCAGTGAGATGGTAAACAGTTTAGGTATAATGTTCGTGGAAGAAATAACTACATCATACGGATGCGTTGCTCTTTCAGTTTAATTGCTACCACACTGTCGTCACATACATTATTTGTGGTTACACCTATCATTCAGGAAAATATAACCGAACACTGTGTAATGAATTAAAAGTAACGAAGTTGAGGAGCTATAACTCACTACACTGGTACTGAAGTGCATGGAGAACGTTTTGGATACATTTACAATTTTAGACACTAAAATATCAAATGGAACATTACACTCGCCAAACTGACTGAATGATCGAAGGTGGCAACCCAGGCAGTGAACGTCAAAACATTTGTTTGCAGCACGATACCATTAAATCTGAATATTGGTCAATCAGTTCATGACAAGTGCAAACATGGAGTGCTTTCTTCTACGTCTACGTCACGAGAGAAGGAATCACAGACATATCACATAATACATCTTAAGCTAATATCACTCTTGGGTCACCTAGGATGGGCTTATAGAACGTAATTTCAAACCAACTGCAGGTAAAATATTAGGTTCCTATAATGTATCGCATATGTCCCTTTTGTTTTAATGTACACATAGTTTCGGTACATTTGATCTAGTACCCTGGTATTCATGTATATTTTGTATGAAATTGCCGTGTAGATGCATAGGTATCTCCACACATCAGGAATGTTTTAAAAAGCTTATGTTTCAAGCCGTATCGTTTGTTTATAAATAGTCCCCCCGAAGTGTTTAACCAGCATGCATTGGTTTATTATCAAGTGATATAAACTGTTGATTTATAGGTCCATAATATATGACCTTTCACCAAACTCTGTCTTTAGTTTTGAAGAAAGAAACTTGGCTATTGAAGATGAACTCGAGGTCGTCCTCATCTGTGTGATTCCCTCGATTAACTTTACTATTAGATTTTAGCACCTACCTTTTATTTGAATACCAGTTTGTCCCAACCGCATCTGATTTAGCTTATATATATATATATATATATATATATATATATATATATATATATATATATATATATATATATATATATATATATTCTACAGGATATCAGCAAAATACGTCCTTTGTGCGGAAATGTCATCTTCAAGCGAAAGGAGGGATAAATAATGGGCTTGATACGGATATCCTGTACAATTAACACCATTCTCCCTATATGAACAGGCACATGCATATATATATATATATATATATATATATATATATATATATATATATATATATATATATATATATATATATATATATATATTAACTTCTTTCCATATATATATATGTTTGTACACACACACACACACACATATTAATATATATATATATATATATATATATATATATATATATATATATATATATATATATATATATATATATATATCGCAACGTATGACACGCGCCCTTCTTTTTGAAAGTGGATTCAAACTAATTAGCATTTCTTGTTTTAGGCAAACTCCGAATTTTAAAACATATTCTTAACAGCATCGATACAATTAATGAATATTTATAAATGATTTATTTCCCCATAATACGGGGCCCCGAGTGGCCGAGTGGTCTAAAGCGCTCTCCGTTACGGATCACTGCCATCTCACCTCTGTCTGCGGCGGTTCGAGTCTCGGATTCAGCCAATGTGGGTATATGAGAGAGCTTGCCAGCTTCTCGTGGGTCGGTGGTTTTTTCCGGGGTTTTCCCGGGTTCTTCCTCCACCATTAATACTGGTCGCCATGTATAGCCTATCGTGTGCTGAAAAATGGCGTTAAGCTCCACAACAACAACAAATCCCCAAAATACAAAGTGAAAATTTGAAAAGGACTTAGGTAATGTGAAATAAATCCCAAATAGTCCTAAAGGTTTTATCATAAGTCCAAACGTATGAAGTTCCTATTGAATTCCAGTGGTATTCCAGTTAATTCCAGTATTGAATGTGTTGATGTACATGTAGTCTCGAATGTGATTATGTGCAAATAGCCTGGATTGTGGCTATATGATAAGAGTCTTTTGGTGTATCACAATAATGTTATCGAAAACGTTCTTGTTTGAAATCACGATTATTCCAAAAGAATGTTCCAATCCGAGAATAACTTAGATGGGCACTTTATATTTCTATATTATAATGCTTACTTACACATTTCGAAATTGTACTGTACTGTGATGAAAATTAAGAACAAAATCATTCAAGGGGTTTAGGACATACAAGCAAATGAGAAAACGTCAACAAAAGTCACCAATGGAAATTCTCTATGACAGTGACCTTAACACACATAAGCAAAGTGGCAATAGAACATCACCAAATTAATTGTGAAAATCACCAAATTAATTGTATTAGCTTCATAATGATTCATTCCAATTATGAAGAAAATCCATCAAGAGGTTTAAGAAATATCATCTAATATATAACTTTAAGCACAATCTTAATGCAGACTTCCCCTGTGACCTTGACCCCAAGGTCAATGGGACAATCTTGTCGTATAATTAATTGTCCAGGTTCCTAATTGGTTATGACAAGTTTGAACAAAAGCAACGAGGGAGTACATGCAAATGAAAAACTTTAACCAAGACTATATCAAACTGTTAACACTAGCACCAGAAACGTCACTGATAATTATCGCTTTCCCAATAACTTCGGTTCAAGGAAATATGCTGGGCAATTATTTTAAGAAACAATTTTCTTATGTTAGGTGGAAAATAAAACAATAGTTAATATAATAAATTTTGACGGTAAAAGGACATATGCAAAGTGCATGTATTGACAATTAAAATCTATCGATATTTACATTATTAGCCCATGAAAGAAATATATGCACTTACACACCACATAAAGACACACGTACAAAATAATCATGTTTGCATAAAATACGCCAGAACAGTCTGTGCATAAGTTGTGCTTTGAAACAATCATCAATTCCACTGGAGACACAATTCTTGACATTATACGTATGAAAAGAGACATTATTGCCTGAAGTAGTATATACATGTAATCTCATAATCAAATGCAAGTCAAAGCAAGAACTAAAAATCTGGAATGCATTATCAATTCCAATGTGGGTTATCGCACATATTTATATTAATAATTCCCCTACTCTAAATATTCCATTCCAAATTTAATCTGTCAGGGGTAGTTTCAAAAACTGAGCATACTGGGATTGTCTAAATACATTTTCCATGGTTTCTTGTAAAATATTAAATACAACTGTACATATCTTTAACGGGTCATGTGGATGTGACTATTGGATACGTAATGTTCGGTGTATTTCCAAGCATGACACTGATACCATTGATGGTTCTAGATATTCCTATCTCATCTGTACATGTAGCATGTGCCCATGTTGATGGCAAATCAGGGATTTTTCAGCGCTCCCTAGATGCTTATAAACACCTAGAGAGCATATGAAATCGTTTGGCGAAAACCGCATTTCGATATGACTTTCCATTCAGGAGGAGCAGCGACAACAAAATTTCAAGTTACGCGCCATGTTGACCGCATTGTATGTAACATCAGCACCTTTTTCACTTAGGACAGTCCAGGCCTCATACAACGTCTTTTGGTAAAAATTCCCATGTTGATGTGACCATTCGTTTGCGACGAATAGTGGTAACATTATTGTCAAGATGGACACTGTGGCAGCTATGTAAGATGTCCGAGTTGAACTATTTTCATTTAAGACCAACTACACATAAGAAGAAGTGTTCAGTGAAAATCGGATATTAATATGACTTTCCACTCTAAAGTAGTGATATAGTTTTTAAGATGGATGTCATGGTGGCCATATTGGGCATACAATCGGCACTATTTTCATTTATGTTCAACTTGACATCATAATAAATCTTTGGGTAAAAAATTGCTAAGATTGCCATCCATTCTGGAGGTGCTGTGATGACAATATTGTCAAGAAGGCTGCTGTGGCAACCATGCTGGATGTTTTATGGTTTCCATTTTGATTGAGAACCAGCAAGACTTTGGTATAAATCTGTGTGTAAATTTCATGGCAACCCTCCGCGTTGTTTAACAAAAGCAAAAACAAATTTGCTCTAAGATCAAACAAAGGTAATGTGTGGTTCTGGTTAAACAAAAATTCTATATTTCATGTCGACCCTATAAAAGCAACTGTGAAAAAGCCCCTACCCCCACCCCGCAAATTAAAGAACATCCATCATCTAACTCCCAACCTCCAAAAAATCAGGAAAAAAATAACAAATTGACTAGCTACAATCAAAGTAAAATTCATAATGCACGTGATGCTTTTTGCGGTTTACCTTCGTTTGAAAATAGTCAGGTCTGTGACAAAAAAATATACTTACCTACTAGACCATACATTTTTTTCTCAATGTAAACAGAACCACACAAGTTTTATTTGTCTTAATGGACGGAGGGATGATGGATGTCGGACGATGGAAAACTGACCAAATCATAAGTACTACATAATAATTACAGTCAAGCCTTATACAAAAGCATGACAGGTTGGCAATTATTAATGTTGACCTTGAATCTTTGTATAATAGCATAGCTGATTTGCAATTAATGTTTTCCTTGAAACTTAACACAAAAACATAGTTGCTTTGCAATGTTCAGAAGACATTGATGAATTTATTTTAATTTGGAAAGCTGAAGTAATGATAGAATGAACATATATTCATATATTCCGCAAAAGCATACACGTTTATGTCTTTAATTTTGATGCATGCAAAACTAAAGTATTTTGGTTCCCATTTGAATATTCAATGTAAAATCTATGCTAAATGAACGCATAACTGCATACCTCACAGGACTTTGTCAAGGGAATCCGGGATCATTACAGTGGTTACTAATTGGTATAAAATATAATTTATTGCGTTTCTCAAATAATTACTCAACGCCATTGAAAGTGGTCACACGCCATTGAAAGTGGTCACATAAAGTCTTTCTTGGTTTAGAGGGCATGTCTGGTAAATATATACAAGTAGAGTTTGAGAGCTTGACCAATATACCACTATGTCTGGGTCGCCTGAGAAAGGTTAAAAACCCATATAATAATGGTCACTGATATTATCCCATACAATCACCGGAAACGATTGTTTTGTTATAATAATCTGAACCAGATTATTGTCGGTCACCAGAACAGTGTTTGAACACTGATCTATTTCACTTTTTATGGCAATACCAGTGGATGTACGGCTTATATTACAATGAGGAAAATATCAAAGGTTATTGTGTTTTTGTTTGCTTTTGTTGCTCTCTTTTACCAGTGCATCAAATATCATTACATTCTGATTGATTTACTGATATATATTACCCATAATGTTTATTAAAATATATTGATAAAAATACGGTTCATCAAATGAAATTTCAAATACTTGTTAAATACTTGTTGCATCTCTACATAATTCATAACAACGATTTAGCATTTTACAACAAACAGGTTGTCAGTCCAGTAATGTCAGTCGGGTAGACGCATCACAGTAATTAGAACTCTTTTTCAGGGATAAATATTAATAATGTTGATCAGGTTTTGCATTGAAATCGTATGTGATTGGCGGTATTTCAAACTGAGAAAAGGAAAATACTACCGATGAACTTTGATCCAGACATTTAACTGATTTGTATCGTTGCTAAATATTTATTGCGTCATTGTATAATACGTATCAATGATTTAGCATTTCGCAAGACCGATAACCAGTTTTCATTCCGGTAAGGATTGATGACGTTGTCTCACTGGAAGCATGTTAAGATATCTTATATACGTCCTTAATCTAGTATATCAAGATGAACCTTAGTATTCCTCCAATTTCATAAAAGATTTATTAACCTCATTTACATTTAGAGAGTACACGTGTTTTCACGTGTTTAATGTTACTCATACAAATCCAATTTGAATAATCAGTAACTTCTCCATCCTTAACAACTAAATCAAGCAGCTTGAAAGTGCATAAAGCATACCATGATGCAACTTTACGCGCTCTTTCAGAGGGGTGGGGGTGGTACAGAGGGAATAGAATATTGCATAAGATAAACTAAATCTATCAGTACGCCAAATATGATAAATTAGTCTTATTATGTATTTCGCAGACTGCCTTTATTTACCTGTACGTATATTATTACATTTATGATCTTTATTTACCTGTACGTATATTATTACATTTATGATCTTTTTGGTACAAAAGGTTAAGCATATAGTTGCATATTTAATTCAATCTCGGCGATACGTGGCATTTTCGTGAGTCAATGATGTTAATAATAAACTTGCTAAACCTACACAAACAAAAGGAAATACATTATACTGTTACAAGCTGTTACCTGACAACATGTATGCAAAATATCTGTGTGTAAGGAAATCGTGAATCATCCTATGTGTGCTATCGAACATATTTTTGTTGCTATGCATATTAGTAAAGACTTTTGAACACTCGTGACATGTTTAAAAGAAAGCTGCATTTTGAAGAAGTACCATGTTCCCACTATAATGTTCTTTAGATTGTCTGTAATGCATGTAACGTAAAACAAAGATCCACTGAGAAATTAAGGAAAATAAAAAAATTCTAACCTGTGTTAATACTCTTTCTCAATACATCATTTTACTCGACCTTATTACGCATCCTCCTGGAACATACGGGGTTGGTATGTCTGATGCATGTTTGTACGTATACTGCTGTGTGCCTAGATTTCTGTCAGGTGAATCGGGAGTGACTGTCTGTTACGTGAGAGTTAGTTAATGGGCCGACATGTGAGTATCTAAGTTACATAAGAATGACCATACTCACGAAGAAAAGTATTGGGGTTGGGGCGTACAGTCAAGACGACTAGTGCTGCAGTCTTCAGACCCGTTTTCGAATCTCAGCATACTAAAATTGATAACATATTCTCTCCTGGAAGATAATATGTTTTCTCCGTATATAATGTCACTACATATTTCCACACATCCTTATGTGAGATCCAATGATAACTGTAGGATTCAGTGATAACACATTCCGCTCTGCTGGCTATATAATCCCACCTTTCATTGACAGCATATACTTTGGTACCTTCCGAAATCTATGTATAGGCAAGAAATCAATGGGGTAAATCAAACTAGCCTGGAATAATATAATCTTTTATATGTGTATGTGTATCAGAGCGACGCTCCACCCGAGCGGGAGAAATTCTGATTACGTGGGTAGAATGTTTCTGACATCGATGAGTAATTAAGCATTATTTGCTCACATTCCGGATCTAAATATGAGGATCGGTGTCAAAATGGTGAATACTGTTGTAAATTGAAAACAGGATATCAGGCATTGATAATGTCACCTCCTTACGAGAGAGTGAAAAATGATTTGGTTTTACACTGACTTTAAATGATACTCAAGTACATTTTAATGATCAGTAGAAAAGACGACTTTCCTAATGACAAGCCACTCCGTCTGAAGTGTGTACTTAGCTTGAAAAATAATACAAACATGGACAGGGCCAACAACAAAGTCCACTCTTATCGATAAGATTATTCAAGACATACATAGATAGAGTCCTCGACTCAGATTTGACTTATCATTCATAAATACTAGTCAGAACATAAATCTGAAATAAAAAACAAGTACCTACAGCGGAGTTATTTCTGACTCGAAATCTGTCTGTAGCTAGGTCGATCATAGTAAATTGTCTTGTTTGCATTACACTTGACTTCAACTGTCTGTTGCAGTCCGTAAATGTTCCGCATATACTGTTATCTTGATTATTGTGAAAGAATGTTCAAGTGATGATATAAATCAGTTAAACGTTGCTACATTACCATCGCCAACTATTCCATGAAGCGATGTGATAACTTTCCACAATATGTACACCCAATAGGTATACCAGAGTGTATTCAAGGAGAAAGGAAAAACAAGAACGACAACTCTGATCGTAACTCGTGCTTCTTATACTATATCTATAGATAGTTTTAAATGTACTCTCCATGCACACATGCCAGTTTGTTTCGTTTGGCATTTTGGGCGATTTAACTAGATTTTTCAGGACACACAGCGGCCCGTTTAAATGGCGGAGGAAGAATCCTGGAGAAATCCTGTAAGAAACACCGATCCAGGGGAAGCTACTGGCAAACTTTCTTACATACCCACACTAGCCCAGCCCGAAACTCGAATCCACGCTGACACGTATGAGATGCAAGTGACTGGTAAGGGCAAGAGTTTTAGGCCACTCGGCCAACCTGGGTCTCCACATATGCCAGGACCCTAACAAAGAGAAGAAAAGAACCTAGCTCAGTCACAAAACAATCATGTTAGAGTTTTGAACACGATGTACATTTTGTTTGTAGAATTCGATACTTTTTCAATGGAATACTTATGTTGTGATGTTGATTATTTCCTCAGGAATATGACATTTTGAGAACTCTCACCATCTTCCTCCAGTTTTGCATTGCGTCCATCCAGCATGCCTTCTCCGTCATTATCACGCAGATACACAAAAAAAAAAACAACTTCATAATATACGTTCTCATATTTTGATATAGTACAGAGATCTTGCATAAGCCAAATATGTTTTGAACCCTTGACCAATTCCCTCCTTAATTTTTATGTTGTATCCCTTCCAATTCATGTCACGTTTGCCATCTTGACGGTGAAGATTAAATACTATAATGAGTGGATATAAAATGCGGACCTTTTCATGATTTCTTTTGAAAAACTTTGAGTAACACACAAAACGATGCTGTAAGTTATAAATTCTCCACCCAAAAGGGCGATGTAGCTGAATCCAGGAAAAAACGTTTTAAAATGAAGTAAAGCCACGTATAAATTCTTACTAATATAGTACCACTTACAAAGCCTTAATTAGCTACAATTTTTAATACAGACACAACTAAGCACTTGTATCGAAACAGAACTGCACTTAATTTGATTGCCAACACGGGTCTAACAATATACATAGCACACCAGTACAAATACAAATTACTAATAACTGCGGTGCAACGAATAGAAAACGGATTAGGTAGAGAGATATTCTGATTAAAAGCGAAATGAAGCGGTAATAGACACAACAATTTTGAGCTTATACTGGAACGAAATGGTTTAAATGTCATTTTTTTAAATTTATTTAATTCTTTACGCGTGGGATAAAATTTGTAATAATTAGCAAAGCACAAAATTTGTATGCATTAACATTTCTGAAAATGTCTTATTTTTATATTGTTTTCTTCTTTCAGAAACAATGGTCAACTGAAACATTTTCTTTCAGATATAACCAATTCTGACACCTTTCAGTTTGAATTGGAAACCAATGAGTAGTAAGGAATAGCTTTGTGGCAGCACAACGAAACGATATTATAACAATCCTAAAGTTGTTTTGCCTAATTTGTCAGATATACGCAAGAAAGACCTTTTTACAAGCTGAATTATACCATGTTATTGTAAAACATTTACTCCATACAATGTCAATACTAAAGTCACAGAGTACGTGTTACTTATGACACTTACAAAATTGTATTCAAACGTATCCAGACCATAAAGATGTATACTTTGTCAATTTACTTTTATAAAAAGACTGCTGAAATACCCCCGTAGCTATTTTATTTAATATTTTAAGCACGTGAATAAAAAACAATGGACTGTTTATTCCACATCTCATTCTTTTCAAATATGTCACCTTTATTCGGCAGTTCATTGTACGTGTTCAGATTTTCGATGCAATTTAATAGTTCCTTTATATAATATGTCGGACGATGATTCAATGCTTTTCGACAGGCTCCTTGTACTGAAACGAAAATTGATCCTGTTTGGGAAGGCCTTAAGCAAGTTCTATTTATCTTCATATGCAAAAGCAAATACCTTTCGGATTTATTATTGTCTGTGAATGAAGCTACTCATTGCATGCTTATATGTTGTAAAGATTTTTAATTGAAGTATTTCAGGGTATGTCCTCGTCTGATTGCACACAATATCGCTGTCTGTGTCTCTGTCTCTCTTTGATAATACTCATATTAAGACGGTATTCATTAGGAATAAAAAGATCTCTCTCTCTCTCTCTCTCTCTCTGGTACTGTCATAAGGTATTGAGGCAGTGTGCGTTAAAAATAAATTAGATTCAGTCGAATTTTCTGATATATACAAATATGGTTGTGTTAATAAGCTCGATTTTATTTTCTAGTCAAATGATATTAAGCATATTATTGTATTTACACGTATCTGTTCGCGACTAGTAATGGTCTTAGAAATGGTCAGATCGTGAGCCTAAAGCGAAACAAGTAATAATTCATGTATTTATTAGTCTTCAGATCAAAATTTTTAAACCTCGTGTATTTTGAACACACATTATTTATTATTAACCTGAAAATCAATTAGCAAAAAAGAATAGTCATTCACCAACTCATTCTACCCGTTTATTTATATCCAGTTTGGAGTATTTACGACATAAAGGAAGAAGACGATGTCCAAATTCACAAGAAGGTCGACCAGGATGATTTGCGCTGAATATCTTGAGTTCGTAAAAGGAAGTTTCCATACCATTTGCATCGGGAACTTTCACCTATTATCACCACATCATCTTTTTGTTTTTCTGATAATACTTTCTTTCATATAGCCTTTCTTTTGGCTCTATATATCCCCACAGATATGGTGCGCCGTAAAATCTATAATTAACCAACCAACCAAATCTAACCTAATTTGATATGCTGGTGTCGTATGATAATTCAAATGTTTACTCAAGATCTGGGGCATGTAGGCTAATCATCGTATGTCAGTCAGACCCATACACATGACATTTGATACCTGTGAATCAACAACCAGTGCTCTCGCAAGTAAAGGTTATGGTGTACCCAAAGGAATCAAAATTACTGCAGCATAAATTTTGTTCGTCTTACGGTAATTTTATTCTAAATTAATTATATAAATAAATAAATTCCAACACAATGAAACACTGGACACAACAAAAACACGACCGCTTCTATTCAGACTTAGATCACGAACGTATTATTTCTAGATAAACAAGATTAGATAGTCCTCCACATGGCCTCAGGACACAAATAGCATTTACTAAAAAAAACAGGAAACTAGTATCTGATGCAAAATTTCATTTTGGAAGTTTCCAAATGTTTACAAGATAAAATATTAGTTATAATTAAAGCGTCTGTTACTAAAATTATAATATAACATGTGCTGAGCAAACGTTACACCCGGCATTGTATGGGAAAATTCAAATTATCTTGACTCGGGTTGAGAAAAAAATGTGTTGTTTACAAAACCGAAATCAATAATTCAGGTCATGTTTAAATATGATTTTGGAGGATGTGAAGTACAAAATACAAGTATCCATAGCATATAATGAATAAAATCTATTAAACAATGCAAATTGAATATACATAACTATATATAGTTAGTACTCTGCGGTGATAAACTAAGTAAGTGAAAAATGCTAAAACCAATAAGCCATGTAAAATTTAACATTTTTTGTTGTTGTTCAGAGTACAAGGTGAAAAGTTGAAAAGAACTTACAATATTGTGACTTAAATCCCAAATAGTCCTAAATGTTCTACGATGACAAGTCCAATGTGTGAAGTTCCAACTGAATTCCAGTGGTATTGCAAATTAATTCCGATATTGAATAGGTTGATGTTCTTGTAATCTATAACATACTAATGTGCCAGTGCCTTGGATTGCGGTGATGTATTAACAGTCTTTCAATGAATCACAAAAATATAATCCAAAATGTTCTTATCTGAATTCACTATAATTCCAATTGATGGTCTAGTCCAATAATATTATTGAGCACTTTATAATAACAGTGAATACTAATTAGACAAAAATAAGTCCACCCAAAACAAATATTGAGATCAACAATATGAATGGTTCTGATTCATATTTTAATGCAAGAATGTGTAATTATTCAAGCAAACAAGATTATAAAAAGTTAGACACAATAGTAGAACCAGGATACAGGTCAAAGTTGTAAAGAAATGTTGGAATTTCCAAGTACGCATTATGCAAAATAGATGGTGGGACCGCAAAGCAGATCGAGTCCAGCATTACGCAGACACCAACAACTCAATAGACTTTTTCAGGTCCCTGAAAAATGTCTATGGACAATCAAAAGCCTGCAGGACCCCGCTAATCTCTTCTGAGCGGACCACTCTGCTCAAGGACAAAGACAGTATCACTGAAATGTGGAAGGAACACTTCTCCAATCTTCTGAACATGCCCTCCACCGAAGACTCTGCAGCGCAGCGTTAAGGTACTTGAGGCACTGCACAGCATCCTGATCAGCATTTGGGAAGATGAGTCCACGCCAAAGGAGTTCAAAGACGCAATGATTGTCACCTAATACAAAAAGAAAGGGAACAAAGATGACTGCGGCAACTTACGAGGCATATCACTCCTGTCGATTGCAGTCAAGATAATGGAGCGCGTCCTTCTCAACAGTCTGGCCGATAATGTCTCAGAAGCCATACTGCCGGAAGCCCAATGTGTCTTCAGACCAGATCGGAACACGGCCGACATGATCTTCACAGTGAGAAAAATACAGGAAAAGTGCATTGAACAAAACATGAACTTCTACGGTGTCTTCATAGACCTCAGAAACGTCTCCTATACGGTCAACAGGGATGCACTATGGGTCATCTTAGCACGATTCGGTTGCTCTAGGATGTTCATTAAGATGCGACTTTTCCATGACGGGGCTCGTTTTCTACAACGTGGATGTCTCCAAGCCATTCAACGTTTCTAACGGCGTGAAGAAGGGTTGCGTTATTGGCCTAGTCTTATTCAACTTATCCTTTACATGTGTCCTAAACCATGCTTCCCTCCTTTCCTCCGTCTCTCTATCCGAGACAACGGGACCAAACTTTTACTGGTCTGTCCCTCAAGTCGTTAACAAATGTTTTATCGAACCTCACCTCACACTATAACGACAATTAACCATCAGATAGCTGTCACTGTTTCGGCCACGCATGCATACACATCGAAATTCCCACACACTTCTTGCAGGGTAAACAATGGCGTAATAACACAGTATCAGCGAATTGTTATACAGACATCAATACATTGCGTCACGTCAGTATATACACATATATATTTAATCTCATCGTACTACAATCTGACAAAATCAGACGCATGTCTGTACATTACAAATATTCAACAATGGCAAAATCTATAATCATATGAACATATGTGCTAGTCTACTATAAAATACCCACATAGTAAATTACAATATTAAGTCTTACGACGGCTAGCAAGCTATATAATTCTTTACAAATATCAACTCATTTCTTCAAAATATGCAAACATATTAACAAAACAAAGTAATTCTTCGTACTACGATTCTAGTAATAATAAAGTATACATACGACCTACAATTAAAATGCAGTCGCATCCCACAAAGACCGAACAAATATCTACTGACCTTTTGAAGCTTTCTGTACTTAGAATTTCCCGCTCTAAGATTTTCCCGCCAATAACGACTGGCTATTCGGAGTTACGCTAACCTCTTCTCTGGGTAATTTCTCTCAGCGAACTAACTTTTGCCGGAAAACGCAGGGATATCATTCTACCCAAATCAAGGTCTCCCCCCTATCTCGATTCTGATTGGGTGGCGCTGTGTCCCTGTCCAATCGTCTTAGCGGCCAGTTCAACCTGTCTGTCTGTTTGCAGGGGAAAGAAGTTAGGACACTCCCACTTCTTCATGCAATTTCTTTTGATCTGGGAACATTTCGACACCTAGGTGATAACTGGCTATCGGGCGCCTCGCAACTCCGATGTCCGGTTCTTCTATTCTAGCCACAACAATCTTACGTAACGGATTAGTGCTAGCCTTCGGCAATGTTCGACATCAAACAATGACCCGTCAGAATTACCTTGATTATACATGTTTCAAACTGGGCTACTCTGGGTCGGGGTAAACATGACACCCCCCCACGCTTGAGAATAAAATCGGGATTTTATTCCCTCAAAATTACTTCAAATGCAATGGCATTAATACACGAAATAAAGAACAAAATTATCGCGACACTACACACTGAGTGCGAACATGAATATATATATATATATATATATATATATATATATATATATATATATATATATATATATATATATATATATATATATATATATATATATACAGCGATCTATACCATTCCAGCGCTCCTGCTCATGAAATCGGCGCCTACGTTCTCAGTTTCTTTCACGTATCTGATCTGCATCTGGTATTGTTGTAAGAACAGCGACCATCGCATCAATCGTCCATTCGACAATTTCGCCTGCGCGAGATACGCGAGTGGTTGGTGGTCGGTCTCCAAGATGAACTTCCGCCCGTATAAGTACCGCTCGAACCGTGATATACCGAACACGATTCCGAGGCATTCTCTCTCCGATACGGAGTAGTTCTTCTCGGCAGCTGACAACTTCCGACTGCCGTACGCGACAGGAAAAAGCGTCTCATCGTATTCCTGTAGTAGTACTGCTCCCAGTCCCGTGTCACATGCGTCGGTGCGAAGAACGAAGTCTTTTGCCAGATCCGGTAGACGGACAACTGCGTCGGATGTAAGTCTATCCTTCAGCGTTTGGAAAGCATGCTCACACGCATCTGTCCAAATAACCTTAGTCGGGGCACGTTTCTTGGTTAGGTCAGACAACGGTCCCGCAATCGCGTTGAAATTGGCCACATACCTCCGGTAATACCCGGCCAATCCCAGAAATGACCTCACCTCAGTTTTCGTGGTGGGACGTGCGGCGCTTCTCAGCTGCTCCACCTTCGACTTCTCTGGGGACAGCGTACCTTCGCTCAGGGTATGACCCAAATAGTCCAATATCCGGAACCCTATGTGACATTTGGAAGGGCGAGCTGTCAATCCCGCCTGACGCAGCCGCTCCAAAACGTCAGCTAACAGAGTGAGGTGTCCACCCCACGTCGCTGTGGCTAACAAGAGGTCATCCATGAAGTTGTGGACACCTCTATCGCGCAACGGTTCCAACAACTTCCGCATCATCCTAGTAAAGACGCTGGGCGCGTTCTGTACCCCGAACGGCATGACCAACCATTGGTAGGTCCCGTCGGGAGTAGCAAAAGCTAGCTTTGCCCTATCCTCCTCCCTTACCGGAATTTGCCAATAGCCCTTGGACAAATCCAGCTTGGAGAAATATTTCGCTTTCGAGACAGAAGCGAAAATATGTTCCTGGTCAGGTAGCATTTCGACTTGAAATTCTGTCACCTGATTTAGCTTCCGGTAGTCTACACAAGACCGATGGGTGCCGTCCTTCTTCTGCACTAGGACTACCGGAGAGCTGTACGGAGAGTCGGCGGGTTCGATCACTCCCAGAGCAATCATCTGCTCGATCTCCTCCCTTACGAGTTGTCGTTTTGCGTGGGGCAAGGGGTAGGGTTTCCGCTGGACTGGCCGGTTATCCACCAGCTTTAACCCGAACTCGACAAGCGACGTTCTCCCGGGTATTTCCGTAAGCACATCGGAATACCCGGCCAGCAACGTATCAATCTCTCCCCGCTGTACCGCAGTCAACATGGGGTCGCACTCCACGTCCGAGGGTGTCTCAGCCCTCGTTAACGGACAGCTCGGAACAGTGTTGGCACCTTCCGTATCGCCTTCGGCGTCCTCGGTGACTATCGTGGCGATAACAAAATCGCTGACGGTCTCTCTTTCCCGGTATCTCTTAAGGAGATTGGCATGGTACAATTTCTCCTTCGTTGGTAGCCGTATCCGATATGTTTGACCTCCGACCTTCTCGGTGACAACGTATGGACCCCTCCAGGAAACTTGCAACTTGTTGTGTTCTTTGGGCAGCAGTAACAACACCTTGTCCCCTACTTCAAACTGGCGTGGTTTTGCGCGCTTGTTGTAATTCTTCGCCTGACGCGCCTTCGCTCGCTTGAGGTTCTCCTGTGCGAGGGAACAAACTTCCTCCAGTTTGTTGCGCAAGTCCACAACGTATTGGTAGGTGGTGCGTACCTCCTCCGCAGCGTGATCGTCCGTCCACAGTTGTCTCAGTATGGCGATTGGGCCGCGTACGGTCCTCCAGTACAGGAGTTCAAAGGGAGAGAACCCTAAACTCGCTTGAGGTACTTCCCGGTAGGCGAAAAGCATGGCAGGAATATACCGATCCCAATCCTTGGGGCGGCCTTCGCACAGCTTCTTGAGCGTGTTCTTTAGGGTCCCGTTAAACCATTCGACCAGTCCGTTACATTGAGGGTGATACGGTGTAGTCGTGAGGTGCTTAATTGACATCAGTCGGTTTACCTCTGCCATCACGCGACTCATGAATTGTGTCCCTTGGTCGGTCAGGATCTCGTCGGGCACTCCAACTCTTGACCAAATCCCAAAACAGCGCTTCCGCGACGGTTTCCGAATCAATATTACGCAGCGCAACGGCCTCCGGATAGCGTGTAGCGTAATCTACGACCGTTAAGATATACCGATTTCCGTGCGACGACGCGGGTTTTATCGGTCCGATCAAGTCCATCGCGACGCGTCTAAACGGTTCATCGATAAGGGGTGTACTCCCCAAGGGGACGGGTCGATGATCCGTTTTCGGTGCCATTCTCTGACACTTGTCACAGGAGAGACAGAACCGTTTGACGTCTCCCTGGACCCCTGGCCAGTAGAATCCTTTGACAAGACGGTCACGCGTCTTGGCAATTCCCATGTGTCCACCCATGAGACTCTCGTGCGCAAGTTTCAACACTTCCCCTCGCTTCTCTTTTGGTACGACGACTTGCTTAAAGTGTTCGTTACCATTCCTGGCGTAGCGATACAAGATCCCCTTCTTGTATGCGAACTTCACCCGCCATTCGGAGTTTCTCTCTCCGTCCCTGCTGCAGCGTGTTGGTGCAACTGCGCCAGAGTTGCGTCTTCCTGTTGCAGCTTCCTCAGCTCGGCCGGAAGAACGTTACTCACCGGTGTCGATGTAACTTCCATCGGCTTCGCTTCCGTCTGTCGACTCTTGGACCTGGTTTCCACAGCACTCACCGGCATCGGTGTACAGGTTTCGGGGTTCGGTTGTGGCAACACATAACGACATCCCAGTATGACGTCATGCGACAAACCATCCAAGCATGCAGCTTCAATTTTCCCCTTCACGTACGGTGAATCGAGGTCAATGACAGCCACTGGCAATGAGTCACGTGCGCTGTTCGCGTACTGAACTTCGATTACCTACCCTGTGTAATCCTCGGGCTTAACGTACTTCTTGTCGACAAGGGCTGGGACGCTACACCCACTGTCATACAAGATGGTGGCACCTTCTCCGTTGACAGTAGCAGACGCGAGGTTGGCTGGGTTACAGCTTTCCTCC
Source organism: Sinohyriopsis cumingii (assembly GCA_028554795.2). Lineage (NCBI taxonomy): Eukaryota > Metazoa > Mollusca > Bivalvia > Unionida > Unionidae > Sinohyriopsis > Sinohyriopsis cumingii. Next base: position 37,200,817 of record CM068833.1, read on the forward strand.
GGCTCGCGCTCCTTCCTAGCGACGGCATTCACCTGGGTCTGCCTGCCCTTGGGACAGTCCCTGGCAATATGCCCCGGGCGCTTGCAGTTGCAACACGTCGGCGGCCCTCGCCGACCTGCAAGTCCCGCTTTCGTGGGTGAGGCCTGTCCAGGTCTATGGTTGGCATCCCTACCTGTAGATCCCCCTCCGACCCTCCCGTCGCCCTGACGGTTACGGACAGCCGGCTCTACCTCAACCACACGGCGCGACTCAGTGGGTCGGGGTCGATCCGCACCCCCGGGACCTCCACTTTTCGAGTGTGCCTGCTCGTATCGCTCCGCCATGCTAGCGATCTCTTCGAGCGTCCGGTGCTCTCTCTCTGCTAGAAAGACTGTCAACTCGCGACGGTAAGTACTCAGGACATGTTCCTTGAGTATAACCTCGCGTAGACCGTCGTACGATCGTTCGACTTCGGCCATCTTCATCCACTTCTCAAATAACCCTCGAACACGGGTGTGGAATTGAGAGTGGGTCTCCGTTGCCTTTTTCGCCGAGTCCCGAAAAAGTTTACGATATGTTTCGGCGGTCAGCCGATAATGGCAGAGAAGGGCCTTTTTGAGCGCATTGTAGTCGTCAGCATCGTCTGCAGCTAAGCCGTGGTAGACTTCACGAGCCGCACCTTGCAAAAAAGCTGAGACATTAATCGCCCAATGTTGTTCAGGAAGTTTATGAGCGTGAGCGAGTTTCTCAAACTGAACAAGAAAATCGTCGATAGATTCCTCCTTATCGCTGAACCGCGGCATACTTATCTGGACCATTCGGTGGTCGATGAAAGGTCGTCCAGTCCCTCCAGAACTTGTGCTAGCGTCGTCCCGATCTATGACCCTAGCGGCTAACCTGACCTTCTCCATTTCGAGAGTGTGAGCAAGCTCTCGTTCTTTTGTGGCCGCTGATATCCGGGCCAGCTCCAGCTCTTTCTGGGTTTCTCTGTCCGCTGCTATCTTGGCTAACTCCAGCTCTCTGTCCGCGGCTATCTTGGCCAGTTCTCGCTCTTGGTCCGCTGCCATCTTAGCCAGCGCCTTCTCCGCTGCTTTTTCTGCCTTCCATTCCTTGATTCTTTCTTCAATAAATGCTGCCAGGCGATCTCCCTCGTATCCGAGATCTTCCGAGCCCATGGCACGGTACTCCTTTATCATTTGCCTTTCTGTAGCCATATTGTTATACTAATAGGAAGTGATACCTTGTCTCGACCTTACTAACAATGGACAGATATTACAAGTTCCCAGCCAAATACTTACCTGTCGACAACAACTAATTTCGTTCAGGTAAGATATTTGCTCGATATTTGCTTCACAATTACTGCAAGTAATTAAAGATCTACCAAACATGCAAATATCAAATATAACAAACACAAGATGAGAAAATCATAAAAATTCAAAATACATAGGATGGAAAATATCTCACACTGTTCACTAATACCTCCTAACAAATAAACTTTTAGGTCGTAAAATAATAGTTACGTCTAATTCAAATCCCGGACGGAGCGCCCACTGTGGCGTTCTGTCGTATTGGGGTGGGGTTCTCCCAATATAATTTAATTAAATTAAATTGAAAGTTCCACCCTGGCTCGTTAGGTTAGAAAGTTAAATTAGTGATGATGTAGATTTACAGCTCTGAGCCCCGAGTCAGCAATGCCGACGGTTAAATTATAGAGAACACGAAGATGAAATTCAATCAATAACAATTTAATAAATGTGATAATTTAAAAACGATAACTTCCAATCACTCGTCTTTCCCTCGACCAAGTGACAGCCTAACTCATTCCGTGATTTACAGTGTGAGTTCGATTTTCCCCCTGTCCTTGCATCTACTCATCTATTTCTTGCCGCTGATTCTTCCTTCTTTCCGTTCCTCTAATTCCTTCTTTGTCTCTGTTTCCTCTCTACTATCTCCTCCAGCTTCGCTCCAGACTTCAACTTCTCCTTTCTTCTCCTTTCCCTCTCTATTATCTCCTCCTCCAATTCCGCTCCCAGACTTCAACTCCACCCTCTTCTTCCCTCCTTTCCTCCGTCTCTCTATCCGAGACAACGGGACCAAACTTTAACTGGTCTGTCCCTCAAAGCTTCCTGTGAAAAACCACAAGGCTTTAACAAATGTTTTATCGAACCTCACCTCACACTGTAACGACAATTAACCATCAGATAGCTGTCACTGTTTCGGCCACGCATGCATACACATCGAAATTCCCACACACTTCTTGCAGGGTAAACAATGGCGTAATAACACAGTATCAGTGAATTGTTATACAGACATCAATACATTGCGTCACGTCAGTATATACACATATATATTTAATCTCATCGTACTACAATCTGACAAAATCAGATGCATGTCTGTACATTACAAATATTCAACAATGGCAAAATCTATAATCATATGAACATATGTGCTAGTCTACTATAAAATACCCACATAGTAAATTACAATATTAAGTCTTACGACGGCTAGCAAGCTATATAATTCTTTACAAATATCAACTCATTTCTTCAAAATATGCAAACATATTAACAAAACAAAGTAATTCTTCGTACTACGATTCTAGTAATAATAAAGTATACATACGACCTACAATTAAAATGCAGTCGCATCCCACAAAGACCGAACAAATATCTACTGACCTTTTGAAGCTTTCTGTACTTAGAATTTCCCGCTCTAAGATTTTCCCGCCAATAACGACTGGCTATTCGGAGTTACGCTAACCTCTTCTCTGGGTAATTTCTCTCAGCGAACTAACTTTTGCCGGAAAACGCAGGGATATCATTCTACCCAAATCAAGGTCTCCCCCCTATCTCGATTCTGATTGGGTGGCGCTGTGTCCCTGTCCAATCGTCTTAGCGGCCAGTTCAACCTGTCTGTCTGTTTGCAGGGGAAAGAAGTTAGGACACTCCCACTTCTTCATGCAATTTCTTTTGATCTGGGAACATTTCGACACCTAGGTGATAACTGGCTATCGGGCGCCTCGCAACTCCGATGTCCGGTTCTTCTATTCTAGCCACAACAATCTTACGTAACGGATTAGTGCTAGCCTTCGGCAATGTTCGACATCAAACAATGACCCGTCAGAATTACCTTGATTATACATGTTTCAAACTGGGCTACTCTGGGTCGGGGTAAACATGACAATGCGTATCTCGTATCGGACTCACCAGCCACACGAGGACCAATCAGCGTATAGCAGCTCAGGACTGACTTCATCGAGCCTGATGGTCAACCAACACTATGTCGTTAAAAATAGATGTTACTGGTTTAGCACTTCATTTTGGACTTGGGTACGTACTATATATATATATATATATATATATATATATATATATATATATATATATATATATATATATATATATATATATATAAACACACGTAAGCGTATAAGAGGGCAATGTGAGTTGCGTACAAGGAAGCGCAAAAGGATATTGGACATCGTTTTTCGGCATCAGACGGCCAACCATGATCTCAAGGTACATGTTCTGTTTTGTTTTATTGACCATGAAGATATACCATGAGAAAAAAAAAGCCAAATAACTGATACTACAGGTCAAGTGGGCTTGACCTAGGTATATTGTTAAGAAAATAACTGACGTTAGGAACCCAATTGTTCACATGAAGCAATTGAAACCCATGCTTCTCAAGACTTTAGAGTTACCATGAATCTACATACAGCAAGGAACAGGCATATATTTGGGTGATGAGACACATAAGAAATAGTTCTAATACCTTAGATTGTGGCACGCAGAGAGAACTACGCGAGTCGAAAAGAGACGAACATGAGAACTTTAGATATGATAATAGCAAAGAGTCGCTGGCCTTTTCTTTATATTGTACTATAAGCAAGAGATCTGAGCTTTGGAGGATACGACAAGATCACGCTAAGGCTTTCGCTCGAATTTGACATGCAAGTTTCTTCCGCAGTCTTACTTCCTTTTTATTAATTAACTCAGCGGTTATAGATACAACATTAGGGTGGGAACCGTTGTGTTCCCGGGTCTGTTGAATGGTTGGGTTTAATAGAGACAAGTTCACGAATCACTCAGATTGCTACGTGCCCTATGGTTGATGTACATTTTATAATTATTATTATTTTCCTTTAATATTGGTAGGTCATGGCCGTCGTCTCGTGTTTATGGTAAATAGTTTTGGATTAAACACGTGCACTATTAACTTCCAGAGACATTTGTTAGCAGTACTTATTTTTGCTACTTTGATCAATATTGATGTAAATTTAGAGTGGTTGGTTTGCTTTTATGGAAGCAGTCCTAAATAACGCTATGGAGTTTGAAATGGAACTATTTGCAAAGAGTGCTTTTGGCGCAAGATTCTCTCTTTGGTATGAGTGAAATGTGACGTTTTAGTTTGTCATTGTTTAGAGGCTAGTAAACGCTTTTCTGTTACTGTAGTAATTGTATTTTAGTTGTGATGTAGATGTGAGAATGCAATATTAGCTCGCATGGACTGTAGATGACGATAGGGTTTACATTGTTTGGTATGTACGCTGAAGTCATGGACGACGAATGACTGTGCGTTGTCCAAAAGAATTACAATCTCTATACCTGAGTTTTCGAAGTTGCAAGCAGGTTTAGCTTGCGGTGTTGAAATGTTATAGACATCATTGTTCAGAAGCTTTTTCCTGCATTGTACTTCAAAAACTGTTGAGTACCCGCATCACATTGGAAATGGTATGCTATGTTTAAATCATGCTTAAATAGAAGTGCCAGCTTGTACTGATCGTTGTTATTGGGATATCTCAGCAATACTGCTCAAACAACACAACATTTAGTTTGAAGCAGCGATAGAAGAACTATCGCAATTTCATGTTTAGAGTTGGTCTGTTTGTGCTTTAGAAGTGTTCCACCCGCATATTATTGATTATTAGTAATCACCGATTGGATATTGTTCTTACAGTGCTCTCGGGGGAAAGGTTTCTTATTTAGCCAGCAGAATCAGCAAATGGTTCGGCTTGAATAGCTTGGAACGTGTGAGAATCTATGGCCCTTTGTCGGTGGCATGCTTGTTGCACAAGAGAAGTTCAAGGTATCCTTTATCGCAGCAGGGAGTAGCATTGTTCTTCAGAATAACTATATGGGGCCCCGAGTGGCCGAGTGGTCTAAAACGCTCTTCGTTACGGAGTCTGCGGCGGTTCGAGTCTAAGATTCAGCCAATGTGGGCATGTGAGAAAGCTTGCCAGTAGCTTCTCGTGGGTCGGTGGTTCTTTCCTGGGTTTTCCGGGTTCTTCCTCCACCATTAATACTGGCCGCCATGTATAGCCTATCGTGCTGAAAAATGGCGTTAAACCCCACAACAACAACAACAATCAGAATAACTATGCCGATTTGTCGGTCATCATGTATGAGATTGGAATTACAATCATGTGGCTTCGGCGTTTGCTGTTTTGTTAGCTCGCTTGAAAACATCGGGATGTATTTGAATGGACTTGTTATTATTATACAATAATATGTCTGTGTTTTTATTGTGTTCTGGTGTTTTTACAGTTTGAGTCTTATCGCTACGATGTCTTCAGTTGGACAGTATATAGTAATGTCTAGCACTGTGGCTTGATACCGCAGACATTTGTCAAAGTGTCCCGCCCAGTCACATTATTCTGACACCACGCTGACCAGTAAAAACACTAACCTCTTAATTCTAAATGCCAAGCTGCTAGTACCATATTTATAAGTCTTTGGTATTGCTCAGCCGGGTTTCGAACCCATTATCTTTCGCATCCGAAACGGATGCTTCTAATCACTAAGGCCATCGGAGCGGTCTACACATCAAAAACCCAATTAACTGTGATAAAAATAGAACAGATTACATATCCAAGAGAATATGTCCCCTTGCTAGCCCAGTCATAGCTATATCATGATTGACTGCACCTTAAATGGTTGTTTAATATTCTTTATGCGTATCGTTATTAGGCGATGTGTAAATATGCACTATGTTATGTTCGACAGATAGGGGTGGATCTAATGAAGTATATTATGTGCTAGTTTTTTAATTTTGTTTCATAATCACGAATCGGGTTGATTCTTGAGGACTAATGAGTGACAAGTGAGTTTTGGAGGCATGGATAATGTAATAAATCTAGAGTGTGCGTTATTTGTATTTATGCTTCCGTTTATAGCTTTCGTAGAGTAATTTAATTATTTTTTATTATAGGGATGTCGGGAAGAGATCTGACAGGCTGGTAATAAGCCAGTTTGTAGGACCAGACGTCTTAATACACAATTCGTTTCGTAAACTAGACCCTCCCTAAGTTCGTAAAAAAGGGAAATGACAGGAAGCTCAAATATATAATTATTTTCTATGCTGATATAGTAAAAATGCTTTGCTTCAGGTATTTGGGTCGTATTTAATTTTTCATGGCGTGAGGCACTAATATTCGGCTTAGACATGCTTGGCGATGAATCTGTAAAATAAGAAACACCATCTGATTGTGAATTAAGAGTTCACTTACGTTTGGTCATAATGGAAATAAACAGATAATTTATTTCCAGTATTCCACTTTTTGAATCAATACTTTGGCAGCGACCGTTGTCATTGGATCTTTGGCGAAAGTAGAAAAGTAACGAATTCAAGCCATGATGATGCATGTTTTAATTTGCTAGGTTCAGGGACCCATTGTTTCCTGATATTATTAACACTTAAAGCGTGTTGAATGAAACAATTAACGTTTCTGTATCAGCGACAGCTATCTGCCTTCGAGTTGTGAGTAGCTGAAATACATATCAGCTCTTAATTGGCTATTAATTATTCTTTAAGACGGTTTTCGAAAGTGACATACCTACATACATACATACATATCGGAAAGTTTTGTGTTTTTCATTTATTATTAGATAAAATCTGAGTAAATGCTTCTTTCTTCAACTGATCAGTGTTTTAGTCGAATCTATTAAAAACTTTGTGTAATTAATAACGGTATCAAAATACAAAAGTAGATCGGCGTCATGTGTATACAGTTAAAAGTACGCCATACGTGAATGATTTCTACAAACTTTGGTCAAATGCTTTTCTGTCTTTTAAGAAGTCTATTGAAGCATTTATTCATTTTTTTTTTTACTTTGAAATAGTTTATTGAGTATCTATTCAACCCTGATTGTCGAATGTTCTGCATCTTACATGTCATAAAAAATATCCAGACAAAATGTATTGATTACAGCGCACTAAAGTAAATCCGATTTTTATTGGATCACACATTTACGTTATCTTCGTCCCAAATGTCTTCATTTCTTAACATTTATTTAGTACTATGTACCCTTCAAGTCATGTATATAATGATATAAAAGAATATGGATATATGCGGATCAAGATAAAGCGAATGATTGCCATTGAAATGCACGTGTAATCAAATTGTAAAAATGACACCCACTTGTAAAATAGACGGGACTTAGTGCATATATTATTTGTATGACTTTAACTTTCCTCTCTAAAATTGCTGAATTGAACTTTGCGTATTTTACATAAAGCAATCCCAGCATAACGGCTTTTTAAGTTTGAAGAAATGATGCCTATCCACCATAAACCATAACCACTTATACGGCTTCTTCTGAGACGTTTCCTAGTGGAATTGGAGTAAAGTTTACAGAGAGCATTCTGGTAATAAAAGCTTTCAAAGTTAAAAAATGGAAAAAATGCTTCAAACGGCTTCTTAAAACACATAATATAATTTGATCAAGGATTGCCGAAAGCATTAGCGTATGACTGGTGTTTAATTGTATACACATGACACCAATCTACCATTGTATTTGGCTACCGTTATTAAACAAACAAAGATTTAATTAATTAGACTAAAACACTGATCAGTTAAAGAAGGAAGCATTTGCTCAGTTTTATCTAACAATAAACAAAAGATACACACACAATACTGAGCAGAATTTGGGGAACTTCAGTATAAAACATCCATACAAACTGGTATTTGAATATTGGACAAATTATATTAATGTCACTAATATGAATGAAGATGAAAAAGTTGGTTATGGGTTTTTGAAGTTCGGGAGGAAAGTTGTTATCAATTGAAGGAAGCTGAACGTATCTCTTTATATTGCTCTTATTTGTAATCAGCATGTGTGACCTGGGACAAATGTACATGTACTGACTAAACTATAACCAAACAATAGTTTTGCTCTCGTCGTTTTATTGACGTGCTAAACGCGCATTGTCGTTCACTTCTTCATATACAGCATACATGTGACCAGAAGACGCCTTTATCATTTCTTCATTGGCAGTGTGCCAACATGCTTTATAGAAAAGATAACTACATCGAATAATAAATAAGCATTTATAGGTATTTCAACAACTCACAACTCTAAGGCAGATAGCTGTCGCTGATATAGAAAAGTAAAATGTTTCATTGAGCACCTGTTAAGTGTTAATAATATCCAGACGAAACGAGGCTCTGTAGGGGGCAAATTAATACATGAGCCAGCATGGCTTGAATCCCATACCTTTTCACTTTTGCTAAAGACCTAATGACAGCAGTTGTTGTCAACGTAAATGTTCGAGAATGGGAACACTGGAAACAAATTATCTCTAATCACATAATGCCCACACTTAAGAAAACTCCTCGTTCACACTTGCATGGTGTTACTGATTTTACAGATGTATGATTCATCACCAAGCATTTCCATCTCGAGGATTAGTACCTTACGCCATGCAATATGAAACACAACTCAAACACCTGAAACAAAGTATTATTACCATCTCAATATACTAAACAATTTTATCTTAAAACATAATGACAATTTAATATGTTAAGAAGTGAGGGAGGGTCCATAAAATATCGTGCTATTGTGCATTAAGACGTCTGTTCCTATAAATGGCTTATCACCAGCCATGCTAAATGTCTCCCAACACCCCGATAATCAACAATAATCATACACTTCAAAAAATCGATAAACGGAAACATAAATACAAATAGCACACACCCTAGATTTATTGCGTTACCGATGCTTCGCTACCGAGCGATCACGAACATCAATCCCTGTGGGAATCAATTTCAATTTATTAGTCCCCAAGAAAAAATTCCAAACTGATTCATGATTATGAAACATGATTACAAAACAATTAGATCCACCACTATGCGTCGAACTACAGATTATGCACAGTTACACATCGCCTAATAACGAAACACACACAAAAAAAAAAAACAACTATGCAAAGTTCGATCAATCATGACACGGTTATGACTGTGCCATCAAGGGTACATGTTCTATTTTTTAAATAAGCAGTGCTATTGTCATCACAGTTAATTGGTTCTTTGATGTGTAGAACGCTCCAGTGGATGCGGAAGGTCGCGGGTACTAACCCCAACCGAATCGCACCAAAGACTCATAAAGTGGTTCTAGCATCTGCCTGGCTTGGCGCTTAGCATTAACAGGTTTGTGTTAGGACTGGTTTCAGGATAATGTGTCTGGGTGGGACATTTTGCCATATATCTGCGGCATGATGCCCAAGTGTAAGACATTGCTATAAAATGTCACACTGCAGATTGTGAAAGCTACGTTAAAAATTCAAAACACACAAAACACAAATACACATCTTCTCCTGTTATTAAAAACAGGTTACAAGTCCATTAAAACATCAGGATGATCTCAAGCGAGCTAACAAAGCTAGTATAGTCGATAGAGACATTATTGTAATATCAGTCTTATACAAGATGACCAACAAATATGCATATCTATTCTGAAGACTGCTACTCCCTGCTGCAATAAAGGATACCTCGAATATCTTCTGTCCAACCAGCAAAGGGTGAAACATGTTGGTACTTTCTGCGAATACTACGGAGATAAGGCAGGTAGAACGAGGTTGATTCTTATTAACTGACCAACAGAAACCGTTGTACATCATTTATGCTGTACCAGTGACAACTCGTTCCAATAGCTATTCTAAAACACCAATCTTGCTAAAATCAACACTATCAGACATTTTATATCCCAATGCAAATGTATTAATGCCACCAGAACAGTATATTTTATCATCGAAATTGCAAAGACCAAATTTTAATTCTAACATCCATCTCAATTTTAAGACAATTTATTTTATTGCCATCATTTCGACATGACCACTAAAACAGTTTAAAGCCGACTTATAATTATTAAATCCTATTACCTTACCGACCACATTTATTTTCATTCCCTTGACTCATTTTTTAACTTTATTATCAGATAATGTTAAGCAGTAAAGTTTACTATGTAATCCAATGAATTCCATTATAATTTTCATAGAAACTTCATTTTAAACTTTCCTGTGACATTTTTATCGTCATCGCAGTAATATCTGCTATTTGTTGGATAATCAGAAAGATGAAACAGATCCCGGTGTTCATACAATTCTTTGTAAATATCAACAAATTCTATCTTGAACGTCAACGAGTCAGTTTCTGTAAATAGCAACTCTGCATCAGGCCACTCAGCCTCAACAAATCGTAATGAAAGTCGTACATTAACGTCTTTGATGTCTCAAGTACTGCCATACCAACATATACTGGTTTATTCAACTCTAAGTTTGTCTTTCTCTTATGTATAGCGACGAGAATTTCATTAAAAAATTTCATACTGACAAAATTATCAGATGCTACAAGTTTATTAGGACGTTCAGCGTTATTGACGATCTCCATATTAACTCTCTTTCTGATATTTTCCATGGTCTTTCCGAAGACGCTGTTGTTGATGAGCTTGAAGAAGTTTCTTTCAAATTCTGTTGTTTCAGCTGCTCCTCGTCTAGTATTAGAGTCGGTATAATCTTTCATCCAAAGCGACTGATTAAACTTTAACACAGAATGAACTGTTCTTAGAATTAGACCACGATCAAGCGCCTGTTTGAGATTTTTATAATGTAAATTATATTTTCGTTTGTCAAGAAGATTTAGTGCTAGTTTTTGAACAACAGATTTACCACTGGTGCTGTTACTAGACGAGTAATATTGCTGTTTTTCTATTAGTAAATTATAGTCGATCAGCATTGACTCAGGACAAAACGAATAATCGTTATTTGCATCACAACGATCAACGGGATAGTCAAGATCAAAATAACCAATATTATTACGTACAGTTTTGAAAATCTGCTTATACAATGAAATCGACCATACGGCATCGGCTCAGACATTGCATCTTCATACAGATTATTCGTGTCCAAATAAACTATGAAAAAAAAACGACGGCAATGTCTTATCAGAATTGCTCATGTACTTGTTATTTGTAGCTGCATGTTTGTTTGTTATAAAGCTGATTCCACCTCGGATTCCACAATCTATGAAACAAAGCATGTGAGGATCTGTTAGCAATTCCATATTATTTTACTGTCCTTGATTAATGCGTTCCAAGATAATCCCGGTAATGGGTAATACCATGCTGGGTCAAGTCTGTAGTCATCAGCGCAGACATCCATAAAATTTTCAGATATATCCACGAGCAACAACACATCTGTAATCAGATACAAGTCATGATAATGTCCAAATGTTTATAGTCTAAAACATTCCAAATTATTCCAGTTGTGCTGAGCATGGGCATCGTCGTCATTGCAGACCCTTTCAAGATTTAATAGAGAATAAATACGTTCCCGGTCAAGTAAACTTGTTTCATCAAATCGGCTCCAATCGTCAAGATATTCGTATGGAGAGATACCTTTTCTTGTGAAAGAAAACTAGTTTTCTCACCGAAATGATCAGTCAAATTATCAAACTTTCCACATCCTTTCACGAGTTCGTCTAACAATGTCGCCATGAACTAGAGACTATTAATAAATCTCACCTTGCCGAGTGTCACAGACATATACCTTTCCGTTTTGTTTGGAATACTTTTTATTTTATCGTTGTTATTGATTTTCAGGCGGTTAATTATATCTTTGTTGCCGAATGCTTCTACAATAATATGAAAGTCATAACCATGGAAATTATGTGCGACAACAGGAAAGAAATCTGGTGCGGTATATTTAAGATTGCATTTGTCATGAGCTGGACCGCGATACTTACCTGTAATATGACAGTGATCTTTTACTAGATCTTGAGTCGTAAACGCCTGCTCGCATATATGACATTTTTGCTGAAGCAAATTCTGTTTCTTGTTTTGTTGTAAGCGGTTTCATTTTCGTTATCCTGTTGAGCAACATCATGATGGCATCAACCTCGCTAATGAGATTTTTTTTAAACTACTACAGAGCAAGATTTTCTCCACGATAAAGCTTAACAGGTTTTGATAAACGTTTATCAACAGCACATACAATTTTGTATGTGACCTCACAAGGAACATGTTCTACTTTTCTTGTAGAAGATTTATCAGGATTATGTTCTACTCCTTGCACAGGAAGTAGATTCGACTCGAAATCGTAGTATATTATAAACGGAACTTTCATTTTGTGTTCGTGATTCGTGAACTGCAATATATTTTCATCTTTACCTGGCAAAGATATTAGTTATACGTTGGAACTATATTCTAGGTGACTATCTAATACCAGCTGCGACTTACACCCATGGAGACACTTGAAACAGAAATGATTTCTTTCGTTTTGCTTGTTATACTGCCCACCGACTAACACGTTAAATTTTGCGATCCACGTGTAGTGGTTTTTATAGAACAACAATAGAACAACTAGTTTCTTGCTGTTTGGATCCTGCAGTATCTGACGTGGCTCTATCGCTGATATATATCTTTTGTATATCAACATCGACCCCACATACATTAATACCACCTGGCAAAAGTAACATGTTTTTTCTCAATTGTTGCGATTTGATACTACTCAGAAACGGGGAAAACGATTCCGGAAAAGTTTAGATTGTTAGAATGACAAACGTAATTTGATACTCTGTTGCGTGCTTTTCTACTGAAAATAACGCTGATAATAATGCGCATTCAAAACATTTGTTGTCTTTGTTCTTGACATCGATAAAACATTTTGAGTTTTTAAGTTTAGTTGGCGGATCAACATATGAGCTACCTGACATTGGATTATATATTTCATAGTATAAAACAAAATTTCTGTTATTTTATCGAATCTCCAACCCTATTAAGATGCTGTGTATTCATCAATCGTTATTTGTATCTCCGAAAATATATCATCTGACAATGATATTAAATTTGTTATAATCAAAACTCGGCGGGATAGCGAAGTAATGTAAGGATCAGCAAGTTCTTCGAATTAATGTTGAGATGACTGCGTCTGATCAGATTGCCGATCCGATGATATACTCATCTTTGACAAATTGCACAATGACTTTTATACCCTTATGCGTTGCAAGCTCAGATTTTACTGTTGGCTTAAGTAGATGAAACAAATTTGTAGATGAGAAATTTGTTAGTAAAAGTTGATTCCAGCTATTGTCAAATCCAGCAAATGCTGTTGCATTTGTTTTGGCTAATATTTTGTCACGAACAAACTTTGTTTGCGATATCTGCAAGTTTCAACATCATATAATATTGTGTTTTATATTTCTTTAATAGTACGATACGAAATTGTTAATTAGATAAACAAAATTGCAAATAGCATAGACGGAACATTTATATCAACGACCTATTATCGTTAATGGTCTTGCAAGGTGCGAGGAAATATTCTGGTTCCATCCAAAATATAACTTGTTCGCTGGCAATGAACTTGGGGTTGTTATAAATCTCAAAACAAAAATTACTATCGGAGTATTAACATTGGAGAGTTACAGGATAACAGTAAAAGCGGAAGAGGATAATTAATATACTAAGATGTTCTTACACGACTTTATCTGGACATTGTTCAATGACGATATTCTGGTTGGAATTCAAGTTTATCATGTCAATGATCAAATGACCGACAACAATATTTCCAGTTTGTCTTTGAAAGAGGAGTTTAAACCACGTCCGATATACAATTTGTATGAGGCTAGCAGAGGTGGGATTGTCAGGAACATTAGAACTAAAAAAATATTGGTTATGTTGGTAATATGGGATATTTTCAAGTGTTAGTACGAGGTATACAAACTAATCAAACTTGATATCCCTTACATCGTTTAATTTTGAAGTATTTCAAAGGCCTCTTCCTGTTGGTTATTGATCATATAAAGACGGACAAATTTTTTGAAAATCTCGATATTGGTACTTCTAAACAAAATAATATGCGAGGACGAGGGCGATTTAATTTAAAACGTCCCGCTAAGCCTGTTATGGCAACAACAGGAGAAGAAACATTATTTCGGTGAATGATATCAGCTACAAAATATTTCAATATTCACTCACGATCAATTAAATTTGTTGCTGATGGAACCACAAAGTCTCCCTTCTCAAAAACAAGACGTGATAGAATCTTCTTTCCATTTTCACTTACTGTTTATTATTACGACAACATCGCTGTTGGTCAAACAGCAATTACATATTTGTTTAGCGCTTCTCCGTCGTACTTGATCAAAATCTTACCATATTTCAACATGCGATCGACTTCGATGTTGTTAAGCAAAATAAGATATTTTTTCTCGTTCTATTTCGATGTGGGTCGTCCTGTCAACATCACCGCGAAACATATTTCTTATAACCTCTTCAAGTTGATATGCGTTCACAACAGTAGCTCGAGTAATAAACCGTTCCATGTTATTCAACTATCTAACACAAAATTAGAGTGGTTTGCACTCCATTGATCACAGATCATTCTTTAGAATATCCCTACGATTTTCTCGGGTCAAACAACAATAAACTCATTTCATGACAGTTTCCCTGTCATATCTGACAAAATTGTTAAAAATCTTTTTCAAGTTGCAAGAACTCAGTATATGTTAACAGTACATCAAAAGGTGAGTAAGGATCATATCCAACGATAAGATTTACATGCTTGAGATCCGTTTTGTCATTGCTCATGAAAACATTAACCGTGTCAAAAAGCAAGTTTATATTTAAGGTTTTAGCTGTGATAATACTGTTGTTCGTCTTGCATTTTTTATTATTCATATTATATAAAAGTGTTATGTATAATGTCGCTGATAAAACATGACATATTTCAGCGATTGTCTGATCTTTGAGCTGATCTAGATAAAATAGAAGATTGTAATCGACTGACATCATCGCATCAGCATGAAGAACAATCACAATTTGATCTAGAAACATATTTGTTTTCTGTACCTGATTATCAACTTGCCGAAGAACCTGGTATTATACGTCAACACTAATACGTTTATGTTGCAGCGAAATCATGATATGATATTACCTTTCTAAGAAGATAAAAAAAATGATTTTACTGTCTCAGAGCACCAGATATTGTGGGAAATGCTCAAACCGTTTACGTGTATTGAAAAACTTGAGGTATATGGTCGTCAAAAAAAATTTGATTTCATCTTTGTAAAGATTTTAAACTTGATGACAGCTTGAACAGACGATCGAAGACGATATCTGATATCGTTGTGAAGATCTATCAAATGCAAGTCTGTTCTGCTAAATTGTTAAAACTATCACCGTAACCGCGCCATTTGTTCAAACTTTGTTTACCACGTTTGCTTATCACTCGTTCGAATATAAATATATATTGTGTTGTTACTTGAAGTACTTGTCCATAACAACTTCCTATGACGTATTCCTTTGCAAGATATTTTAGATTGTATGCTACCGGTATTGGTGTTAAAATCTTCTCAATGACAAAAATTTCTTCAGACCAGTTCAACGTTAAACTTGTGTCTGCGATATATGTTCTTGTTTGCAAGAATAGGATTTTTGTTATTATAGCGTCATTTAGTGATATTCCAGTTGTTTTGTGTTTAGTTTTATTGTAATCTGTTTTCAGCGCTGGCAGATCATCAATATATCCGTTGGTGTTGTTTGCTGTAAGATATTTGTAGATCTTTTCTTTTATCGTACGATTAACTCGTTCGACAACAACACTCTTTCCTTTGTTACCGGTAATATATTATTTATATTGTTTTCTTGCAGAAACTGCTCTAACATTTAAAAACAAAACTATGATCCATAATAGGTCCAGATTTTATTTCGATTTCGCTCCGTCTTAACAATAATGTCTCTCAACACATCTGGTATCGTCGGTCCAGTTTTATCAGAAACAGGAACACCAAACGCGTATTTGCTAAAGACATCATTAACGTTAAACATATACCGTTTGTTATCGTTGTACTGTGCAACGTCTTGCATATCTGCTAGATCTATCGACCAGATATCATCAACTGCGTTTGAGACGACCTTGCGTCGTAGAAACCTTTTTATAGGTCTATGTAGCTCATGCGCTAGCGTCTCCATTGCAAGTTTAACAGGTACACAAACCCCAAGTTTATATTTTGCTCCAATGATACCTTGTTCTAATTTTCTGTCAAATCATTCTCGCATATTATCGGGTTTAATATCTAGTAGTTCTTCAAGCATTAACCGATTGATACCTAGTTTATCGTCGAGGTGATCACGGTAACAAATATCATGGCGCATCGCGATTGCATCAACTGTATTGTAAGGTTCCTGTTCCGGTAACGGATTGTCATTTTCATCGAGTTGCTGCTCAAGTGGATTCCATGGTCCGGAATATTTGTGTCCTGACAATGTCCAACCTCCCTTTGAGTTTGGTAATTTGCCAATAATTTTATTTATATCCAATCCTGAACCAATGACAGCTCAATGTTTGCAACGCTGTCATTAAGCAAATATCTTTTTTTGTTCAAGGCACATATCTTTGTTCACATCCTCGCAATTATATTTCATTTATTTTTATTAGCTTACTAAAATAACTTTTTCGTCGGACGTTATTGGTACAATTTGCATTGCACAACCACCAGTGATTGTATCACTGGATTTATCTTGTTGAAGGATCATACATTTTCTCTTACCACATACATCACATGTACTTCTTAGCCGTTTTCTGTTATTAGCGGTCGTTTCTGTTGTTTTATCGATGTTGTTGGTTTTGGTTCTGCATTTAAGACATTATGTTGTCATTTGTGTATTTAATGTCAAAAAAAAATTAATGCTAGATCGTTTACGATCCTAGTACCGCTTTACGATCATTGCTGATATTAAAAAATGAGTTAAATTGCAGGAAAAACTTTTAAGACATTGTTGTGTTTAGTTCGGTTATCGGATCCAGATATTTGTTTGATAAACATAACATAATAATAACCACAAGCTGAAGTTCCGACTGGCTGCAGATGATTAGAGTTATTTTTTATTTTTTTTAAATTTCTTTAGGCTGTAATGTTAGATAACATCACTCAGAGGAAGACCAAACGAGTCAAAGTAGTTGTTGTCGAAAAGAGCTACCTAGTGAGTTCCAGATCGGTTGTTGAAATTTTGGATATTGATGACACATCTTTGATCAGAAGTTTGCTAGTTCGTCTTTGGAAAATATACTGATACATCATTAAGTTTATCAGCGATATCAAAGTTGTTTAACGCGGACGATTTCATCTTTTGAGTTCCAGAACTCGTCTACGATTTGAACTCCTGTTCCGGAATTATCAGTATTCGGCCCCTACTGCGACGAGCCAGTTTTTGCATTGGATTTCCCTTCATTCCGCGTCCTATCCCTAACAAATTTGGTAATAAACTTCCCGATATCCCTGCTAGCACCATGTCTATAAACCCGCCTCTGACCGCGTTGCGGTTCGTTCCTGTGGTTCTTATTTCTTTTTGTCATAGGAGTTTTTCGTGCTCGTGTTGTCTGCATTGTAATAATTATCGATCAGATAAAATTTGGATTTTATAGCGGCCGCTGTTACAGCAACTGTTTGATTCCGTCACTGGTGACTTCGTCTCCAGTTACAGCTTTTTATTATCGCTCCTGATACTGCAACTGACGTTTCCATTAATCCTAACGTTCATAGCACAGGTAATATCTTTGACAATAATGTTCGTGCTAAAGTAGCTATCGTTGCTCCGATTGATCCAGCAAGGATTGATTTCTATCTGGCAAATGCTGCTTTGTGTGACACCGACAGATCAAGTACAAAAGGCTCACCTGTTAACATTTTATTTATCCAGCGCTGTGTTAGAAGTAATTTTATTCATATTCCTGGAAGACGCTGAGTTTTGAACTCTTTTTGATGAAAACGCTTTGCGTTTACCTAACACCTGTGCTATCTTTTTGTATTTGTCCTTGTGACCGATTAATATCATGCGAAATATATTTCATTATTGATTTTATCAGATAAAATATTTGTTAACACTACACTGTACAGTCATTCTACTTTGACGGCGTCAAGGGTTATGCATCTGTCAGATGTTACAAGAGCATAAGTGTAATATTGTAGAACAACTGGAGGACCAGCAGCTCGTGGAACATTTCATAACGTTACCTTAATATCAGTGGTTGATACAATAGCTCGTTTGCTGTGTTTAGACAAATCGAAATGAAATATGGGGTAAAGAGATCGAAACTCTTTGACAGATATCTGAAAACCAGTATCAGCGTCCTAATACTTTTGCATTGCCTCCATCAGGTACATATACGCACGAGATAAGTTTCTGGTATGATGATTTATAAAGCTAAATTCGATCGCTCGTTCAGAATATTGCTTAGAGTTTATTCTGAAGAATATTTGCCCTACATCAGTGCTATAAAATTGAAATGTTTTGCTCTTGACTACCGCGCCTTTCCTGTTTTGAAACACAGCAAATATATGTCTCGGCAACTGTTCACTAGGCGCTGTTGTTATTCGCCATGTACTATCGGTTGAATTTGCTATTGCAATTTGATAAACATTAGGCTGTTTCAAGTATATCTTTCTGCTGTGCGCAGATAACCTCGTCTCAAGTTTTATCAATTTTGAGACGGATACAACGACTCGTGGCATCCATAACGCCAATCCTGAAATTATAAATTGACAATCAGCATCACCAACTCGCAACAGACCATCGTTCTGATCAGCTCTGTCAAGTATAAGCGTATGTTTGATACTACGAAATACTTTCTTATAGTCGTGCCAGAACACAAATATTGTACTTAACGGAAACATCATTGTAAGTTTTTTTGGATAGTTCTGCAAACGCGTTTCGCTTAGCATATCCCTCGTTGTAATTTGACCGCCTAACATTACCAAGTGCACTTTTTATTGTTGCTGCAACACTGCTGCTGTAAGTGCTGCTACTGTATGTTTTGCTGCTGCATTAGCACCTGCTTGTTTTATAAATAATTCATTATGTACTGCAGCATCAGCATCAGTGCCGGCTTTAAACTTGTTTGAAATAGCATCTCCGGTTCCTGTTTCTTTGAATCATAGCATATTTGTTGTAATGGATCTCGAGTAATCATTGCTGAACGACACAGTGTTAAGAGTAGTACTTGCTATCGGCAAGTTCATACAAATATTTTTGACTGTTTGATTTGCGATCTGATATCTAGCTATCTAGCGCTTTTTAATAAACTCCAACCGTTATTCACCAGTGATATATCAACACCAGCAGCAATTGCTACTGGAGGTTTAGCTATTGTCATTATACTTCCCTCTACTTCAAGAATTGATTTATGAGGAATTAAAAACACATCTTCGTCTCGAATATTAAATGTTCTGATGCCCATCGTGTTAGGCTCAGATATTTCGTCGCGATATTCAGTATACTCGAACTCCATTTCAGAGTCGTCTACGGTTATCTCATCGGTAAGAACAAAATAGTTTTTTGAGACATTTTTATTGCAATCGTCAGACAAAATCGTGATTATTTTTAGAATCACCTGAAACACAGCAACATCAAGTCGAGTGCTAGCACTCCGAGGTTTAGCTCGCGCTACGAGTTTTCTAACAATCTCTTTGCCGGCTGGAAACAAAAATGTTTTGTTGTTATCATCGCACGTGCTGTTTTTGATGATGGTGCTATTTCAGAAATAACATGTTTTATATCCGAACCACTTGGCACTCCACCTTTGATTTTATCAGCGATCTTTATTTCGACAGCTATTCCTGCTTCAGATGCGGCTCCTTTTGCAAAAGCCTTTGACGTGTCTAACGCGATTGGCCCAACTTTGTGAGCTATTCCAGGTATATGTTTATCTTTGAGAAGATATTCTCTACAAAAAAACACCTACGAGTTTTTGTGATAAATATTTTGTTGTTTCATCTTGTTATACAAATTGTCTGATAAAAATGGACTGTGGTGAGATAGCTCACTATGGTCAGCTACTGACGCGCAGATGAAGATGGTAAGCAACAATTTCGTTGTTAAGATCAATCTGACGATCTGATTGATCGGTGTCATCGTGATAGATGATATTTGATTTTCAACGCTGATCGGATGGTATAGTATCTGTCTCGGCTTTACTTGCATTAATGAACCGGTTGGAACACCAGGACTACACGAATAAATCGTTTGTCCTTGGCTACTCCGTGCTGTGTATGACCCATTTGCAATGGAACAGTTTATCATGATTGTATTTACATCTGTAATGTTGACGACTGACTCGCTTTCATATGATATTGTCGCAGATGTGTTAGATCCATATTACTGAATCCGAGTAATGATCCGATTGTGTATACTAAGATAGATAAACAATTTGCTTGTTTGTTTTTTTTTTGTTATTCTTGCTCGTAGCGTGTTGTAAATCGAAATGCTCTCGAAATTATCAGATTATGCACCACTTCTGCAACGGTTATAAAATATTGTATTGTTTTGTTGATAGATGTAACGCTATAGGCGCCCTGTGGTATCTTAACAGATTTCCACTCGATGACGCATTGGTTTTTATGTCGAATGTAAAATCGTCCTTGACGTTAATTTTAACATTTGCCATACAGTGCCAGACAGTAGCAGATACTAATCTGATTAGCACCAGCAGTCGATCAGTTAAAGATAATTAATCCTTCACCTTCGTTTTCTTCTACAGTATCATATTCAGAATCTGATTTAAATTGTGTATCATCTTCTATACCCTGCTGCTCGTCCTTTTTATGTTATGTAACTCCTCATCTTCTATACTTTGCTGCTCGTCCTTTGTTATGTTATGTAACTCCTCATCTTCTATACTCTGCTGCTCGTCCTTTGTTGTGTTATGTAACTCCTCATCTCCTATACTCTGCTGCTCGTCCTTTTTATGTCATGTAACTCCTCATCTTCTATACTCTGCTGCTCGTCCTTTTTATGCTATGTAACTCCTCATCTTCTATACTCTGCTGCTCGTCCTTTTTATGTTATATAACTCCTCATCTTCTATACTCTGCTGCTCGTCCTTTTTATGTTATGTAACTCCTCATCTTCTATGCTCTGCTGCTCGTCCTTTGTTATGTTATGTAACTCCTCATCTTCTATACTCTGCTGCTCGTCCTTTTTATGTTATGTAACTCATCTTCTATACTCTGCTGCTCGTCCTTTTTATGTTATGTAACTCCTCATTTTCTATACCTGCTGCTCGTTCTTTTTATGTTATATAACTCCTCATCTTCTATACTCTGCTGCTCGTCCTTTTTATGTTATGTAACTCCTCATTTTCTATGCTCTGCTGCTCGTCCTTTGTTATGTTATGTAACTCCTCATCTTCTATACTCTGCTGCTCGTCCTTTTTATGTTATGTAACTCATCTTCTATACTCTGCTGCTCGTCCTTTTTATGTTATGTAACTCCTCATTTTCTATACTCTGCTGCTCGTCTTTTTTATGTTATGTAACTCCTCATCTTCTATACTCTGCTGCTCGTCTTTTTTATGTTATGTAACTCCTCATTTTCTATACTCTGCTGCTCGTCCTTTTTATGTTATGTAACTCCTCATCTTCTATACTCTGCTGCTCGTCCTTTTTATGTTATGTAACTCCTCATCTTCTATACTCTGCTGCTCGTCCGTTTTATGTTATGTAACTCCTCATCTTCTATACTCTGCTGCTCGTCCTTTTTTATGTTATGTAACTCCTCATCTTCTATACTCTGCTGCTCGTCCTTTTTTATGTTATGTAACTCCTCATCTTCTATTTCTTTAGCAAGTGTTTTTGAATTTTTTTGCAGCTGTAAAACCCTTTCAGATCTTAAATCTCTTTCAAAAACTTTTAAGCATATCTTAGCAATAACACCATGTCGGAATATGTTTTAGCATGATCAATTTCTATGAAGAATCTAAACCATTTATAGCCTCATCTGAGTTTTGTATTATATTATTTAAATTTGTTGAAAAGAGTCTTTTTCATTTTTAGTCCATAGTCTCATTTTTTGTTTTCTTTCTTCTTAAAAATTCTTTACATATCTTTTGTCAAACTCAAAGATAAAATGTTTTGTATCTCTGATTATTTTTTAGTTGGTGTTTTTATAACTTTTGTTTTTTTTTCTTGTTTACTTCCTCAAGTACCTTTTGTCTTTCTCGTTGTTCTCTAATTTGCTTATTAAATAACAAATCTTTTTCTTTAATTTTTTGTAAAACCTAAGTTTGTCGTGCATCAGGATCACCAATTCGCTGAACCAGGATATCCCTCGGCAACTTTTGGTTGTCCTTCTTCGAGTAGTCCTCGCAAACCTTTTTCTTTTAGTTTTTCTAGATCTTCCGGTGATACTTTATCAACACCAAGTTGTTTGCCAAGTACGGACTCGCTGATAGGCTTAAATAGTCTAGCAGTTTCCTTTGTAGTTTGTTGTTGTCAGGAACGTTCCTGCTTTACTTTGTTCTTAGCCACATATTTGTTTAGAAGATTTATCAGCGCCTTGTCCATTATTGTAAGCAACACACTACTTTTATACTTTTAACAGTCTAAAAACGTCTCATTTCCGCATCGAAACATATGCTTGGTATCTATGGCAGGTTTATTGTATAAGATCAAAGCTGAATAGAAGACTGTATCATTGTTATATATGAATGGTAAATGAATTCGAGATCAAAGCTGAATAGAAGACTGTATCATTAATATTTCTGAATTGTAAATCAGTTCTAGATCAAATCTGAGTCGAGGACTATATCATTATTGTATGTCTCTCTTGAATAATCGTATCGATAAGAGAGGACTTTGTTGTTTGCCTTGTTTATATTTTTTTTCTTCAAGTTATCGCAGTACGCACTTCAGACGGAGTGTCTTGTCACTAGCATAGTTGCCTCTTCCGCTAAGCATTAAATTATTTTAGACATTAGTGCCAATCCACTCTTTATCGCAATGACATGACAGTTGTATTGGGTTTAACGTTGTTTGACTGTTACGTCAGTATTCACCATACGCCATGTTTTGTCTTCAGTCCTAGTTTTTCATTCAAGAGTGCTCCTAAAACTCACCTATTTCCACTACAAGAGCAGACGTAAAGATTTTATAATGTTTAACATCTTAATTATTGTCAGCATGGTTTTGTTTTGTAATTTTACAAGTGTTTGTTTTAGTAACCTTGTCATTGTATATGTTTTATGTGTTGACTAATATTGCAAAGCGCGTGGAGCTTCTAAAGGTTAGGCGCTGTACTAAGCTGTTATTATTATTATTATTGTGTGAAAATAAGTCTTCATTACGCATCAGTGTTAGATATGAAATTTCCACCATAGAATTTCAAACCCTCGGGTGGAATTTCCTTCTCATACACTGACGCATACGAAGACTATGTTATTCTTGGTCAGTTTTATATGTCTTATTGACTATTTTTTTACCTCGTTCATGCAAAAAAGGAACGAAGGCTGGGGTTCATTCAGAGCACTGGACATAGTAAGCTCGATTTAGAGTAGCGGCAAAGAAAACAAATAGGAAAAAACCTTGTTTAAAATGCTATTAACTTTATGCACAATTTGTAATTAGCATGATGACGGCGACACTATGGAAGTAACTTAAATGGTAAGTTTTATCCATGGAATCCCGAAATTCGGAATAATATATCATTTTAAGTTTTCTAAGTTCCTGATGAAATTATTTATCAATATGTCTGTACATACATTTATAAATATATACATACATACATGCATACATATATACATACATGCATACCTACCTACCTACCTACCTACTTACATACTACTACCTGATAGATTCTGAAAGAGAAACCCCATAATTTAGACCAAACTGCTGGTATAACCACTTTCATTTAGTCCAGTCAGTGGTCGTCAAATCGAATTTCATCTGTATATGACACTACTGTGTGACTGACACACACACACACACACACACACATATTACATTTCAGCGTCATATATACAAAATAATAAAGGGACACCCTAAACATGAACTGTTATGTTATGTCGCCCATATATGCTGTAGCTTAAAGGCAGAATTATAGAACCAGCAGAGCTGAAACTGTGATCACTGGATCCTACATTAAGATGCGTGAAAATATAAAGTGATATTATATATGGACAAAGGGTATTATCTTACAGGATATAAATTTAGTCATTTTTACCCCACTGAGATTTTGACAGGGTTCAATGAGTACAACATTTATGATCTTGCATGCACTCACTAACCCAACACCCTCCTTGAGCAAATTCATTTTTACGTACGTGACATACTTGCACATCAACCCATGAATTTAACTCTCATGTAATACACCTCAAGGTCCATCCACCTGGGGTTGCACAAATGGTCCCGTTATATCAAATGTACACAAAGAAGAAAGGGAAATACTAACCCCGTATCATACAGGAGTATACGTGATAAGGTGATAGAAAATAGGTATCGAGAAAGGGTATGATCATTCATGTTAAAGAATTTGCAATTTGTCCACTACTGACAGAGAACACCAGTCACCTTACCTGCATCCCCAAACGTTATTCAATTTTTCAGGGGCACATACATTCTTGCAAAGCAGAAAGACTCGCATGGCAACCTAGGAATTACCTGGTTCAACAATTTTGAGGAGAAGACATTTCTCGTAATATTAAATTATTTGCGCTCTTCGCTTGCAGCTATAAATAGTTGACATTACTGGTTGTGTATATACAGTAGAGTAGATTTTCATTTATTTCTTTTGTTTTTGTAATTAGACCATCTGCAAGCTTATGAAAACAATGCATTTAAGGGAAAAAATAGGCATTTCTCCGTTTCAGAGGGACAATAAAACAACCTCACTTATGTCATAGATGATTCATGTTTAAATAACTTTCATTAAGTAGTCAGGTGATCATAACTGGTTTGATTTTGGTGCTTTATGGCAAGTAACACACATTTATTTAGTGCCGAGGCATTTGGAAAGTGCCTTGCCCAGGGACACACCAAGTTAACTGAGCCAGTCCAGTCTGAAAGTAGGACTCGAACTTCATCAGCGAATGCCAATAATGGGCGAATCGTTATTGGAAAGGCCACCCTTTATGTGCAAGTACTTACTGTTCTTTTGCCTTGATTTTACAAACTGATTTTCTATTTTCTGCTGTAAACGTTTGCTTTTGGTATTAAGACTGCAATTAATCTTTTTGTCCTGATTGATATGATGGATACATTTCTGTGAATTATGTATTTATTCTGCTGAGTTGTAAGGCGATACTTGCTAAACATGATATACGTTACATACAATCCAGTACATCAAAAAAAAATACACATTACTTATTTTCTTTTCCAAATGCAACCTTCTTTAGATAATGTCTCGATGGTTCAAAAGTTATTAATAATTCGTATGGAAACAAAAATGTGTTCCACACTACACTCATGATGATTTTAACGATTTCCTTACACACAGATATTTGATATATATACTGACAAGTAACAGCTTGTATGAACAACACATTTTATTTTACTTTGTTAGTGAAGGTTAAGCAAGTTTATACTTTACATAACTGAAAAACAACATTGCTATATATCTCCGTAGTTAGGTTAAATGTGCAACTGTATATATATATATATATATATATATATATATATATATATATATATATATATATATATATATAACTACACGCAGCATCAATATCCAAAATGTAATAGTTTTCAAATAGGTAAACAAAGCCAGTCTACAAAATACACAATGAGAATCATCTAATTTACTTGGCATACTCATAGAAATAGGAAAACATATGCAATGTCTCTTTCACTAAGTGCTACACCCACGCCTCTGGAAAATAAAGTATATATTCAACATGTTATTGTTCATGTACTTGCAAGTTGCTTGAGTTACGTTTTTAAGGTGGAAGACGTTACTGCTTATTTGAACTTGATTATCCTGAGTAACATTAAACATACGTACTCGGTAAATGCAAATGAGGTTTATTAATCTTTAACGAATTGGGAGAAGAATAAGAAACAGTTTGATATGATAGATTAAGGTCAAATATTCTTAGCATGCATCCAGTGACACATTATGACAGCCCGAGGCATCATTATTTGTTACAAAATGCTAAATTATTGTTAAGAACTATGTAGAGACGCAATAAATATTTAACAAATGATATAAACTTTAATTTCAATAGCCGTGATGCAGAATATATTATATGTTAAAGATTCGAAATAATGTTCATAAGTAGTATTTTCTTTCTCAGCTTGAGAAAAAGACCAAAAGATTTTAATATGGGATGCAAACACTGATATCAGAATCTAGATTATAAAACTTTATCTGTGAAAAAGGGTGTTTAATGTCTCTGATACGTCAGAATATTCTCGAATCGACTGGCATTAGTGGATTGACAACCTGATGTCACGGTTTTTGTTGCAAAATGTTAAATCATTGTTAATTATTATGTAGAGATGCAAAATGTATTTGACAAATTTTAAAATTCTATTCGATGATTCATGTTCTTATAAATTTATTTTAATAAGCATTAGACATATAACTCTGGTAACAAAGAACAACAACAATTAAAACCATGCATTAATTAATTGTATATTCCTCATTAAAATATAAGCCGTAGATCCACTGATTCTGCGATATAAAAAAGTATAAAAAGTCTAGTATTCACACACCTGTTCTAGTGACAGTCAATATAGTAAACAATATCCATGTCAGAATGCTAGGCATGGGTAGAACAAAACATTTTGAAAAGGACTAGCACACATTTAGGCATATAGCATACTAGCTGCCTGCTCTTAGTAAACTAGCCACCTATATTTCGGGTAAGTAAAGCATTAACCTAGTCTATACAGTTAATAATTCAAATATTGAGGATGATATAATCAAAATTAATATAATTTTCAAGATTAATATCATCATCAAATTAAATCACGTAGCCCCTGTATGTCCTTGATAAGACCCAATCATTTTACACCGAGAATAAAAGTTGTTTACCTCACTAAAAACTATTTACAAGTCTACGGTCACGTATTCAATACAGCTTCGATCTCACTCTTATACGTCCCACAATAAAAATATAAAATAAACTTGTTGATATGGCTGTTACTAGTTTACATTTTTTACATCTCAGTGATTAAGTCCAAAATACATTGGACTGTCTATCGTTCTTGCACATTGAGTCCTTTTAATTTATTCACACTGGTAAAGTTATTTCGTCATTTCCGATATGACTTTATGGGAAATGAACTTGCAGCAATGATCACTCACACGTGGGAAACTGGAATCGTTAACCTGGCTTTGAGAATTGGACCTGAAAGTCATTGTGTTGCATAAAACATCTCATCAATCTAAACACGTACGGGATTGCAGCACCACGTGAAGTGTGATGATTATCTGTATGGACAACAGTAATCTAACGATGTTTTATTCAACAGGGCCGTTCCAAAATCAATGGAGCGCCAATTTGTGGACATCTTCTTGCTGAACTGCCTGCACTCGAGGGAGGCAATTCTTCATCAAGACCGAATCTGCACGAACGTCTTGATTTTACTTAGAAACTAAACTTCATAATATACAAAGTGCCTGTTGAATTTAAATACGGGACAGTTCATCAACCAGACACGGCGTGGATGTAGAACTGATCCGTGTTACCAACCAAGAAGATTTGACTGAGTTTGCTGAATGGGATTTTACTGACGTAATCCCATGCTAGCTTGTGATTTTTTCAAATTAAATTGTAACATTTAAGTCTTGAACGAAGCTGATTTGACAAACTTGGTCGAAAAAATCAACAAAATCAGAGGAGAAAAAGCTATCTTAGTGTCAGTGCAATTTTGCAAAAATTAAAACAGTGTTACTGATCCTACGATCAATACGCCGATGCAAAGATTCCCATGGTTCCCTCACCATCTCGCGTATTAATTTCAAAGGAATATACCAAATGAATGTCCTTCATCAAACGGGATAAAAAAAACTGATTCCATAACAAATTTTCGACTTCATTTAAGTGTTATGGATGGGGATTAATTTGATAGATCTATACCTCACTTATTACAAGGGGATGCCAACAGCAAGGGTGTTTTTGTCCCATTTGTACAAAAATGGCGTTACTGGAAGCCCATATACTCTTAGATACAATACACAATATTGTTAAATAGAAATCGGCAGGTGGAAGCACCAACTTGACACCATCTTAGAATCATTTCATCAATACGCGAAAACAGCCGGTCGCTGACTACGCCATCATGCCAGAAATTGTTTTGGCAACGATGAAGTAGATTTCACCGATGAATCCACGCCGGTTATATTTCGCATCAGTCATGTTAAAACAACAATGGATCAATCAAGAAAACAAATATCCACTGTTGTTCAACAAGGACGCACCTGTTCGTGTAACCGTTCTTGAGCAAAGATGAAAAAGATCGTTTTTGGCACCGATTAATGGTGTAATAAGTATGATTGTGTAGGAGTAGTGTGTCGGGAATCAGGAACGCAAAATTGCCGAAGACGTAAACATTCCCCCCGGAAAGGATTGTCTGTTATTCCATGACAGTTGAAACAGTAGAAAAGTCTAATTGCTTAGAGGTGCATTATTTTCTTTTTTTTCGGGGGGGGGGGGGGCGGGGAACAAACAGATGTCCCCCCCCCCACTTAACCACAAAAATATAAAAAGTGTTTTTATGTATTGTTGTGTCCCCTAGATATGTTGTTTGTTTGAAATTTTATAAACAGAATTTCGATCAAATATTTTCATTTGAATTTTTGACGGGGTATTTAAAATCCCTAGTGTTCTCTATAGGATTGTTCATCCGTATAGGTTTTTATTACCTAACTCGGAGTTCCTTTGCTATTTTTCTCCTTTGACCTTTGCTAGAGGTCACCTATATCACACGTGTGCTATATGTGTGTATCCTATATGTTGTGAGCGCTATATATTGTATTCATGTAGGGATATCCGTCTATATCAAATTCATTCCCAGTTGTCTTATGATCCTTATTATTTGGATCCAATTTAATTTAGACTGATTAAATTTAAATTTTACTGTTTTTGAATTTTGGCGAAGCAACGGTGCGCTAATGATTTTTCAAGAAAAAATTTCCTAATGTTTTAGTGCTTGCTATTTTATGTGTCGTTCTTCGCAAATATAGTCGTTAAATTAGGTCAGCTGTGTTCGAGTGGGGTCCATACTTTCTTTATTTAATGTACTTCTCCCAGCTCGATTTTGGCTGCCTATATTTATTTATTGTATTACTACCAAATGAATCTCCAAAATTGTTTAATTTCCCACTAAGGGGATATACTGTACAGTTCGGGTGCTGTACCGTGAATGAGGTTAGTATTATCAGAGAAAGAGACTCCTTGTTTCTTTATTTTGTATGCAATGAAATCACCCATGGGGTTGTTTTTCCAAGACTCTTCCTTGGTCCTGTTCACTTCGTGCAGCGCCATGAGACATAGCCCCATGGCGTCATTGTCTCGTACTTTCCCCATTCTTACACTCCTTGTTGAGAAGTACAGTCTGTTTTAGCAATGTCGCGAACAAAGCAAACGGATTAGAAGCAGTGTACCAGTGGACAAGAGTTATAGTGAGAGATATTTATATTTATTCACATTTTGTTTGCATTATATGTTTAGTATTTTCTACCAACTTTTTTTCGTACTAGTATCCAGTTTGATGCTAGTAGGCATCCTACAATTTGTAATTTTCATATATATGACTTGTTTTGCCTTCGTAAAATAGGTACTTTGTGTCATTAAGTATTCAAATAACATTCTGATAATCCATATTGATAGGCATCACCGCCTCCATAATCTCCAATTACCTATAAATTTGTAGCTATCCAAATAATAGTGGTGTAAGACCCACCTTAGTGAAATCTGTTCACATTACAATTCCAAACAATGGATAAAGACACCATGCCAGTAAACACAGCACAGAAAGGATCAAAGCTTGGAAAAATTTTCCATACAAGAGTTGAAGAAAACAAGCTTATTGTTAGCCATCCAGCAGGTTCCCTGACCTTAGATTTTGGAATGGTACCCACAGCGCCAAAACAGGCAGAAGTATTAACGGCCCTCTATACAATGGGAGTCAACATAGGGAAAACTGACGGACTACAACATGCAGGAATAAACAAGTACGTCATATACACTAAGGACCAAATATCCCTACTGGACTCTGGTGAAATGGAAATAAAGGGGATAAAAGCTACGGTGACGTCCACTGAACCCTTCATCAGACACATAGTGCCGAACCTCACAGAAATCCAAGTAATGGGGCTTCCATTAGAAGTTGACAATGAAGAACTAAAACAGAAGGTAGAGAAAAAATTCAGGGTGGAAATAGTAACCCACAAGATGGCGACGGTGTGGGGCTTTGCTCCAATAAAATCGGGAAACAGAACAATATACGTAAACAAAGAATATGCAAAGAAAATCCCGATTTTCTTTTTTGTACTAGGTTTTGAGCTTAAAACCTGGTATAAGGGATCTGAGAATGACAGAAGTTGCCCCAGATGCCAGCAGACCGGCCACGGGCCACGCGACTGCCCAGACCAGGGACCACAAGTTGACAAAACAAAAGAAACAAATACCTACGCCAGTATGGCAGCATCACCCAAGAACACTTCAGGAAACATGGCACAACAGCAACAACAACAAAAACAACAACAACTATGGCAACAGCAGAAAGAAATACTGGATATGACAAAACAAATAAGGGAAGAAAAAAGGGAAATGAAACGGAAGAAACAGACACAACGCTTCCGGAAATTGATGTAACAGAAATTCAAGATTTACAATCAACCCCAGAGTGGCAACAAATTTTAAGTCCAAATAGAACAGGGGCAACAGCAACACCAGCGAAGGAAGGGATCGCGGTTAAAAATAGATTCAAAGGATTAGAACATGAAGAAATACAGGAAGAAGAAGAAAATGACCTAATCGGAGTAGAACCCTTAACACCACTGACATCCACTCCAATTCCAAGAAGACACAGACAGAAAAGAAAGGCTGAAAGTGGGATAGAATCGCCCCAGGAAAAAGAAGATGAAAGAGAAATAGAGAAGACAGATATAAATTCACACGAAGAACAGGAAGTAAGGAAAACAAATCAGGCACAAAAGAAAAAGAGGGAAACAGCAAGTGACGAAAGCGGGACAGAGAATGAAATGGAAAAAGTTGAAGACGATGAAAGAAATATACAGACAGAATCTGAATATGAGATCATGGAAGAGACGACGAGCACGATAAGGACCGAGACAACAAACCAAGAGACTGAAATAACGGAAAACACCACAAACCAGACAGAAAATGACAATAGAAACGTCATCGAACGACACAAATAGGAGGGGGTGGGGGTTAGTACCCCCACCTGAAATGTTCAAATAAAAATAAAATAACCAAACCCCAAAACAAATCACATACAAATTAAAATAATAATTTTAAAAAAAAAACAATGCGACACCCTGGAGAATTGAAAAAATGGAAGAAAGGAACTTCCAAGTCTTATCAATTAATGTAAATGGAATAAATAAAGGAACAAATTGCCAAATTTAGTCCAAACCTAGAATATGACATTTTGTTCTTTCAGGAAACTCACAATGGATTTACTGATGAGATAAAAGCATATTGTGAGAGTTACATCAACGCTCGGCGCTTCATCAATATCGGTTGTAAACTCGAAAACATCGTTATCTTCGTCCAGTAATCTTGCGTTTTCATTAAAATCTTTAAGTACATCATAACATCTTTGATCATCAACTGATGGTGCTACTAAATACAACTTATCCCACTTTAACCATCTCATTATCAGATTAAGTAATAATTGCGTCTTACCCGATCCAGATGGACCTATTATTATCATTCTGATCCAATTTGGCAACGCAGGATGGTGTTTAACTGGCTCTTGTTATCGTGTCGCTGAGAAATCAATTATATCCATAATTAAATAATATGAATCTATATTGTTTACGTTGTTTACGTTGTAGAGCTAAAACTCCAACTAATGATCTATCTACTGTTACAACAAAAAATAAAAGAAAAGCATATTGTGGAAGATGTGCAGTATGTAATAGAAAAAAGTTTTCGTTTTTACCCAAAAAAAGACGGCGGTGATATTGCTGCATTAATGTCAAAGTTCCCAGGAACCCCATGGGCTAAATACCCTGGAGAAAAACATCTACCAGGATATAATTATTGTGGTCCTGGTACTCGACTTGATATCAGGCTTGACAATCAGGATCAGCCAAAACCAGGTGAGTATCCCACAAATGATATTGATAAAGCATGTCACGTTCATGATGTGGCTTACACAAATAAAGATCTACAACATAGACATATTGCAGATGTGAAGTAGATTCCAAAAATAAAAATAAAAATATCAGAGAATCATTAGTTAAGTGGTTTGTAAAATCTGCAATGAAAGGTAAACTCGTATTAGGAGCTGGTAATTAATTATAAATGGAATCAATTTATTATAGTCCAAGGGGATACTGGAGGGGTAAAGCAGCAATTAGTAAACTCGCTGATGCAGCAGCAGTTAAACATTCTACTGCTAAAGCGTGGTTATCCAAACAAGCAATATGGCAAATTTACCTACCATCACCGAAACGAATTCAGTACGCACATTTCGATGTTAGTGTTCCTAATGAAGTTCATCAAGTAGATATTCTGTTTGTACGTTATGATACGATTAAAGTACGTAGACGTCAAATAACATACAGATACGCGTTAACTGTCATTGACGTTGCAAGTAGATAAAAAGAGGCAGAACCATTATCAACGAAAGCATCATCTGAAGTTTCTTCTGCGTTTGAACGAATTTATCAACGAGGACCATTACGATGGCCACAACTATTACAGGTTGATCCTGGCAAATAATTTTTTGGTCCAGTATCATCGTTAATGAAGCAACATAATGTCAAAATCAGACGAGGACATACTGCAATTCATCGTGATGAGGCAATTGTTGAACGATTTAATCGAACACTTGCTGAGCGGTTATTTGGATATCAATACGCGAAGGAATTCATTCAAGACAATAGATCTCGCGAATGGATTGCAAGATCACCAAGTGTGATATTACGAAATTACTCGAACAACCAACATGAAACCCATTAGCGCAGTCACAAAAAAAAATATATATACCAATACAACGACGTGATTTTTCAGCTCAGCCAGTTCTATGTATTACCACTGTAAGATATTTATATGAACCCGGTGAACTTGAAGGTGGTAAAAAAAAGAGCGACTGATCCTATTTGGAGTATTACGACACACAAGATATCTAGCGTAACAAGATCTACTGGTAGACCCGCAATCTACAGACTAGATTCAACTGCTCCTCAACGTGGTTTTACACGTAAACAATTGCAGGTGATTCCTGAAGATACACAATTACCACCGCAATCACTTAACTAGCACCCCTACGTCGATTACACTCAAGACAGGTCAACATCGTGTTTTCTCGTGTATGGCCAAGATGGTTATCTTTCCTATCTACGGTAAATTGTCTTGGATCATTTTTCAGATACCCCCATAACATTATACAATTACAACTTGCACAGTGATTATTCTGCTGTTCTTTCATCGTATTAATAAATTCAACGTCAAGATCAAAGTCGCGTTTATTTTTTTTATCACAATGTTTATAACCAGCTAATTTGTTTCTTATTATATCGTTGTCAATATCATCATCATTGATCACTGACACGTTCATGATAATCCTTCGTAGTTGAGATATTCTTTTAACTCTAGATACAGCGAGACAAATCAAATTTCACCACTCGATGCGATCATCGACGATCCAAACAACTGTATCAGTAATACTTAATCCTTGAGATGAATGAATCGTCATCGCGTATCCTAGCGTCCACGGGGATTTATTTGTTTTTAGCGCATCTTCAACAACATTGACATCAACTGTGACAATATCATTTAATACTAAATTCTGTTTCTCGGTCTGTCCTGGTATATCAACATCAATATTCTGCCGCCGTGTATCAGCTGGTCGATAACATTACGGAACTGGCAACGTTGAAAACTTTTCTTTATGTAACTGAAACAACCGCTGCTGAAGTGTGTCTCTGACCATCTTTCTACTTGCAACTATCAGATCGTTTGGTCTCCACGTTTGCAAAAAGTTTTTCATGGGTGTTTGTGAAATTATCCCACGCATTACTTCACATTGAATTTTATTCGGCTGTAGTCTGATTAATTTTTTTCTTCAAAGTGGTCAACAAAATCTTTCAGCCAATCATGTGGAGATGGTCCAACAAAAGGTGGTGGTTGGCCGTGATCGCCACACATTATCACAGCAGTATTTCTTGTTAATAACCAATCAAGAAATGTTTTTAATGTTTCTAACGGCACAGTCCCAAACGATAATCCTTGGAATATAATTCTCTCCCATCCTCGAAGAAGTCCATGCATCACCCTTCCATCGGAAGAAGCTGTGATAGGTACACGACTGCACTCCTAGTTGTTTCATCTCTCGCGCGAGTCTATGTGTAGGCGTTAAAACAATCATATCTGAATTCTGAAATAATTCGATTGTTCGAGTCGTCTTAGCAGAACCTCCCGGTCCGTTCAGATAAACCGTTTTATTTCTGGTTATTGGATCGTACACTGATGGTGCAGAAGATAGCTTTAATGTTTGATATTTTTTACAATAAATATCTTTAATCGTAACATCAGCGGATTCGGAATAATCGAGTATGTTTTCTTCTTTTATTCTCCACGAACCCCACTGTGCACAAGTATCGATATGTAGTTGTTCTAGCAATCCTGAGTATTTTTTATTGATATAAAACGAATCAGTAGCAACTCTGACAGCAAATTTAGAAACCTTATTTATCATCGATAATAGATTTATCGAAACATATGCGAGCATTGAAGATCTTAAATGAGTAGACTGCGGTGACTCACCGTCCATATAACTCACAATTGTACCTAGTTTGTTTCCATTTGGCAAGAAAGCTATTTCTCGATTTATAAACGTGTTTCTACTCCTTGTATCAGCGATTATAAAATCTAACTCAGCATCGTCCATGATCAATCTTGCACAATGTCGTTTATGATCGTATGATCCTCCTTGAGTGAACTTGCCAATTATTTTTCTGCCAAGATCTTTCGTAATTTTATTCTCGTAATCTGTTTTATCCGGGTTTTCATCATCAGAATACTGTTTTTGTTGTGGTAACCAAACTTCGGTTTGTTTCCGATATGATATAATTGCTACTTTTACAATCAAAGATATTAACATCCCACAATCAAGCATATACCGTAATAGTACTATTGGTACTCACATTTTTTCTGAAAAAAATGTTTTCCAAACCAAACATAACAAATTGGATGAAGTCCCATAGCAAACTCGAATGACTCGATACAAGCGAATCCAGTCAGGTCAAAATCCAGTAATGGTCCATTTATTGATACTCGTGTCATTTCGTGCGTCGGATGACCGAATCTTTTAAAGTACACGAAACAATCTCCCATCCCGAGAAAACTTCCGGGATAACACGCGAACATATCAACCGAAATAGCATCTCCGTGATCGTATTTAGTATTCCATAATCCACCGTGTCCGTATTCGACACAACTGGATATTACGTCATTGCGAAAATCAAATCTAGTTGGTTTCCACGAATTTTTCTTTCTAGCAAAATGAGCCTCAACTGATGGAACAGTAAAACAGTTCGTCAGTATCATCAGTATATTGCAGTGCAAGATTTTTCATTTTCTCGTGGAGAAGATCTTTTCGATTAATAACGCCATTAGATCGTACAAACTGATCAAATTTATTTTTTTCTTCCATACATGATTCGTCGTTAGAACTCTGAAATAACCATGCTGACACAGGATCGTTTTTACTTATTTCGTTGATAAAATCAAACCTATCTCCGCGATAGTATTTAACAGTTTGATCTCGTGGAAACACTGTTACTGTGCTGGTCCATGCATGCGCGTTATGATCAATAATTTTGATCGAAACTCCTTTTGATTTATATTTTGATTCATATAATATTTTTCCAGTTATCGTCGCTACGGTTATTGGGAACTTTTGTTTTTTTCCTAACTCGGCCACATCTTTGATTGGCGCCTTATATCTTTAATCATTTCTCCCGATGTGTTTATTATTTTACGTCTTTTATCCGTTAAGCCGTTTCCACGAGTCGAAACGGTAAAATGTTCTGTTACTCGTTCAGCCACACAGTTTATTTTTGAAAATTTCATCGGCGCCAGTTTATCAACACTGGGTTTTTCATTTATCTCATAGATTCCATAAATAACTGCTGTTGCAGGATACGCTCGCTCATAATATGGTTTGTCAATACCAGTCAATAGACCTGGTTTGGAATCTTTACTTAGTACGACAGTTTTTTCACTCTTGTGTACAGGATCATATTTGTCACTGATAATCCAATTACCTGTTTCTGTTAGCACGACAAATTTTATTCTGAAAAGATATTTGCGATTATCAATGTAGTTAATGATAGTTGCTGCTCGTTCGTCATTCATCGTAGCGTCGATGACACCGTTGCGTATAATCTTGAACGTTGATCATACATGAGATGCACCATCTGTGTGAAATTCTTTCTTGGCGCCGTGAATTGATTAATCAAGTCTTTATTTTTCGGATCAACCACATCTCGCATCGGTAGGTCGGGATATATTATGTCGAGATTAAATTTATGTGGGCTCCAGGGCTTGATTTTGGATAATCTATCGAACTCGTTTATATTATATTTCAAACAAGTATTTAAATAAAAAATATTATGTATAATGTCTCGATGCAAATGGTTGATGATCGGTTCAGTGACTCCTTGTAATAAATCCTGTAAAAACGAATTTTGCGGGCAACACTTGCAGTGCGTTCACCGTGGAAGCTTGGGACCAATACCGTGCCTGCGATGTGGTGTTGGAGTACGAGGAAAAACACAATTATCTGCACGCTGTGGTGGACAAAATATCGCGAGCTTAAAAGATATTATGATTAAAAACATAATGACAGTGAAAGATCTATAAAATCCGTAGAGATCTATCTAAAAAGGTTTTCAGGCAAATTATGATTTAAGTAAATACTATTATTATATAAATGGAGCAAAATATGAACCACGAATTTGTAAAACGTCCTATAATAACGAAATACGAAAAAAATGGTGATGGTGTGGTCAGAAATTGCAGGTTGAAAAAACCAGTTGGTGCTGTTAGTAATACTGGTTATCTAAGATTTACTGCTGATGGGAAGAAAAATTATCACTGTCATTGGTTCATATACGAGTGTCACAAGGGGTTGATCAAAGACGGTCTTGTGATCGATCACATTGACGGAAATAAACTTAATAATAATTTATCCAATCTTCAGGCTATTACACAAAGCGAGAACTCTGCACGGGGAGGGACAGGTAAATATGAAAAACAATAGCAAGGAGAGCGATTGAAACTACAAATGTAGATACTGGTGAAGAAAAGATGTTTCAATCAATGTATGCAGCTGCGAGATATTTTGATGTTAAGCGGCGTGTGGTACAATCCGTCGCAGAAAATACAACTAAAACTACCTTTTCCAAAAATACAAACAAAAAACATATTTTCTATTATTGTTAATGAGATAAACTATCTACACCATGAAAGGTCTCTTTTCATGATATCCTAACACCAATGTAAAACTTAATATTTACCTCTAATTCTATTTATTAACTATTTATTTAATATTTGGGTCTATATTGTACTCGTATACTATTTACCTGAAGAAGGGAGATAACTACGTTGATCATACTCATTTA
Source organism: Sinohyriopsis cumingii (assembly GCA_028554795.2). Lineage (NCBI taxonomy): Eukaryota > Metazoa > Mollusca > Bivalvia > Unionida > Unionidae > Sinohyriopsis > Sinohyriopsis cumingii. The sequence goes on from CM068833.1 coordinate 37,238,667, forward strand.
ATTGAGTTACTTCCCTTTGACCATGTCACGGATCCGCAGACGTGTTTATGATCGTAAGCGGAAAATTGTTGCACATAAATATAAACTTGTAAATAATATTTTTTCTATGTATTTCTAAAGTCAGTTGAGTTCGACAAACCGTACTTATTTAATTTTGATTTGTCTAAAGCTGGCTAACGGGAAGAATATCAGTTATTTTCCGTTGTCTTACAGGAAGGGTATCAGTTATATCCCTTATTTTATATCAGTGACTTTATTTAGCATAAATAATATACTTTTTTTATTTTATTAAATTCATTCGGTTTTCCTGGTTCATCTATATTGTCTTCTGCGATAGTAAAACAAATAGCAAGTAGCCAGAACGTTTTTCGAATCGTTTTTCAGGTACATATATTATCCCGAAAAATAACTAACTTTTTCAATCTGACTTGTTAAGCAGAAATACGTTTTATTCTGTGTTCAGAAATGAAAATCAGTTGTATTTGGGGAAAAATGCCCAATACTGATTTCTTCAGCGAATGGCTAACTACATAATAACTTCTGAAGCGTATACAAGCAGATAAGAACCATGGCGCAATTGGTACAGTAGCTGATTCTCAGTGAAGGGGTCGGCGGTTCGAATCTCGTAACGGATATATTGTCGACGGTACCTATGGTAGGTTTTTTCCTGTATAAAGTGGGGGCTGCAGCAGCCGGTGTACATCTCACACTACGAAAACCACGTAGTGTGGGTGCGATTTTGCAACCCCCGGGTTTTCTCCTGGGGGTGTACATGAAACTGGCGCATAGACAATCTTCTGAATATTCTAACATTTCGTTTCGGTTAGAAAAATTATCCAGGTATATGTCTATGACGCCCCCAAAATAAACAGCAGCGAGGATGTATAAGCTCTAAGTCACATGGGTGCCCACATAACAAACATTCAGAAAGAATGTTTGGCTAAAAGAAACGATCATCGGATGCCGAGAAGACCATAAGAAAGGTCTCAAATGAAGACAAAGGTCTCAAATGAAGACAAAAGTCTCAAACAAAGGATCCCATGGAGACACAAAGGCCGGTGCAGGAAAACCCATGAAATTGATAACCGCTCATCATTGCTACTGTTTATTTTTGTTAAAATTTATTCATTCTGAAATGTATATATTTTTTTATTTTGAAGTATTTTTTTAATTCTGAAATATTTTTTATTTATCATAAAATCTGATCTATTTGAGTACTAACCACCCCATCAAAATTAACAAACTGATTGATTTTGTTAATTTTGAGTCCTATTTACCCCGTCAAAATTAAGAAACTGATTGATTTTGTTAATTTTGAGTACCATTTACCCCGTCAAAATTAACAAACTGATTGATTTTGTTAATTTTGAGTACCATTTACCCCAATAATAATAAAATATTTCTGAATAAAATATTTCAGATTATAATAATTATTGCAGAATAAAATATTTCAGATTATAATAATTATTGCAGCACTGATTGATTTGCATAATTTTAAGTACCAACCACCCCATAAAAATTAACAAACTGATTGATTTTGTTAATTTTGATTACCATTTACCCCGTGAAAATTAACAAACTGATTGATTTGCACGATTTTTAATGCCATTTACCCCGTCAATTTCTGAATAATTAAAATATTTCTGAATAAAATATTTCAGAATGAACTAATTATTTCAGAATAAAATATTTCAGATGATAATAATTATTGCAAAACTGATTGATTTGCAAAATTTTAAGTACCATTTTACCCTATCAGAACCAACAATCTGATTGATTTACATGATTTTGAGTATCATTTACCCCATCAAAATCAACAATCTAATTGATTTACATTATTTTGAGTACCATGTATCCATCAATTTCTGAATCAATAAAATATTTCAGAATAAAATATTTCAGATTATAATAATTATTGCAAATCTGATTGATTTGAGTACCATTAACCCCATCAAAACAAAAATCTGATTGCTTTACAAGATTTTTAGTACCATTTACCCCGTCAAAATTAACAAACTGATTGATTTATACGAATTTGAGTACCATTTACCCAATAATAATAAAATATTTCTGAAAAATCTACGATTTCACATACAGATTCACAATTAATTCATCTCCCCGCAGGTCACCGAGGTGGTCTGTGAATTTAAAATTTATTCGTGTTAACATATTATTATGACACCGCAGATATACAGGATTGGTTGGTATTTGCACGATCAAATACCCAGGTGAAACTTGTGGTTTGAACGTGTATAAAACGTGTCCTTGTTGAGCCTGATTTGATTTTCCAAGATCTATTTGATAGCTGCCATCGATCACATCACAAACGAGATTAACCGCGATTGTTGATGTTATATTGACGATTCCTGGTGAAATATGTCTGCCGCCGCCGTATGGATCATTGTCATGTCTGAGAACAAGCGGAGGTGGGGCTATTTTTCTCTATGATTCGATGATTTTAGGAAAATTTATATCAATAATTTTTTTCAGTTCATCTTTTCTAAATTTTGGTTCTTCAAATGTAAAATCGCCTTCCTCTTCATATTCTTTTTCTGCTATTCCATAATAATAGATAAATGGCTTTCTAGGGCGGGAAAAAGAAAGAGCACGAGCAGCAAACTCCACTTCTGCATGATTACGTACTTCCCTACTGAAAGTTTCGTTAACATAATTATACTCTGAATCCAATTGATTTATTGACTCAATGATCTGTTGTTTTATATCATCATTATAATGTTGCGATAACGACAACAACAAATTTGGTATATTGTCGATTGATTGTTTGACCTCAGAATTAATAGGGCCGGAATACATTTCATAAACCTCCAAATATCTTATTTCACCACTAAAAGTATAAACTGTATATTCACGGGTTCCCTTCCATGGGTATAAATTTCGGTATTTAGGAGTTGTTAGAAATTTCTTTTCATCTGTAAGAAAATCATCCCGACGTGGTTCTGGTGGTCCATGATATTCTGACGCAATATCAGGCCAACCTAGTACTGATCTTATCGATGATTGATAAATATCAACGGCGTAATCAGGAGAATGTATCTCAACTGCAGTGGATAGCATCGGCTCATGAACTTTAATTGATATTTTTGCATCTTTTCCGGTTATTGATTTTATTCTACCCGCAAATTCTTCATTGATCTCTTCAATCTCATAGCTGCCAGTGGGTATCCCAATAACGTTCCAGTCAGGTGTTCCATCATCTTTATTTTTATTAGCAAATATAAGCGAATTATTTGCTGGTGTACCATTAAATGATTTCGATCTGATATTTGGCCAACTGTAATATACTCGTAATTCTGCAAGTGCGATTTCTTTTACTGGAATCGCAGTTGGAAAACTAACGTTAAATTCAGGATTAGTCGAACTTCCTGAGATCATTATTTGTTTTTGGTGGAGTTGTGTTTGTCACGATCTGCTGGAGTAGCTCTAGTGATGTCATTATTTAAAATATTTGTACCTTTAATACCATCGCATTCGTGATATATTTTAATCATTTCTGTAAACTAAAAATCGGAAATGATTCCATCATTAAGACTCACTGATAACAACGAAGATAACTTTGAGTATGTTACCGTCGCTGTGTGCAACTTTATCATGTAATCGGATAATTTTTTATTCGTGCAAGTACTTATTTTTTTGCAATGATATTGAGCACACCTGCAATTGATGTTGTAGCTGAAATACAAATTGTTACGGCTACTGGCGCCGTCATTGTTATCGTTGATAATAATACGCCGGTGGACACAACAACAGCGGATACTGAATAAACGATTACGTCAACGATAACTAGTTGTCGTCGATATTTCTTTATTTTTACCGTGTATTGTTCGACTCGATTTTTTAAGTTCGTTTGCCATTCACGTGCTTGATTGTACCTGTAATGTTGCGATGCTGAGGTACTCATTATATTTTATACAGTAACCAATAGAGGTGCTTCAGCTACAGATTCTAGACACCACCAGTAAGATGTTGCGATTAATTTCTTATCAGCTGCTTCCAGAATAAATATTTCTTCGCTTCCTTTATTTAATGTAATAGACACAACTCCAGAAAACTTGTCGGTGGAATGACGCCATGGATACGTTGTGAAAATCTCGAATTTTGCAGCACTGAACACAGACAGCCTGTACACGCCAGTGACTATTGCGGTATATTTAATAGTTTTATTTTGCTGTGACCATGTTGCGAATCCAAATGATAATGTGCATACGATATTGGTAATATGCCCGGGAGTTATTCCGGCTGGAATTTTAATCAGACTAATTTTGTTAGCGATATCAGGAATTCCACTTACGACATCTTCGAGTGTTTTTTATTTGCGTCTAGGTTAGTTTTGATATCAGAAAGTTTTATGTCAACGGTGTGCGGAGTGCCGAATAATTTATCTACGGATTCATCGGTTTTTTGAAAATTTCTTCGAAATCTTCCAAAAGCGCCTACGTGCACATCATACTCGGCCCGCAACGTGGATAATTTACCATCTACGGTATTGTAGTTAACGTCCACATATTTTTTCGTCGCGGCATCTTCGTCGGATGTTGGATCCCTTAACACTGTTATCTTGTTTCCATTCATGCTGAGTTCACCTGTCATTATGTCACCGGTATTTTCAATCGATTAGCAACACCATTATGTCACCGGTATTTTCAATCGATTAGCAACACATTTTGCAATTTCATATCTGATGGTTATAAACGATATACTTGAATCCCTGATTCTACTGCCGTCATTAAACACAGGAATGTTATCCGTGACCGCACCGAGTACTCGTCGAACTATATCATTCCATTTGATATTGCTAGTTTTTGGTTTTCCGTATCGGTCCTGAAAAACAACAACTTCATCTCGGTCAACTCCAGCCAGGTTCATAATATCAGCGAGTTCATCTTTAGTCGCGTACTTTGACAAATCAATGTCATCTTTGTTTTTCTTACTGGTAGAAGAAGATCTTCCGTAAATATCAACCATTATAATTTAAGATGCGTTCAAAACGATGCGGTTACTTGTATAATCATGCATGACTTTACGAGGTGCCGCAGAGGACTTTGATATAGCGTCGAGTACATTAATTACATCACTTCCGCATATTGGCGGATCCGTCATTGTTTGTGTTGGTAGCGTTGAATACCAAACCGCTGCGTGAAGTGGCGCGGCATACTTGATAAACTCACGAGGTGGAGCTAACCCGTACGAATCGAAATAAACGATTCCACGTGGATCAATTGCGTATGCGGTCCAATGAGTACCGGGTCCTGAATTATCATCAAGATTAATAATACCCGTTTCAGCGCTGTTTGGTCTGTCCGGCAATTGATCTCGCATAAAAACACCTCTGAAGTTTTTTTTTTTTTTTTAGTTGTTTAGCAGCATCAAGTAAATAAAAATTTGATGCTGGAATAATTAACGAAGTGATCCTGGAAGCCTCAGACCTCTTCCCCAACGAGATCCCGGTAATCTTAATCCGGTCCTTCTTTTTTTAATCCTCGCCCTGTTGCTTTCTTTAATGCCATTCCATCAGCGGTTCCAACAGCACCTAATGCGGATGCTTTTGCTACGGTAGGTGCGGCTGGTACAATTAATGCTGGAATAGCCGCGAGAAGTGGAAAAATACCACCTGTTTTAATTGAGTCTTTAACCGCACCCGCAAAGAGATTAAGTTTGATGCCTGTCTTTGATTGTTTAGCGCTGTTGAAATGTTTAAGTTGACGTTCTGATAATGATAATTTATTTTGACCACCCGTGATCTGATCTCGCTTTAGTGATATTTTCATTCCGCAGTTGTTTGCTGAATTTGATTGAAGGTTTTTAATCTGAGCAGGAGTCAGACTGACACTAACGTGATGATATGGCATTTTATGATAAATACTTGCCACGCTCCAAATATTGATTATAGATTTTCCACTGGTGCATCAACGACTCTCATTTGACCACTACCACCTTCAAGTAACATTGCTTTGTCGCTGAGCATAACCGCGATTGCTCTGTAGAGGACACCACCATCTGGCGGCTCACTAACACGAGCTCGAAAGTGTATATTAACGACGGATTACTTGGATAAATCAAGATGCTCCAGCGTAAAGTAATAAATCGGGTACAGATTTATAAAATTTAACTGTGATATTTGCAGCCCATTATCCACGTTTTCATCACGCCCCATAAATGACATCAAACTATGATATGCACACGCTACGTGATTTTGATTAAAATTTAACAATATATCTTCAACTGGTTCTTGATGTCCATTTATCCGCAAGGAAACTTAATCAACTCCAAGTTTGTCAAATATCATATGTGAACGTTCAACCGATTACTATTTTGCAGCGTGATAAAAATATGTCGTGGCGCAGAAACACCTTGCTGTGATGCTATATGCCATGTGAATAAATCATTAACATTACTTTGAACAGCATCTGTAGTTACTGTTAACCATGATAACAATGATTTACCGTCTTGATCCGTAAAAGAGAGTAATTTTTGTTCTTCAGCAATAGATTGAATCATTACAGGCATTCACAATGAAAGTTTTGGTATATTTCCTTTACCAGATCAGCAACACCATCACCTCGCCAAATTTCATCATTATCATCACCTTTTCTTACGAGCACAACTGTGTGTTTAGCTCCAAAGATGACCTTTCTAACATTTCTGCAAAATCCAAAGATGTGAGACAGTGGAATTGCACATGAAAAATTTCTATCATCTCCTTACAACGCTGCTCGGCGTGTTGCAAATCCTAGGTTGTAAGTCGCATTAACTTTTCCCATAATATCAAAAGCACTTGCTGGTCTATCTTCATGTTCAAAATCAACAGGTTGTGGATTAGCTACAGTATCTCGTGGTGTTTGTACCTTAATATACTGAACATGATCAGCGTGGTTAGTAATATCCTTAGCAAACATCATTGTTGGACCGGCTGATCTTGGGTAATCATCAGAATATCTCGCTAGACCAATTATTGTTGTAGCAACATCAACATCCTTCTGAATTGATTCAATATTTTTTCCATCAATCATGTATGTGGCGCTATCAAACAGTGCCATAATCCCGTTGTTGACAAAACCAAAACGCAAATTGGCATCATATGGCGTATCAGTGCAACATTCATTGCAAGTTTGCCTTCTACTTCAATAAACGCCTCAGCGGACAAGAAATATCTACTTGTATCCTGAACCTGTAGTTCGATTCTCCCCCGCTGATTTGGTTGTGTTGCGTCATAGGAATACAATTAATAATCACGTACTGATTCATCTTTGAGGACCGGTGCATTCATGTCAAATGCTGGGTCGGATATCCGCTTGAACATTTTATTATAATTACTCATTTTTCCGAAAGGTGATCTAAATTATCGTTGTCTGACATGAAGACCGCTTCCTGCCATTAAATTTGCAGTTATATTTCTTTCTGCTTCTTCAGATAATTCCGCTAGTTTTTGATTTGCGGCTTGATTTATTATTTTACTGACATTTGCGGGCATAACTTCAGTGCTGGCCAGTTTCATTGGTTGCTGCTGTTTTCTTCGCACTAATCGAAATATTCTGTCCTTGAATGTCGAGAACGCTTTACTGGCAAGATTACCAATAGCGCCAGGAATTGTATCCTTCATCCCTAATTGTTTTGCAATCGGTATTGCTTTTGGAGCCATCCTTCTAAATAGACCCTGAACAACATCACCAAGTCCATCTCCGTAAACTGTTTTGTAATTTGGCAGTCGTGAGTTTACTACCCTGACCATGATCGGTCCACGTTGAGCAGTGTGTCCAATCATTTTTTATACTGATTAATTAATTGTTTAGTCGCTGTGATAATCATCAGCAATTTCATCAATAAGAGAACGATAAATGCTACGATCCATAATGCCGCCTTGAAATAATCTTCGACAAATATCAGATATTTCATTAACAATTTCTGTAGAATTATTTCCAGCTCGTTTTCCTCCAATCAGTATTTCTAGTCGTTCTACGTCGGAAAGAACATTGTTAGGACAGGCAATAAGACCACTTCCCGTTACTCCAGGCGCATCATCATAAAATTCTTCTTCAGGATATTGCGGTTGAGTAGTTTGCTGCTGCGGTGGAGATTGTGGTTGAGTAGATCGTCGCTGCGGTGGAGATTGTGGTTGAGGAGTTCGTCGCCGCGGTGAAGATCGTCGTTGTTGTATTAGTGTAGAATATTCATTTATTGTGTCAGTAAATTCAATATATTTAGTATCACTACTTCTAGCTCGATCAACTCCTTAATGTATACGATATATCCATTTGTACCAATTCTCACGGCTCACCGGATCATTGGTATACTCGGATTTTAAAACGCTATCTCGTTTATCATAACTTCTCATAGCAAAACTAGCCAATTCACATACGTTTTTAGATCCTCTTATCTGATCAATACTGCTGTAGTTAAATTTATTATGTCAACCCTGGCCCTTTGCTCCGTTTCTGGTACACGATCTTTCATATCACCTATTTCAGTAGGAATTTTGTCAATACCTTCAAGTATTTTTTCATCGGGTGGAGGTTGAGCTGCAGCTATATCAGTTGGAAGTTTTCGTAAAATCCCTTTTTTTTTTTTTTAGTTCTTCCTGCTATTTTTTCAGTTTGTTCTGCGGTTTGTACTAATACTGGAAAAATACCCTTTTTCCTCTTCTCATCCTCCTCCTTTATATCTACCCATATAGTATTTTTAGCAGCCGCTGCAGCTTTTTCAGTAGCTGTAGTGACGGGTTTAAATAACTTTTTAGTGTCTTCTTCGTACTCAACTTGTGCTTCCTGCTGCGCTTGTAGATTTTTTCTAAATGAATCTCTAACAGGAAGAAATTTCTTAATTGCTTCTAATCGTTCTCGAGCTAATCTAGTGGTGTGAGATTTACTAGCCAGTGGCATTTATTAATATGATGATGATTTAATTATAAAAGCAGAGGGGGCGGGACCTCAATGAGACGTCCGGTGGGTAAACACAAATTTCGATACAAACTCTCGGTCAGGTTAGACGCTTGGGTTTAGCGTCAGTGACCTTATTTTTTTTATTTCCGAAGAAGCTTATATTTTAAGCAAATGACGTTTCAAACAAGTGGTCTGTTCGCCCACTCTGCTGCTGCACACGATTTAGCATTTAAAAAAAACCGCTGTGCGATTTTCAATTAAAGAAAATAATCACGGCAAATTATACTTTTTCTTACTAAATTAACAAATAACTAATTCTAGCTGTTAGCTCCATTCCATAAAACAGGCACTAGGTTACATGCTAGTACACGCCTGGACAGAATCCTTGCAAATTACGAGCATATATGTGATATTGTGAGATTTTCTGTTACAAGGAAAACAAACAGTCTTCTTTATTCTCTACTCTAACAAATTATTAACAAAATCCCATAACAATACCCCCCCCAAAAAAAATCCCTAGAAAAATGGCATCAAAACTGATTAACAAGAAATACATTAATGAGAGAAACGCAAAAGACTATTTAAAAAAAATAAATTACGCAAAGCAATGGCAACATTCAATGCCTCAAGCTCCAAAGTAACCACAACTCCAACCAACCTGAGAAAAGTAAATTTATCACCTAACCCCAGTAACTAGAAAAATATGAACCCACAATCACCAATAAATTTCTTTTTTTTTTTGGGGGGGGGGGGCACCAGACAGATGCCCCCCCAAAAAAAAAAAATAAAAAAATAAAAAGTGTTTTATGTGCAAGTGTTACCCCCACAGATATGTTGTTTGTTTTATTTTAAGATAGAATTTAGATTAAATTTTAGATGGGGTATTTTTTTTTTAAACCCTAGTGTTATCTATAGGGTTGTTCTTCCGATGGGTTTCTATCACCTAACTCGAAATCCCTTCCCTAGATTCCAAGTAGACCTTGGCTAAAGGTCGCCTATATCCCGTGTGTGCTATACGAGTATATGCTATATTGTATGTGTGCTATATATATATATATATATATATATATATATATATATATATATATATATATATATATATATATATATATATAGTTTTTTTGTAGGGATAGCCAGTTATTGTCAAATCGTCCACAGTTGTCTTGCGATCCAGATGATAATTGGATCAAAACTTTACTTTTATATTAATTATTTTGAATTTCTGCAAAGTAACGTTGTAATACTGGTTTGATTGAAGAAAGATAAAAAAAAAATTCCTCTTGTTTCATGTGAGTGTTAATCTGTGTCGTTCTTAGCATAATTTATTTATCATTTGATTGAGTTCGGCTGTGCTCGAATTGGGGTCCACACATTCTTTATTCATTTGTATTTCTCTCAACTCGAGTTAGGCCGCCTCTAATTATTTATTGGATTATTACCAAAGTTCCAAGAGGGTTTAAGTTTCCCACACAAAGGGGATTAACTGTACAGTACGAGAGCTGTACAGTTGAAGGAAAGAAATAGAAGAGAAAATTACACGAGAGTCTTTGTTTTTATGTTATGCATGTAAGTTTTCCTACCTGGGATAGTTTTCCAAAACTCTTTCATCGGCCTGTTCACTTCGAGTGGCGCCATGTGACATAGCCCCATGACGCCCTTATCTCGTACTTTCCCCATTATAGATCCCTGTCCCTCCCTGTTTATATTTTTTTAGAGTATTTAAAACTTTCTCTAATCTAAAAAGATAGTTTTAAGGTACACACAGTGTCTATGTTTAAATTAATTTTTTATTTATCTTTAGAATTGTGACATTTATTTTAATCTTAAAATACATCTAGAGATTCCTGTTGCATCACGGCCCAGAGAGCATCAGAGTCATGGAGCGAGATTGGGATCTCCGGTCCGTTTCACGGTGACATCCATAAGGGGTGCCCTCCGAAGCTCCCCCTTCTCCTCACCCCCAGTCCACGGGCCCAAAAAAATCTTTAAATGAACCTTAATTTAGTTATTATAATTTATTATTTTTTAATTGTTTTGAAACCACAATGGGAGAAGAAGTGTTAGATGCAACCTTAGCTGCGGATTTCTATGACCAGATAAAAGTACAATCTCCAGAGAGTAAACCCACTCCCAATTACACAGTACTGGCACAATCGCCGAAGAAGAAAAAAAAAACCATCTCAGTTATCACTGAAACCATGCTAGCAGGAACGGGAATTAACAGCGGGGAGTACCCTTCAAACATTACGCAAGCCAATAACGTACAGGTAGACAATAGCGGAACTACAATAACGCCTAGGGGCACAACTTCACAAGACCATACAATCCCGCACGAAGTCAGTGAAACAATTTACCACAATAGCCAAACCCCGGGGCCATCAAAACCACTAACAAAGAAAAACTTGATATACAGTCAAAACAAAAGGCACAATCACAACAAGCAAGAAAATAGCCCCACCCCATGTATAAAAAATATTAAAAACAAATGGGACGGGAAAGGGAAAGGCCCCTTAACCCCGGAAAGAAAACAGAATTAAAGAAACAGCACATAAACCTGAACTAAGAAAGACAACCACCTCCGCCCACCAAGCATGCAAGAAAAGTAATACCAACCCCAAAAATATCAAACCTCTCCCAAACAACAAGGCAAATCAAAAACCAACCACCACCCCCTCCAATTGATAAAACAAATACCACCAACCCACAAATACAAAAGAAACAAAATAAATACCACCCATTTGATCACAAACTATTCATAAAAAGCCACTCATCCCAATTACTAAATCTAAGCACAAACAGTATTGTAGGGGCCCTCCGCAGGGTACATTCAGGGCAATTCAGAATTATTAGACCAAACACGGGATACATTATAGTACACTTAGCACCCAAAGCCAAACGGCAAAATTTCTAGAAATAGAAACAATAACTAAATTCCCAGGAGTGATTGAAAAACATCACAAAACTAGGAAAAACATACAATCAATAAAAGTTGTCTCAAACAACCAAAACCAAATCAATACGGAAACCCCAACCCAATAAAATTCAATAACCCAACCACCCCCACCCCCAGAACACAGCAATCCACATTTTAAGCAATACTAAAATTAAAAGGTAAGATCCAAAATCTAAACAATGAAAAACTAACCACACAACTCAAAGATGGGACACCCATAAACAGGGAATTAAGATTAAAGAATTAAAAAGGGCAGGAAACCAACTCAGCAGTACTGGAATCACAGCTACTACTATTATCACCAGAATAGTAGAGAACTCGCCCCATGGAGAACTCGCCCTGGGAGAACTCATCCCAGGTGTCAGGAGAAGTTGCCCGATGGTGGTCAGAGAAGTCGCCCCACTTCGCCTGGAGGGGTCACCCCAAGGATAATATATAGTAATTCTGAGATGTCGCCACATTTTTGTAAAGGCTTTATTTATTGTTGTTTTTCTTCAATTTAATAACTTATTAAATCTATAAAATGTGAAATTGTTTCAAGTTTTCCATTTGATCAACTCCGCTTCTGTACTTAACGAAAAATACGTCTATCATTCCAAAAAATTCAATGTAAACAATAAATAAAACTTGGATTTAAAAATATTGCAACCTAAATGGTGTATATCAATACCTACGTTACTGTCGCCAGTGTAATTACGAGCTAGTTCTGTCAGATAAAGTTAAAAAATAAAACTAAAGATTGAATTAAAAAGTCTGTAAATTAAGCATGTATAATCTTTGACAAATCTAAAAACAAATTTTGAATAATTATACCCTGAGCATTCATTCACGAGGCTTCAGAATGTAGGTCGCTAAGGTCATGATAGATACGTAACACGGCATTTTTTGTGTGTGTAAAGCAAGAGTTTTGTGGAGTATAAAGGGCGCTCAAAATTTACTTGTACGTTTTATTATTTAAAAAAAACAACCAAATAAATGGTTATTGTTGATGCATATCATTTTTTTAAGTGCCATGTGTTGTGATGTTCATAGGTTATAATGCAAAATGGGAAGGAAGGGTTTATTTTACAACGAGTGGAAAACCGTCTTGTACGCAAGTGTGGAAGAAAAACGCATATTCATCCGAAAGGTGCATAAACAAATTGATGTTGGAAACACTGAATGCAAAAAGCGTAAACAGGTCTTTAATGGTAATTCATTTGGAATTATTTTTATTATAATTAAAAGATGGAGATACAAAAAAGTGCCCAAAAATTGAGGATTGTTCCAGTACTCATATTAATATAATTTTACATTTTGCTATGATGACATTCTTACCATTATGTTTGCATGACAATCATAATAAAATATAATTGCTGTACAGGCACAGCATATAATCTGGCACATTTATTAAGCAATGCATTGATATTTAGTTCATCATTTTGGAACATAGGATACAAAGTATTTAACTTATGAATCTGTAAAGTTTCTTTTTTGAGTCTATTCATGTCACCATGCACAATATATATTGGCATGAAAGACAATTCGCTTAGAGAGTGATTATTGGTGTTAAACTGTGTTGAAATATTAGATGAAAACTGCGGATCTCTATAATTTTATATATGAAAGCGATGATTATTCATTTTAGTAGTTTCTCTTATGTTTGCACATCAAAAGCACCGGTGTATGTTACATTTAGATGACGAAAATTTGTTTTTTTTTCTGTCTGTTTAATACTAATAAAAAAATCTTGCAAATTCTTGGGTCTTCTTTAAGCGATAATTGATTTATTTTTTAAAGTGCCTTTACGCTGGTTTTATTTGATAAATTTAGGAGACTATAAAATTTATTAATTATACGACGTAGATTAGATAATGAAAGATTCGATTGTATTGTGAAAGGAATTACATCTCTCTCTATATTAAATTCTGCTGTGTTTAAAGCCTCATGTTGAGTATTATTACAGGCTTTGTTCAGTGCAGAATCAATTATATTTGTAGGATAATTTCTATTTTGTAAATATGTTTGTAATTTATTCAACGAATTTTGTAATTGACAATCATCTGAAATAATGCGTCGGTATCTTTTCGACTGGCTATATGGTATACCGTTTTTACATGACATGGGATAACATGAAGAATATTCCACATATTTGTGGATATTAGTTTCCTTGATATGAATATTTGTAGAGATAGTGTTATCAATATTTTATATCACATTTACATCTAAAAATGAAACATGCGTACTAGATGCACTATAAATAAATTTAATTGTCGGATGAAAATGATTTAGGCGGTTGACTGCTTCCAGATATAAATATGTCATCGAAAAATCTGAACCAAAAAGATGGATTAAACTTTTCGTTTTGAAGAAAATCTTTTTCAAATTTACCCATGAAAAGGAGCCATATTAATACTCATTGACGTACCCATTATTTGTATGTAATTCGTATTATTAAATTGAAAATAATTATTTTCCAAGATAAGTTTTATTATTATACGAATATCTTCACAAGATAGTGTGCTATTATTAGCATTGTTAGCAAGAAAATATTTACACGCTTCAAATACCAACTGCATGCGGAAAGTTGGTATATAGTGATGTTACATCTAATAATACCAGGATTGAAATTAACAGATAGCTGTGGAATAGACCTCAACTTTTTAATGAAAGTTGTTGTATCTTTAATGTATGATTTCATTATGAGTTTTGGGTAATATATAGAATTGAGGTGTACGCATGTTAAGAGGGAAAGTAACAAATTCCTCATATACGGATTTTTTTTTTAGCCATCTCATTAATGCATGTTGAAATTTTTTTATTTAATTTCTATTGAAGGATCTTCGACAATTTTGTTTGTAGTAGTTTTCATCATTTAGTTGACGTTCAACTTCTTTAACATAATCTTCTTGATTCATAATAATAATAGTGTTTGATTAATCATCCTTTTTAATCACTATACTGTCGTCATTTATTAGATTATATAAAGACTTAATTTCGTCCTTAGATATATTATTCTGATATTGCTTTTTATGATTACCAGTTAATATCTCTTTTGTGATCGCGTAGAAGTAAAAATCTAAATATGAATCACGTAAAAGATGTTTTAATTCTGTTATAAAAAGGTTATCTGGGTTTTGGGGCGACTTCTCCAGACGAAGTGGGGCGACTTCTCCAACCACTCTGGGGCGACTTCTCCAGATACGGTGGGGCAAGTTCTCCCAGGGCGAGTTCTCCATGGGGCGAATTCTCCATGGGGCGAGTTCTCTGCATACCTTATCACCAGTAAAACTAGGCCCCTCAGGGATAAGATACCACATTGAGCCGTTCATTAACAAACCAGGGCTGTGTAGCAACTGTCAACATTGGGACCACTTTGCCTCCAAATGTGAATTCCAGAAAAATTGCTATCAGTGTGGGGGGAAACATAAGGGGAAATACAATAGGAAAACACCTAAATGCACCAATTTTCTGGGCCCCCACCTACCCCAATTACCTGACTGCCCTCATGCAATACGAGAAACCCAAACTATTCATCTAATGAACTCAAAGAACGTAAAATACCAGGCAGCCCAAAAAGAAATACTAAAAAACAACCCCCGAACAATACTAACACAAACCACCCCCCCAAAAAACTCAGAACTCACCAAATACCCCGATTACCCACCCCCATAACTAGCCAAAGCACCCCCCACCCCAGTGGAATGAAAGTAATAATAGCAGACACAAGATAGTACAGGAAACAGAAATAGGTAAACTAATTTGGGAAATTAAAACTGACTTATCAAACAGAATCAGCCTATCTGAACATTTATTAGAACAAATAGATAACTAACTGCAAATAATCCTAAATAAGATCTGATAACTCAATACCAAACCAATCAATTACTAAAAGACCACTACTATTATGAATAATACAAACAGAAATATTACAATATGGCAATGGAATGCTAGAGGGTTAACAAGTAATATTAGTGAACTTGAAGCTAAGCTACAAAATCTAGTCAATAAACCAGATATTATCTGTATACAAGAAACAAACATAACAAGCGGAACTAAACAAATACCAAGACTCACAGGTTACGCCCCAGGCCACTTCAAAAATCGAACTACAGAACAAGGGGGGTGGGCTTAGCTATGTTTACAGCAGATAACATTCCAAATGTAACACCAGTAGCAATGAGGCATTTGAAGTACAGTCCCTCATAATTCACACAGGCAGGGGTCACATACAAGTATTTAACATTTATGACCCAGGGGGAAAATCAGACACAGCTAATTTAATTACATATAGGCAAATAAATGACCACAGACGAGTGGACCAGATCGTCATCTGTGGAGATTTCAATGCCCATAACGAGCTGTGCGGTGGGGGTGGGGGTATTATGACGGACAAAAGAGGCAGATTGATTGAAGCATGGACCGCTGTGTCCAACCTGACAATTTTAAATGACGGCACAAAAATACGCCTCAACCAAGAAAACGGTCTCATGTCCGCCATCGACCTCACCATTTGCTCGCCCAGGTAGCGGACTGGAGGGTGGATCAAACTGACTCCATGGGCAGTGACCACTTCCCGGTAAGTTACCCTGCAGATGACCGTCCAGTACAACTCCCTCAAAAGAACCCCTAGATGGATATACTCAATAGCAGACTGGACAACATTTTAAGAAACTCTAAGCAAAGTAGACACCAAAAACTAGAAAATGACATTATTAATAACTATTATGAAAAGCTGATTGATATCATACTAAAAGCAGCCTCCACCAACATACCCAAAACTAGTGGTAATCCAAATAAACAAGCTGCCCCATGGTGGAATGATGAATGCAAACAAGCCATCAAAGATAAGAAAAAGGCGCTCAATAAAATTTAAACGCACTAAAACCTCTATTGACTTCACTATATATAAACAAAGGGAGAAAAACCTTTAAAACCTAATTAAACAGGCAAAGGAAACAATTTGGCATGACTACTGCACAAATATAAATATTACAACTAGCACCAAACAAGTCTGGGATAAGATTAAAACAATTAGAGGGATGGCAACTAACATCAACCCCAATATGTAACATGTGTTCAACATGTTCTTTAAGGTTTATAAATTAAATTGAATTTGAAATATTCGAAAAAAAATTATGAAAAATGCAACTATTTCTTCTTAAATTTGGAATTATTTTCTCATGAAAAATTAAAGCATGATTTCGATATCATTAAATTCGTAACACGATTGTTCGGTAATTTCCGTACATTCCTTACTGACGGAAACTAAAGATGTACCGGGACTGTGAAAAAGTAAAAGTGGCAGGAAATGCCTGAAAAATACTCGTGGTATAGGGGCATTTTATGTACAAATGTAATGCCTTATTGAGCAACCTAGTATAAAAAAGTCACAATAAATCAAATACACAAGTGAGGTCAAAAACGTCATATTCAACATTCACAAGAGTATGTTTATGTATGATTCCTCTGAAGTCATTCTGCTCCTGTGGAATTAAATTAATTTTAAGAATGCATGGTGACATGCTATACAATTCTTTATGTGTGTCTGTATTGAAATATGAATACTATTCATAAAATAGGGGTGCAAACCTTGAGAACTTCAGAATGAACAAGAAAATACATTATGGTCACCATTTTGATCCCATATTTAGAAAGTTATGTCAAAATATGCTACATTGTCATGACGTAAACAGCTTTAACATTGAGGTACAAAACACAGTTAATGCTCTCCAAAGTGCATTACATACAACACTATGTGATATATGGAAAAGGAAGGAAATATAATAAAGCTAATGCAAAAAAATTATTTAAATAACAAAAAGAAACAGAAAAGTATAATAGATGTGGCTGACTGTATCAATAAAAGTTATTAGTTTTCTATTAGGGGGCAGGGCCAGTTTTTATGTCAATATGTAATGCCTCAATCAACGACTTAGCATAAAAAATCATTAAAAATCAAATACACATGTGAGGTCAAACAGGTCCATATCTTTGGATATATATATTAAAACAAAGCGTAAGAATATTATCTACTTCTTGTTTTTTGTTTTTGTGGGTTTAGCGCAATTTTTCAGCACATGACACGCTATAAGTGGCGGGCAGTATGATTGGTGGAGGATGAATCTGGGCAAAATAAAACTGGGAAGAACCACCCAATTGGAAAGATTGCTTACATATCCTTCCTGACCGAGCCAGACAGTTGAACCACAGGCCTTTGAAAGTATATCACTGGTAGTAGAAAACGGCAGAATATCAGTGGGTAAAAAATCACATACATACATACATACATACATACATACATACATACATACATACATACATGCATACATACATACATACATACATACCACGGACGGACGGACGGACAGACAGAGAGACATACATACATACATACATACATACATACGGAAAGGATTATAGTTTCAAAGTAATCCAGATAAAATAATTGTAAATCCATAATTACTTCATTCGTGCCAAATATTTTCTTTTTATAGTTGTATGGACGGCTACCATGATACTAAAGTCTTCATGAAGGCAATCTATGTAATTATTGTTTTCATTCTGGTTATTTCAGAGATTCTTAAGAAGCACCACCCAAAGAAATTACGTTCAGCAAACTAAGCATGATAATAAAAAAAATACATTATGGCACACACGGATAATGCAAAAAGTCTTTCCGTACTGTAAACCAAAGTTACGTATTATGAGGTGGGTAACAAAGTTGGAACAGTCTTCAAGGAGTGGATACATACATATTTTAACTCCTCCCCAATTCCACTACGTCTCATCCCCTTTAATAATACACACAAAGGGAGAGAAATCTTGGATGAATTCTAAAGGCATCAGAAAGCAGCTTCCTCTAGTATCTTACGGAACATCGAGGAATGTCAGACGGAAATGGAATGCCATTTGAACATCTTTTCTTGCTGAACATTGCGAAGGAAACATACTTTCTCGATTTAATGGAAGCAGAACACAATCCTGAGCAGCACATCCACGGTTGTTCCTCTGTATATGTCAACACTACTAACCTGAAAATTTTGGCTCAAAATAAAGACGTTGACGCGTTTGGTGACCCTTACCTTTACGTCCTTAGCGCTCATATGATTGACCAAGGAGCCCAGAAAGGATTTGTCACCTGTGAGGATGTACATTTAACATTCCTTTCTTGTCTTGAGCTGTTGCGAGGCTTTGCATTCGGGTTTAGTAAGTACGGTGTTGCTCATTCAATAAATGCAACTATACCAGTGAAACCCTGCACTGGCTACCCACTCGAAGGTCTAATAACACGGGGACGTTAGTCTGCAGAAAGTGTCAATGATTTGGTTCGAATATCTTGTAATAAGGGCTTCGGGGCTTCTGATGGATTTCATGCAAACATAGCTTCAGTGAATTACAAGGAAATGTGGTCATTGGAAGTAGGACATGTTACATTTGAGAGTCATTTGGAACTGACCACCATCCTTGAACAAGTAGAGAAACTTTGTCATTATTTCCATTTCAACTCATATTGTCATCTTAAGGATGTTGTGCAAAACTTTAATTTACAATCTTCAAATGCACGTACCTAAGATGCACGATAGATCCCGTCACCTAGGACCATCAATGATATCAAAGCGGTGCTCGGAGACACGCAGGACAGCATGTATCCAATACACAGGTGTGCACGAGTCCAAGATTCCAGTTTGACTGGGAGAACGATTGTGTTCGATATCTTAAATAAAACCATGGAAGTTTACAGTAAAAATCAGAAACGTGACAATGCACCACTTGTTAAACATCCCCTAGCCTTTTACTGAAAATACATTTGAAGTGAGGAGGAACATTTCCGGAGAGTGGAAAATTATATACTTCGTCGGGATTGTGAATGCATTTACAGATTCCAAATTCTTGCTTTTATTTACATTTTTAGTTCTGATTTTAGATATAAATACTATTTCAGGAAATAATTTCTCCTTTAACATGCCCGTTGTCAAGAACTGTCTCCAACCGAATCGATTATTGTTAACACAACTACTGCACACATGTTTTGTGCATTTCGTATAAGCCTAAAATACTCTGTGTGTGTGTGTATATTCATTATTAGAATATGCCTTCAGATCTGTATCGAATTACAAATGTGAACAAAGAGAAAATTATTTCTTTTGATTTAAATTTATGGTTCTTGTAATAGTTAACTAGAGTTCTCTTTGGTACTATTCTTGACCGATTTTTCCTTTGTTTGGATCGAATGCCTTACTTGGTTCCACTTTCCTACTATATCTCAACTCTAAATACGTTGTCGGCCCACATTTCCAAGCTACATCTCTTAGAAACTAAAATAGAACAAAATCTTTACAGATGTGTTGTTTTTAACCTCTTATAATCAAACGCACATATTTCAAGTTTAAACTCGAATTTGGTACATAAAAGACGAGTTTGACATCAATTATTGTTTATGAAGATTTATAAAGTATCTGAATGAAAGTTTGCCACCCTCTCCAATTTTATGGTGGAATAATAGGAATACAGTCACTCTCTCTTTCTCGTATGAATACTAATTTGGACGCACACAAAATAGGCCAATATATGGCTGGAATGTTTGATTAACACATTTCCAAATAACCCGCGAATAACTTTCGGTCAGATAATTTCGTTGGAAATATCTCAAGTCAGATTGATGTCTATCAAACTAAGTCAACATAGTTCAAGCTTACTTGTATCTCATGAGTCTTAAAGGGTTTTCAAATTTTGTGTTAAACGAAAGCGGTATGTTAATTGAAACATTGCAATTATATAATTGCATGACAACATTATTTATACCTAAAGGCTCTTGTTAAATTTGGTCTGAAATAGTCCAGTAATTGTTGATACTTCTCAAGCAACACAAACCAGTTTTTACTCAGTTGGCCGAGATTATTCTTGCTTAAGTAGCTCTTACATTTGTACAGTATGACGCCTATCCGCCATCAAAAGTGGCTCCCATTCCGAAAAGTAGAAAAAGGAATCAGGAATCAACTACGTATAAAAAAATACACTGCAAAGGATTGCAACAAATTGGACAGAATACATTTGGTCGATGTTGCACAAATATAAACGTCACTGTTACTAATAAGAGAAACCATTAAACGACTTCTCCAAAATCTACCACACTTTACACAAAGCATCCTAACATGAATTACTTTCAATTTATTTTTAAAAAACATTACCGATCCGCCATCAAGAATTATACGTTTCCAGAAAAGAGAAAAGTACATTGGACTTCTTCTAAAACCACGCTAGTAGATTTTGACAACCTTGACAGAAACTTCATGGTGAAAATTGTTTGCAGGTTTATGCAACTGTTCTTGTTCCACCATCAACTCTGACGGCTGTTGCTAAAACAGAAAAGCATTTAAGGATCTTCTTCTCGTAAACCGCTGAACAGGATTTGACCATATTTGATGAAAATAATCCTGTCATAAAGACATGAAAAATTATATTAATAAAGCTCGATCCAATCTGGCTGCCAGTACTAAACGCGGAAAGTGGTCTTTATTAAAGGGTTCTGGCCCAAAACCCTATTTGGTATTGGACGACAATATGACTTTAACCCTCCTTCCAAGGCCCCCTCAGGTTAGTCTAAACAAATACGAAAACAACTTTATTGAGGCAACACATTTTTGTTATTTCGTAATCGTTCACTTGTCTAGGACATTTTAGTGAATGATCACCGTCGTCAAACAAAATAGGGGTTGATCCAGAAACACTCCGTTTATAAAATTACTATACATTTCACATAAAATTTTGCTATGTAATTGCTAGCAAGTTTTATGTCTGATATTTCACTCCAAATTGCTAGAGACTTATCGGGATATTTTTAACGTCTCAGCTTTACAATAACATAACTCTCATCGTCATGACATAACACATGAAAATTAATTTTACCGCTGATAAGAGAAACAGGTTCTCACATTTTTGTTTACACTTTCTATCAGAAACTGTTCTCTTATTAACGTAACATTTGTTTAGCTCATCAGCTACTGTAATATTGGATTATAAAGATTGTCGACAGTTTTAACGAGCTCTTTTGTGATCATGGCTAGTTTATCAAAATATTCCGATTAATCATTGAAAACCAGAGACATTGTTTTGTTTCATTTTTGAAGTACGTGCTATACTTCTCGTTGTTAAACATAATCGTCATATGAATACCCTGAAAGAGAATTCTCTTCATCCTTAACGTGGTATCATCCAATTTCATATCTTCGATTATAATTCATATTTCACACAAAAGTTACCAAATACTGTTTTTCAAATTTTACAACACTGTTTGGAATCATATCAACTAACATATCATCTTTAACTCGAAGTTCTAGGATCAGATCTAACATTATACACTTTCCACCTCTGATATAAGCTCAAATTGATTCAATATTTTATTATAAGTCGCTGTTGCTATCTTAAAAGACACGTTTTTGTTCCCCTAGATTGGATCTTTGTTTTTGTTGATCGCTGATAACGCAATATCTGCTCCCGACACTATAAGCAATACTATATTTGCTGTTCATCCTGCTGATACTATTCCTGCTGTTAATAACACAGTCGGGACGTAGTTTAGCACGCTTATTATTTTACTATAATATTTCTATCTTTTCTGACACAGTAATGTTTTCTATGGTAATATTTATATTATTTGATCAGCTCGTCTCTATTGTTGTCTTGGTGACCAGATGAAATATGGTTGAAGTAGAATTTTTCCATTACTGGCCTGTTTCAATAATTAGTTCACGTTACGTAATAAAAGTGTTTTCGGCTGAAGCTTTATCGACCAACGCACTAAACTGTTTATTGACAGGATCGGCAAGAAACTCTATGCACTTATCATATACTTCAGATGAGATATCATCATATTTAATATCTGTTAAACTGGGGGTCAAAATGTGTTTGTATTTCAATAATATCATTAGACTCTATTACGATAAATATCTCCTGTTTTGTCGATATAACTAAGAACATAAGATAAATAACCCAACTTAAATTTTATAAGTACTAGATGCTACATGAGAATTCAATTTGTAAAATTTAAAAGACCGCTTGCTGTATATCTATGGCGGGTAGATTTATGTATCCAGCAATCAGATCTTTTGATCTTTCTGTATTTGTTTTCTGTCAGTAACTTTTTGATTTTAGAACTATTAGGTATTTCATAATCTTCATCAATTTCATATATTACAGATATAATATGATAAAGCTCTTGATAAAATATATATTGTTTGACATTATCATATGACTCAATCCTGGGCTAAATATCTCATACTGCGTTTAGCGCAGCATTATTGTGATATACGTCATACATTTCTGCATCGCCGGTGACAGAGTCTATCATAACTAAACATGATGTTGTTAGCAGGTTAGTGTCAACGCTGTTATCTACTATTTCTAATAGCGTCTTTTTATCATAATAGTCGACACAAAGTACACGAAATACTAGATGTTTAGCAAATGTGTAATTGAGCTTAAAAATTTTAAGCAACTTGTGTTTTCATGTTTCAGCTAGATTGTCAAACTCATCATGAATCTTCTTTAGTCGCTCTTGTTCTGGCTTTTTACCACCATTAAATTTTGTTTTTACAAAGTTAGATTTATCGATCGTCAAAACAATTTTTTTATTTAGCTCACTCAATGTATTTGTCAAATATTTTTCAAGTTTTAATCGCCGCTCCTCACATTCACTTACAGGACAGTATTTTCAATCAACGTCTATGATTGCGTATCTTAGTTGAGGGCTTCTGATTCCCGAACCTCTGGCAAAACTATCACTGTTTCTGTTTTAAGCCGGGTGACTGTAAAGTTAATTTTTTCATTCGAGCAATTATATGTATTGCTCTTGCTTCCTCAACACGTTCTGGATCTAGCAAATCAGCATCAGCTATTTCGATATCTGTTTTCGGGTTTAGTATAAATTATAAATTTCTTTTGCGTCCTTGATCGATGGGAATTAATGGACATTACAGATTACAATCACAGTGAATCGTGAAACATTGACAAACCTGGGTGAGAACCTCTACCGCTGATAAAATAAATTCGGAAATACGAGTACTTGTTTGTAGTTTCCTTAGGATTAAGTGTATATTGCAGAGTAGTAGTAACATTATCCTGAGACGTAGTAAAATAATTACCCAGTACCCTATCTAGCTCATCCCATGTTGTATTATCGTTAGATTCTTCTAATTTCGAATTGCAAATGTTTCCGATATTAGCACATATTTGACCTTGTAATTGAAATTTTAATATTGCTACAGCCACTGGACATTGTATTTTGACCCATGAATCATATAATCCACCGTTAGTGACCCACTCTAAATCGCCCGATATAGGGGTGTTAAACGCAAACGCGTAACCTGGATTATTATCCGAATAATAAGTTGACGTTGTTGCAATAAAACCATAACGATAAATAATCGGATTACCAAGATGTGGGATGTGACCGACACTATTTTAGCTCGTTTTGTACTACCACCAATTGCAAGCGATTGTTATACACTGTCCACATACTGTTTATTTGTAAGATCGGATGTAGAAACGGGTACATACATAAAAGTTATCTTTTTGTCAGTCATAACGATCGCACCTGCAATTTACCACCAGTTTGCTTAACATAAATGCATCAGCACCTCTACCTGCTTATATCAATATCATTATTTGTTGCAGTACTTGATCTCAGATCAATATAAGATCTATTTGTAATATCATATCCAGCAGTTGCGTTATATGATGATATCTTGTTCGATCCCATTTCCAGATTTCCCACCATAGTATCTCCGGATTTTATTAAATAGTTGTTCTTTACAAACTTTACATTTGTTACAGAATTCTTACTGGTCAAAGTTAAGGTATCAAGCTGAGTATTACATATTAATTTCCTATCCATTTTTATATTTCCAGCCATCGTCCCACCAGATAATGAGAACTCATTAGTACTATCTTCCACCCTAAGTTGTGCGTAACGTACCGCTTGTGAGTTATTTATGTTAGTAAAGGGGTATTCGGTCTCAAGATTTGCAATCTTTACTTTTACTCATGTTGATATTTCCGGTCTTCTTTCCATCAATTTTTGTCAATTTACCATTACTTACCACACTAAGTTGTTCGAAACTTACTGCTGGTGAGTTATCTACGTCGATAGGTCGATATGTCGTCTCTAGGTCTAGCACTCACTGACCTGACATATTTAAGTTACCGGTCACCATTCCACCGGCAAGTGAAAGATTTTTAGATACTGCTGTGGCTAGTTGATTATAACTAACAGCTTGTGTATTATTGACGTTGACCAGAGGATATGGTGTTTCTAGATCTTACTTTCGATGTCCTGGCATAAAAAGGTTGCCGGTCATAATGTCACAAGATTTCTTGAGATAATTTGTTAGATTAACATATGTTGATGTTACGGTTGTTTCATCGGATGAACCGCTTACTAACGCACCAAATGTTGTGTAGCAGCTCATGTTATTGTATTTGGTGCTGACAAAAGTATATGCACATCTTATATGATGAGCATAATAAACTTTGACAAGGAACGAGTAATAAAAAATAAACAACTATCAGCTGCCGGATTGTCATTACCTGATTTTTGGACGAACTGGATATGGCAAAACAAACTTGCCAATGAGCTTGTTGCTCAACGACATATTCATCTACGAGTGGGTGTATATTTGTAAGAACAATCCGCAGCAGGACAAATACGAGTTGTTGAACGAGTACAACGGAAAGCTAACAAATGACCTTGATCCTGGCTAATAAACATTTGTTATAAGAACTTCCGAAGATCTTAATCCTGTTGCCGAGCTAGACTTGGATGAACATAAAACTATCGCTTTTTATGACATCCTGTTGAACAATGCTGAAATGGATAAGATCAAATCCTACTTTTCATTGTCAATAAATCGAAGATGCAATACAATTTATCTTGACCAAGGGTTTTATAACTTTGATCGTTTTATCAGAAGAAATACGGGTTGTTTTATACTGTGTAACGGACTTGACAATATTGATGTACAAAACAGTTCACGAAAACGATGCGGTGATGTTTCCAGAGATAAATTTGTTTAGCTGTATCATGAGGCATCTCATGGAAATCACAGTTCTTTCTTATTCAATAAACTTGCCAGAGATACCAATCATATGTTTCAACGCAGAATTGATAAGGTTTTAGACTGTAAAAAAGTATACAATTAATGTGTGTTATTCATAATAATGGACAAGGTGCGGATACATCTTTTAAGGAAATATGTTGCTGCAAGAACTGTATTTAAGATAAAAGTTGAATAAGAACGTGCTGGACAACAAACAGCAGAAGAAACTGCAAGACATTTTATGCCTATCACCGAATCTGTACTTGGCAAGCAACCCGCTGTTGATAAAGTATCACCAGAAGATCTAGAAAACTAAAACAAAACGGCTTGCGAGGACTACTGGAAAAAGGACAAAACAAAATTGCTGAGGATATTATTGAGGGAGCTGGTGTTCTGATGCACGGCAAACTTAGGTTTGGCAAAAAAATGAGAGAAAAAAAAAAACAATAAGCAGATGAGAAAACTACGGGAAAAACAAAAGATACTTGAGGAAGTAAACAGGAACAGAATAAAATAGAATTATAAAGACACTGTTTACAGAAAAATTCATGTTTCAGAATATTTTCCCTTCGAGTTTGACAATAGAAACATTAAGTTTTAAAAAAAACCACACGAAAAAGGTGATAAACCTTAGATGAAATAGATTCGTTTTTATAAACAAACTTGAATAATATAATACAAAAAGCAAATGAGGCTAGACATCGTTTGTATTCTGCAAAATGAGTTGGTGATATTGAAAAATATTTTAAAATAGTCAGACAAGGTGTTATTGCGAAGATATATTTGGAAGTTTTTGATAGAGTTTTAATGTCTGGAAAAGGTTTTACAACTGCAAAAAGTTTCAAACAATGGTGAAAGAAATAAAAGATGAAGAGTTAAATAAAGTGGAAAAAGACAGTAGCAGAGTATAGAATATGATAATCAATTTGAATAAGATTCCGAGTATGATACCGTGAAAGAAACATCAGGTACAGGAATAAAGATCTTTAAGCCGGCAGCTGATATTATTGATCAGCCGTTGCTACTAATCTCATCGAAGAAAACTGGAAACACGAGTACATAAATCGATAATGAAATAGTTGAAATACTTGATCATTTGATATCGAACGGATCTTTAACGACGGACGAGTATAATGTGTCACGCGGTGATCTGATTCGCTAAAGCAAACCAGTTATTATGTTTTTATCTGCGAAAAACAAATAAAAATCTCGTCGATGACATTGTTATTTGACTTATCTCAGACAACATCGAACAGCACAAATTTGTCAGCTTTTACATTCCTATTATCGAAGTTGGCATTTATCAGTACGAGGTCGGATTAGTGTCTACTACTGTCTGGCACTCTATTGAAAATATGAAAAGTAAAATCAACGATGAATTTACATTCGGCATAAAAGCCAATGGCGTCATCGAGTGGAAATCTGTAAAGTTTCCACAAGGTGCCTACAACGTAGCAGATATCAACAAAACAATAAAGTATCTTAATACTGCTGACCGTAGTGGAATCTCATCTGATAAGTTCGAGATCATTTTGAACTACAGCACGCTACGAGCAAGAATAACACTAAAATCAACTTTGTTATGTAACTGTTATTGGCTCCACAATATGATCATTGTTAGGATTTAATAAACGACAAAATGGATCAGATCAGCAAAGTGGATCAACACATCTGCGACAGAATCGTATGACAGTATTTCAGTTGTTAACATTATAGGTGTACACTTACCGATCAATCAGGCAATCAGATTGACATTAACAATGAAATTGTGACTTATCATTTGCATATGCGTGTCAGTAACTGGCCTAATTCATTTTTATCGGACATTTTGTATAAACAAGATGAAACTACGAAACATTTATCACACTAATATAATAGGCACTTTTCTCGGGAATATCTATTCAAACATAATCGAAAATATATATGGTATAGCTAACAAAGTAGCGCCAATCGGGTTAGACAGGCCAAAGGCTTTTGCAACAGGAGCCGCATCTGTAACAGGAACAGCTGTCGGACAAAAGATCCTGATAAAATAAAAGGTGGAGTGCCAAGTGGTTCGGATATGAAACAGATTTTTTTTTAAAATAACACCATCGGAATCAGCACGTGCGATGATAACAACAACGAAAAAATTGTTGTCTCCGGCCCTCGAATAGATTTTCAGAAAGTTAATAACACGAACTAAACCTCAAAATTGCTAGCACCCAACTTGATGTTGCTGCGTTTTAGGTTGTTTGAAATATTCACGATTTTATGTAACGATTACAATAAAAATATCTATTAAAATTATCTTGATATTGCTGATGAGATAAACATAGACGACTCTGCAACGGAGTTCGTGTATATCGAATATCTTGAGGAGAACTCTAATGAGCTTAACAAGATGGAGATTAGAACAAGATGGAGATTAGAACATTTAATACACGAGACGAAGATGTATTTTTACTGCCTCGTAAAGAAGTACTCGAAGTACAAGGAACTATAATAAAAATGTCCAATCCTCCAGTAGTAGTTGCTGCTGATGTTGATATATCACTGGTGGATATCGGATGGAGTTATTCAAAAGCGCTAGACATCAGATTGCCAATCAAACCGTCGAAGGTATTCCTATGCACTTGCCGAAAGCAAGTACTATTCTTAACATTGTGTCGTTCAGTGATGATTACTCGAGATTTATTGCGACAAATATGTTGTGGCTTAAAGATACTAGAACTGGAGAAGCTATTTCAAACAAGTTTAAAACTGGCACTGATGTTGATTCTGCAGAACAAAATGGATTAATTCTAACACAATCTGGTGTTAATGCAGCAGCACAACATACCGTATCAGCACTTACATCAGATTCGGCTGGTGTAGTCATTGTTGCAGCACCAATAAGAAGTGCCCTTGGAAAAAGTATTGTTGTCGAACGCGTTAATTGTACGATAAAATATAAAGTCTACAAGCAGCTTACAGCTAAAAACACTAACAGATATATTGATCTACCAGGAATACTATCAGATTACAATAAAACTAAACACAGAACAATTGGAATGTCAACAAATGACGCTATAAAAATCAGATTCTTGCAAACGAGAACATGTATCGCAGAGACAAGTTTAACGTTGGTGATCGTGTCAGAATTTCATTAACGATAAAAACATTTGAAAAAGATTGTATACAGAACTAGTCTGAAGAAGCGTTTGTCATCGACAAGATTTTAACAACAATAACGGTAACATATAAGTTAAAGATCTTGCAAGCGAAGATGTCATAGGAAATTTTCTGAGCAAGAACTTCAACTAACAACGCAAAATATATTCGTTATCGAACGAATGATAAAAAGACGTGGTAATCGACGTTTGGTCAAATGGCGCGGTTAACGTGATAGTTTTAACAGTTGGATTTCAACTAGTGAAAACAAAGATCTTTAATGAGATCGCTGTAAATCTTCTCGTATTTTAGCAGAACAGTTTTGCATTTTTCAGGTCCGTACAACGATATCAGATACTGTCTTCGATCTGCTGTTAAATCTGTCATCAAGTTTAAAATCGTTATAAAAATAAATCAAATTTTACAGTTTTCCACGACCGCAAACTTTATGTTGTCCAATTCGCATAAATGCCTTAAGTATCTCCCAAGATATATGATGCTCTGTGACACAAAATCAACTTTTTAAATCGTTCGGGGAAGATGATACTTGACATTATATCGTGATTGCACTGCAACATAAACATGTTCAAGTTGAGGTATAATACCTGGTTGATCGACAAGTTGATCATCAGGTACAGGAAACCAATATGTTTCTAGATCAAACTCTAATTGCAGGCAGTTTTATAATGCTCCGCATTACGGTGTGTTATTGCCGGTCAATTTCAATCTTCAATCTTCGTTGAAACATATCACATTTGATAAGCGACATTATACATTAAACTTTATCAAATATGCGTAATAAATGTCAGACGAAATAAGAGCATAGTCACATCTAAAATCTTAAATATAATATACTATTTGACGCAGTTACAGTTTTCATAAGAAATGATAAAACGGATCTTAAGCATGTTAATCTTTTCATTTTTTTTATAACATATCAAAGGAGGTGGTACAAGAGAATTATATAAAACCGATGTAAAAACCCACCGAAGTGCAAACTATACTATTAGGAAGAAAATATTAGAAATGGATACGTCTCCATATTATACTGTCGTTCTTCTCATTTGTGGCAATAATTAAAGTAATGACCATGCTGCCATTTTATATTTTACCTGGTGGTAAGGCATTAGTTAGGTTTATTTCAGAATCGATTACACAAATATTGTTGTATTCCAGATGTACGTTTTTCTTTCAATCTGTGGAATTTAGTTTGGGTTCTGTTTTGAGTTTCAGTATTTAAGGAATATGTTGGTTATATTTTACTTCTAACGAAATGTAAGACTCAGTACTATGACATGACAAAATATATCTTCTAAATCGACGTTGGAACATTGTGTATACTCATGACCCTGACAGGTTCTATTTTAATGCTCTGGTGCTATGAATCATTTTATTCAGCAAAACGCGAGAAATGTTATTACAACCCATACACTGTATATCGTGAATAAAGCGTAACTTCATGCATACACGTTTTTAATAACCCTCTAATAAATGTTTTGTTCATTCACTGCTCAACTGGGTGCAAATATTGCCTAATATTACACAGAGCAACTGCCTTTTCCCAAGACTGATTGTAGGGTTTGTACGGTAGTAGATAAAGTATTAAATCAGTATTCGATCAAGTCTTCAACTTCTAAAATTTATTTGTCCACAAGTTATTTTAATATTGACAGTTAACTAATTGTCACCATGTTAATTTTAAGTCTTTATATCTTTCTAACTGTTATACTCGAAAGGTTGAAATTATCTGGGTATCAACGTTTAGGTTTACAAACATACAGTTTGCAGCATCCAATTTATCTACCGGAACTGACGGATTGACTGTTCGGATTTTGCTTAGGTTTAAGTCGGTGCTAATAGAGTGACCAAGTGTTACATATACATATGTTGTGAATCAGTGGTTGATCTTGAATCTCTGTATTCTTTCCCAGTGTCTGCTCTTCCTGTAAAAATTATCTATGGGAATCTACCTCATACCCAAACTATTTGTCAGATCATTAAGTGACGATATGATTAGCATATGACAACGAATTATTATATCAGAGAAGTTCCTACACTTTCATGCCGTACCTTGCAATACTCGAACAGAATTTCTTTGAAATGTCTTTCCCAATCTCACTGTCCCTCCGCGCGCATACCAATCCATTACATATGGAGTGATACGGTGTTTTGCGTAACTACTTAATCGACAACAGCTTTCTAAATTTTGCAATAAGATCCGAGGTAAATTTTCCCCCACCTTTCCTAAGCACCCCTTCAGGCACCGCAACCCTATTGAACATCTCAACAACTGCCACGGCCACACATTCAGTTTCAACTGATGGTAAAGTAATTTCTTCATTGTATCTAAGTGCATAAGCTATTAGAGATAGCGTGCATTGATTTTTCCGATCTAACAGTAAATATTGGTCTCACAATATCAACTGCCACCCTTTTTAATGGGATATTGGTCAAACACACATGGTCTAATGGTATAATGGTGAAAACGTCTTCTGGCAAACATCGCATAATCTACATAATATTGCTACGTCGCTACTGACGCCATACCAATAAAAGTCGGGTAACAAAACCACTTCGGTCCTTTTCCCCATGCCTAATGGACCTGTCGACGTTGACTTGTGTGCTTGAGTACTTCCGGGACTTTCAACTTACGGCCATTTGATAGTTCGAGCCCCTGTAACATAATTTCAAACTTGTATAATATGAAACCGAAGATCTGAAATAACTGGGAGTCTGGAATCTTCGATATTTCCAATAGCTAGGTTTATTTTATTGTCCATGCACAATGCTTCAACGGGACCGGCCAGAAAAGGCTCCTCAATTTCAGTTCTCGCGACGGGAACGTGATCATCATTATATTTAATCTAATACACGGGTTTTCCAAAGAATTATTGTATCATCCCTAAAGGTAATCGGCTTTACCGCGACGCACGTGCACCAAGTGTCGCGTAAGTCAGTACCGCAAGCTGTTAGTACCCTAGTCTCTGGAAGAAGTATTGTGCAGCTCGACTAAAAAGCATCACGACGAATCTGCGGACTCGAATTCAGCAATCGCTTTATTAGTTGCAGAATTATCACTCGCAAGATTATCGTTCTTTCAGATTGTTCATCACCCCTGCTTTCAATAGCAAACATGACTTCTTGGACAAACTATGTTTGCCTTGGATAATCGGGTTAGATGTGACCCATATCCTTACATGCATACTATTGCATGAAAATGTCAACCTTTGTTAGCACCATGTTGTTGGAGTTCTCTGGGTTTCTTGTCTATACATTGATTACCAGTCTTATAGTCTCTTGGGACAACTTTTTTAAAGTGTCTCCATTTCATATCCAAACTGTTTCCCCATTTCACTATATATTTCAGTGACGACATGATTAATATTGGCTATATCCTTTGAGGCGTAGCGTGCGAAAAATACAATTGCGGAATTAGCACACAAGAAACCTTATCTTACTTCTCATAGGGCAATAAATAAGATTATTATGTATATATCTTAAAATAATTTCATATATAATAGGAGCGAGATATTTACTCAACCTCCTGCATTATGCCTTGTCAGGAAAGTCACGGTCTATTACTAGAATCAAGACTTATGCAAACTCACATTAGTGCTCCATTTAACTTAAATCCACTTCCGACACCATTGTAAAAAAATAGTCCTGGATGGGATTAGATGTTAGCGAAGACACGGAAAGCTTTTTCGTCAGTGAAATGTTGATTTATGTTGTAATTGAACGATGAATCAAACTGACATCAAACTCGTGCGTATTAAGTCCAACCATGGATTTAACAGAATGATGGACATGGAGTTAAACAACTAATATAAGCAAATGACATCGTTCAAACTGTAAGCGGGTAATCAAACCGGAATCAACGCATGGAACTTATTAAACATATCTGATTGATATATGAATATATCGTCAGCAAAGTTGTATTGTTGAAACTTGTTTTGTTAATACATGTGCTAACCCCGTCGCAATGACCACATGCATGTGTTTGTTGTCGTAATATCACAAATTCGCTACCAGTTGACCAAAAGGGACAGCTTTCATGGCAAATTAATACGCAGAAAGGTAGTAATGCAAAGAAACATGTGTTCTTGTAGCTTTAAAATATAAAACTAGAGGAGGTCGGGCACGTGTGTAGTGTCATGATATTTGATAAGTTAAGAGTGTCTAATGTTTCTCTGATATTAAACGGCCATCACGAACCATTTTAACATTTTTGCTTCACTTCGAAGTCAATCAGTTCGTACATACACATAACAAATAAATGCTGTCGTACATGCACCGGCATGAAAACATTGTCGCGGGTAAGCATATCTACCAGCACGACGTCACTCCGTTGTACCCGTTTTTTACTTTTTATTGCTACACTTACAGCTGCTTAAACTGTCCGTGGTCTATGTATACATTAAAGCACGTGTACATGACCATGGTTTAAACTATATATGCGTTACTGTGAACCTCTCACAGAAGCTTCTATTCTTGGAAAATTGTAACTGATGCACCTGTGGAAAACTGGTAGTTGTCTCATAATTGAACAGTTGTCTCACTGAGGATTTCTCCAAGAAAGCTGACTGGAATTTTCCTCGTTTGGTTAAAATAAAAGCAACGTAAAAAATTGCAAATACAAGAACACCTCGGTAACAATAAAGTTGTCGAAGGTGATGCGCAAACAATATAGGGCAATATTTGTAATCCTCGCGACAATTTCAGCGCTGTAGGGGGCTGCGGAAACTGTTGACTAATCTTGATTTACCCAAGATGGTAAAATCAGTCAGGCATTTCAGACGCATCCTTACTCAAAATGAATTTGCATCAGTTAGTCCCTCGAACTTGGGAAACTGACATTGTTAACGAGAATATGTCAATGGGATCTTGAACTCACTGGGTTGCAGACGTGGAAACACCTCCACAACATTTGTACTTTGACACGGGATTTATACCACCACGTAAAATTGTTGATTATTTGTGCAGACGACAACACTGCCGTTGCAAATTCAGATGTACAGCCCACTATGTGAACACCTTGCTGATGCTGCTCAACGCTTCCTCAAGCCCGAACCCGGAAGCAAGTGTTGATTTTACTATGAAACTACTCTCGATAGTTATATGTCAACATACAACAATGTATGTTGACATAGATGAACGCGTATACATATCTGCCCGAGTTGTGCTGTGTTTTCTTCACCGAAAAATTTTGAATTAGTTTACCAAGGGTGGGGGATGCTGAAGTCAACCCGATGAGCTTGTAACTTTTCAAAATCAAACTGGATAATGTAACATTCTTTTGAAACAACTGGTCGGAAGTGTAAAAGAACGTGGCATCTCGGTGGACGTTTTCAAACATTACATCGATGGTGCTGATGCTACGACGAAACAACAAGTTTTTAAAAACATTGCTCGTACCCTCACCATCATGCATAGCAACGACATGGAGATATATCAATGAAATGTCTGGTAGATTTACTTTAAGTGGTATGGAATGCTTTGGCAGACTTGGACCTCACATATTACAAAAGTGCGAGTCTAGATTGTATTTATTCATCTTACCTAGGTGATGGGGCGAGTAATAAGAATATATGTAAATGATCAGATGCATTGTAGTATACCAAGTCACGGAAATATTCAGGGACCTTACGCGTATGAAATATCAGGATCGTCTCTGGATTTTGTGTTTTAGATTGATTTTTACATATAAGTAACTGATTCGGAACAGTCAGGCGATGATGATGTTGCGCAATTTACAGACGAGGTACTGGATCGTCTGACAGAGCATGCCAACAACAACGGCTCTTTTGTTGCACTTTTCAACGAATATTTGCGTTAAAACGGCGTTACCGGACGCTCATATACTCCTTGATATAATCTACGCAAAGATAAAGTCGATATAATCAGTTGGGACAACTTGCTTGTAATCATTTAATTAGCATGCGAAAACAGCCGGTCGCAGCCTATGCTATCATGCCAGAGACTGTTTTGTTAAAATGGAAGACGTCAGGCGTTTCCGCGCGTATATACCAACCGGTGCGACCGATAACAGGTAATGGATCCGCGGGCATAAAAGACTTTCGATGGAACATAATCTGTCTCTGTGAGTGGTATCATAAAAGGCAAGTATCAGAACAATAGTATGTATATCTATCATTTCTGTACATTTTATTCATGACTGTAAATGGCTGTGATCATCTTTAGTTGAAATTTGATAGTACTTAGGTTTTATTTTAAGATATTAAGAGCGTAAAATTGCATAGTATCTATAAATAGATACCTCCGTACGTGTTTACAGTTAAACTAATTTTACTATCATGGGTAAACAGAATGACGCAATTCGGGCTGTTTCCCATTGGATATTTCGGTCAGGTGGGTTCTTGGAATACTTAAGTTATTTTCCATTGGTTGTGTGAGATCGTGTGAGGTTTCTTGAGATGGTGGTGATTTGCAATTTGCCACGTAACAAATAGTGGTACTATGCGTATTTTACTCTTTTGCCTCTGGACGATTTTCTCATTCTTATTTCTTTTCTTCTTGCTGTAAGATCAAGTCTGCAGATGTATCTTTATATTGTATTTAGGTATTATTTGGAGGAAACACTTGTTTGGATGATTCACTCGAAATAAAAAGTGCTCATTTTACTATCATTTATTCTGGAATTAATGTGAATGTTTCAATTGTCTTATTGTCAATGTCATTTTGGCACGTCATGACTATTGGCTTCGATCTGAAATTCTTACAAAACAAAATCATTTTTTGGACTTTAATATAACTTTTTCAGGATTATTTTGGATTCAGTTCATAATACTGTAAGTTACTCTCAAAGTTTAATTTTATGACATTGATAATTAAATTGTTTCTTGCCTTTTACAAACTTGTTGGTTTTGCTTCATTCGGTTACTTAGTTTATGACCATAGAGTCGTAACACCACCTTTACGCATCACGGCTGACCATCCCATGAAAATTGACAAGCGAAGCTTCCATGTGGATGTACGCAGATGTAACAATTCCCAGGTAGGGAAAAGCTATTGGGAACTAACCTGATGTTCATCTGAATGGATACGGGATTGGTAATTGTCTTTTGAAACACCCTTTATGATACTACATTCTCTTAATTATAGCTAACTAAAACAATCACTCTTGGCATCCGTCCGTCTACGGGAGACGATGGCGTAACTCCAAAGTAAGTTTTTGTTTATCCTTCTTTCTAGCTCTTTTTTCAGCTTGTTTTGTTCTTCTCTCTTCCTCTGCGTTTTGAACTCCCTGCCTGACAGCTAGACACCAACTGGAACGGTTGTTTGCACAGCTCTCCCAGTCGTTGACATTGATGTTTGCTGTCTTCATATCCTTCTTGCAAACATCTTTGTAGCGCAGATGTGGTCGTCCAATTGGTCGTGCACCTTCTGCTAACTCCCCATATAACAGGTCCTTGGGAATGCGACCTGGGTCCATTCTCTTGACATGGCCAAGTCAGCGAAGGCGCCTCTCGCTGAGAATGGAGAATATGCTGTTCATGTTAGCGCGTTCTAGAACCTCTGTTTTGGGTACTTTGTTCTGCCACTGGATGTGCAGAATGCGCCGCAGACATCTCAGGTGGAAGCTGTTGAGTTTCCTCTCGTGTCTTGCATAGGTGGTCCATGTTTCGCTGCTGTAGAGAAGTGAGCTGAGTACGCAGGCTTGGTAGACACGCAGTTTGGTCTTCTCTGTGAGGTTGGGGTTGTTCCATACTCTCTGGTTAAGTCTGGCCATCACTGCTGATGCCTTGGCAATCCTGCCGTTCACCTCAGAATCAATGGAGAGTGAGCTGGAGATGTTAGACCCGAGGTATGTGAAGTTCTTGACAACTTCCAAGTTGTACCCATCGATGGTGACAGAGGGAGGGGAGTCTGCGTCCTGCGCCATGACGTTCGTTTTCTTCAAACTGATGGTCAGTCCAAATTCCTTACAAGCATGGGAGAGGCGGCATACCAGCTGCTGCAGTCCATCTTCCATGTGTGATGTCAAGGCTGCATCGTCGGCGAAGAGCAATTCACGGATGAGTACCTCCGTGACTTTAGTCTTAGCACGGAGACGGGCGATTTTGAACAGCTTGCCGTCAGCCCTGGTATGGATGTACACTCCCTCGCTGCAGTCCTTGAATGAGTACTGGAGAAGCATGGAGAAGAAGATGGCAAAGAGCGTCGGCGCAAAGACACAGCCTTGTTTGACTCAGCTGATGACTGGGAATGCATCAGATATTGCGCCATTGAAGCACACTGTGCTGTGCATGTTCTCGTGGAACGACATAATTACAGCAAGCAGACGTGGGGAGGGGGCAGCCGATCTTCCGCAGGAGTCTGAAGAGTCCACTCTGACTAACCAGGTCAAACGTCTTCGTCAGGTCTATGAAGGCAATGTAGAGGGGCATCTGCTGCTCGCGACACTTCTCCTGCAGCTGACGTAGTGAGAAGATCATGTCTACAGTTGACCTGCCGGCTCGAAATTCACACTGGGACTCTGGGTAGACGAGGGAGGCTAGGATCTGCAAGCGCGCCAAGGCAACACGGGCGAAAGCCTTTTTAACAATGCTGAGGAGGGAGATGCCCCGATAGTTGTCGCAATCGCTACGGTCTCCTTTGTTTTTGTACAAAGTGACGATGTTGGCGTCACGCATGTCCTGTGGGATGTATTCCTGTTCCCAGCAAAGGCAGAGGATTGTATGTAGGGGTTGGAGCAGTGCTGGTTTTCCGCTCTTGAGGACTTCAGGCGGAATGCATTCGCTTCCAGGAGCCTTCCCACAGGCGAGGCAATCGATGGCTTTTCCGAGCTCTTCCAGGGTGGGCTGTGTGTCTAGCTCCTCCGTGACAGGCAGGTCTGGAATGGCGTCCAGCGCAGTTCCAGTGACATTGTTTTGGGTTGCATATAGCTCGAGATAGTGCTCAACCCATCGCTGCAGTTGTTTCCCCTGGTCTGTGATGACTTCGCCCGTTTTGGACTTGAGGGGGGCGGTCTTGTAGCGGGGGGGGGGGGCTGTCACCTTTTTGATACCCTCATACATTCTTCTTGTATCCCCGGTGTCAGCAGCTGTCTGTATACTGTTGCAAAGGTTCAGCCAGTAGGTGTTGGCACAGCTGCGGGCGGTCTTCTGGGCGTTGTTCCTTGCAATCCTGAGGGCTTGTAGTGTTCTGGGGCTAGGTGCAGCCTTGTATGCCAGGAGGGCTTTCCTCTTTACCTCAGTCACGGGCTCAATCTCCTCCCAGTTTGCCTCATACATTCTTTCGCTCCCTCTTCCCGTAAGCTGTGATGGCTGAATTGTACACAGAGTCACGGATATGGGACCACTTGGAGTCAATGGTGTCATCAGGTGTCACTTTGGTGAGGGCTTCCTTCAGTTTGCAGACCACAACTAAAACAATACTAAATCCATTATTATTCAAAGCAAACAAAATTAGTATGTTCAAATAGAAGAAAATAAATTATTTAGACTGGAAGTAAAATAGCACATCTCTAACATGTATACTATGTGTTGTATAAGGTTTCACTGTAACTAAAGTAGGATGTTTGAGCTTACACTATATACCTTTTTCAGGAAGTCGTATTTGGGTTTTTCCACTCCAATATTTAATGCATGCGCAATCAACGTAGGGCAACTTTTAAGCGATTGTCATTAACATAGTGTATGTTCGTGAAGAAAGTTTCAAACAAATTTGGCCAGCTAAAAATAGTATCTGAAAATGATCTATAGCTGAAACCCTGCTAAAAATATTGTGAAAACAGAGAGCTTGTTAAATAAAATTGAAAATGAACTAAATACGATTCATCCGTTGCACTATTGATATAATAGACTGGGACACTTTGCTTAGGTTGCAGATTCGTCAGATAAATTTATCAGATAAGACCAGTAAACAAAACACAATGAAATATTCAATAGACAAGAGAAATTAAGTTAATTTAAATTTAGACCAGAAAACAACTCCCCTCCTGAGAATCTTAGGACGATTATATCAGGAATACGTGTACTTAAATTTGTGGTTTCCTCCGAGTGTTTCAAGAAGTTACAATTTGCTCGAATATCTTTCCGTTCATCTCATTCGGCTGTCATAATAGCATATACGACACGTGTCCAACATGTTATGAAAGGTTCATGAATAAACTTATAAATTTTAAATATTCGAAACCAATTACGCCAATACAACTACATAAAGCATTGGGAATTCTTTTCTCATAAAAATGAGAAAATATTTTTGATAGCAATACATTAGTAACACGATTATTGTTCTGGAATTCGATTACATGCCTTACTGACTAAAACTACCGAAAAGAAGTGAATACATATCGTGGTAGGTATCGTGGTAAACCGCCGTGCCGATAACGCATGCGTCGACTCCGATACTAGATACAATTACACACAAATAGTACAATATACCAGTAAGACTTTGCGTTGGACTATTAATAGCTAATGATGTTTACTATACAACTCTCCTTTTGTTCGGAAGAGTCTAGATGTTTGTGAAGCATTGGAGTTATCAATAGCTTGTAAAATTACCCCGGTGTATGAACGACCCTCTAGCAAGTCTCTAATTCGTGATTTAGATGGAAATTTGTATTATCCGTCCTGGACATATGGGAACTGTTGCTGTCACTAGTGCAATTGTATGATACTAGGATATCTTATGGTGGATGTATAACCCACTCTAACTGGTAAGTGCCGGAATTTGTATTTGTGATAGCACTATCAGTTTGTTTTAACTTAGGCAGAGTTAGCTGTGTTGAAATTTAGCATAAACTAGTTCTCGTTGTTTGCTCTCAAGAGAGTTGTGATTTTTATGGAGAGTGATATGGATAACTTGTTCTTCTTCTATGTTTGGACACAAATATTTTCTCATGTTTGGACAAGTTGGTTATTACATCCATTTTCTTCATAAAGGTAATTGGCTTTCTTGCCCCAACTTGTACCAGTAAAAATAAAACAAAACAAAAAGAAAAGGAAACATTGATCTTTGGTCCAGATTCATCCACATGTGTTACAGTGGTCCTGAATTAAATCATCAGGTTACAGTGGTCCTGAATTGAATCATCAGGTTCACAAATATAACCAGGACGTTTGTTTTTATACCATTTATATCTGTACACATACAGGACATCTATCTCAAAAGATGGCTGGCAGTTTACATCCTTGGCTTGTTATTTGCTGCGTTTTTACCTTTTCTCCTGTCCTCAAAATTAATTTCACAATATTGCTTAAAATTGCTGATTCTTTGTATTACGCACCCTTTTTTAACCCTAAAGAGCAATATATTTGT
Organism: Sinohyriopsis cumingii; assembly: GCA_028554795.2. Lineage (NCBI taxonomy): Eukaryota > Metazoa > Mollusca > Bivalvia > Unionida > Unionidae > Sinohyriopsis > Sinohyriopsis cumingii. The sequence goes on from CM068833.1 coordinate 37,279,004, forward strand.
AAACTAATTAATGGCTAATACACATAATTATGTAGTAGGTCAACTAGGAAGGATTCAAACGAATTATTGATGTCATCATAACTTGGGGTCTTGGTGGTTGAGGGTTCGCTTCCTTTTCTTTTCTTTTTTGAGTCTTTCTATTCACTTTTAAAGACCTCTGTTCATTGGTAAAATTCGTTGTCACATACCAAACTGCGCTGGTACATGTGGTGTCTGAGATACCATTCAAGCATTTTCATCATTCATGTTGCAGCAAAAGGCGTAGAATGTGTGTAGCAGGAGGTAATATTTTTTTCTTTTGTTGGTTCAATGCCATTTTCAGCACATAATAAGATGTAAGTGGCGACCACTGTACCTGGTGGAGAAAGAACCTGGTTAAACAAAACTGGGAAGAACCACTCAACTTCGTGAAATTTCTCACATACCCACGTTGACCAAGCCTGAGACTTGAACCACGTTCCTTTGAAATTCTATCACTGATAGTGGAAAACGGCAGAATATCAAACGGGAACAATTACGTGCATGCATACATGTATGCATACATGCATGCATGCATCCATCCATACATCCATACATCCCTACATACATACATACATACATACATACATACATACATACATACATACATGACTTTTAGGATGATAATTTCAAAGTAATCCAGAAAATGTAATTAGAAATCCATCATGATTCCATTCGTACCAAAAAAGTTCTCAGTATTGTTTTATTTCTGGCTACTATAGCCTTCATATAGGCAAGCTATGCAATTATTGCTTTCATTCGGGTTATTTCAGATAGTTGATGAAGAAGGCAATACCCAACGAAATTACGTTCAGCAGCGTAAAGAAGATCCTAAAGAGTAGATTATGGCACACACGAATAATGCACAAAGACTTCCCGTGCTGTACACCCGAGGGACGTATTACGAGGTGGGACACAACGTTGGGACAGTTTTCAGGGAGTGGATACATAAATATTTTAACTCCTCCCTAATTCCATCACGTATCCTCCCCTTTTATAATACCAACAAAGGGAGAGAAATCTTCGATGAATATCTAAAGGCTTCAGAAAGCAGCTTCCCCCAGTATGTTACGGAACTTCGAGGAATGTCAGACGGAAGTGGAATGCCATTTGAACACATCTTCTTGTTGTACATTGCGAAGGAAACATACTTTCTCGATTTAATGGAAGCAGAACACAATCCTGAGCAGCACATCCACGGTTGTTCCTCTGTATATGTCAACACTCCTAACCTGAAAATTTTGGCTCAAAATGAAGACATTGACGCGTTTGGTGTCCCTTACTTTTACATCATTAGCGCTCATATTATTGACCCGGGAGCCCAGAAAGGAACTGTCACTTGTGAGGAGGAACATTTCACAGCACTTTCGTGTCCCGAGATGTTGCCGGGTTTTGCATTTGGGTTCAACAAGTACGGTCTTGCTTATACAATAAATTCAATTGTACCAATGAAAGCTTGCGTGGGTTGCACGCCCGCAGGTATAATAACACGGGGACTTTTGTCTGCATCAAGTGTCGATGAAATGGTCCGAATATCTCGCAATGAAGGCTACGGGGCTTCTGATGGATTTAATGCAAACATAGCTTCAGTAAATCACAAGGAGATGTGGTCATTAGAAGTAGGACCTGGTAAATTTGAGAGTCCTTTGAAACTGACCACCATCCACGAACAGGTAGATCCAGACAAACCATGTCATTATTACCATTTCAACTCATATTATCATCTCAAGGACGTTGTGCAAAACTTTAATTTACCATCTTCAAACGCACGTACTAAACGTGCACATGAGATGCCTCCACCAAGGACCCTTAAGGATATCAAAGCTGTGCTCGGAGATACGCAGAACAGCATGTATCCAATATACAGGTGTGCGCGACGTCCAGATCCCAGTTTGACGGGGAGCACGGTTGTGTTCGATATTTTAAAGAAAACCATGGAAATTTACATCGAAAATCCGAAAAGCGACAATGCCCCACTTGTGAAACTTCCTCTAACCTTTCACGGAAAATAAATTTGGAGTGAGGAGGGACATTACCGGTGAGTGGACCATTACATACTACGTCGGAATCGTGAATGCATTTACAGATTCCATATTCCTGTCTTGATTCACACTTAGTTTTGATTTTACATGTATATACAATTTCAGAAATATTTTCTCCTTTCACATGCCCGGTGTCAAGAATTGTGTCTCCAGCCTAATCGATTATTGTTACCAAAACTACTGCACAACTGTTTTGTGCATTTCATATAAGCGTAAAATAGTGTGTGTGTGTGTGTGTGTGTGTTCATTCGTATGATATACCTTCACATTAGAATCCGGTTATAACTATGAACGAAGATGTTTCTTTCGGATTGAATTTATGTTACTTGTAATATTTAACTCATGTTGTCTTTGGTTCTGTTCTGTTCTCGTTGCTAATTTCTTTGTTCGGAATGAGTGTCTCACCTGAATGACATAAATACCTTTTCATCTTATATTTTCAAGCCATATTTCTTGGAAACTAAGGAAGAAATAAATCCTCACAAATGTGTTGTCTTTAAGTTTCTATAATCAAACGCACATATTTCAAGTTTAAACTCTAATTTGGTACATGAAAACGAGTTTGACATCAATCATTGTTTATGAAGATTTATAAATTGTCTGAATGATAGTGTGCCACCCCTCCCCAATTTTATGGTGGAATAATAGGAATACAGTCACTCTCTCTTTCTCGTATGAATACTATTTTGGACGCACACAAAATAGGCCAATATACGGCTGGAATGTTTGATTAACACTTTTCCAAATAACCCGCGAATAACTATCGGTCAGGTAGTTTCGTTGGAAATATCTCAAGTCAGATTGATGTCTATCAAACTAAGTCAACATAGTTCAAGCTTACTTGTCTCGCATGAGTTTTAAAAGGTTTTCAAATTTTGTGTTAAACGAAAACGGTATGTTAATTGAAACATTGCAATTATATAATTGCATGACAACATTATTTATACCTAAAGGCTCTTGTTAAATTTGGTCTGAAATAGTCCAGTAATTGTTGATACTTCTCAAGCAACACAAACCAGTTTTTACTCAGTTGGCCGAGATTATTCTTGCTTAAGTAGCTCTTACATTTGTACAGTATGACGCCTATCCGCCATCAAAAGTGGCTCCCATTCCGAAAAGTAGGAAAAGGAATCAGGAATCAACTACGTATAAAAAAAATACGCTGCAAAGGATTGCAACAAATTGGACAGAATGCATTTGATCGATGTTGCGGAAATATAAAAGTCACCGTTACTAATAAGATAAACCTTTAAACGACTTCTCCAAAATCTACCAATCTTTACAGAATTGAATTACTTTCAATTTTATTTTTACAAACGTCACCGATCCGCCATCAATAATCACACATGTTACCAGAAAAGAGAAAGGTACAAGCGACTTCTTCTAAAGCCACGCGAGTAGAATTTGACAACTCTGAGAGAAACATCGTGGTGAAAATTGTTTGCAGGTTTATGCAACTGAAATTGTTCCGCCATCAAATATGACGGCGGGTGCTAAAACAGAAAAGCATTTAAGTATCTTCTCGGAAACCGCTGAGAAGGATTTGACCATATTTGATGGAAATCATCCTGGCATAAAGGCATGCAAAATGGTACTAACAAAGCTCGATGCAATCTGGCTGCCATTACTAAACGCGGAAAGTAGTCTATTATAAGGGGTTTCTGGTCTTAAACCCTATTAGGTATTGGACGACAATACGACTTTAACCCCCCCCCCCCCCCCCCCACTTCCATGGGCCCCTCAAGTTAGTCTAAACAAATACGAAAAAACATTACTGAGACAGAAATTACATGAAAAAACGAGTTTTGGCATCAGTCATTGTTAATGAAGTTTTATGAAGGTTTATGAAGATTTATGAAGCATCCGAATGATAGTGTAATAAGCCTCCCTAATTTTATGGTGGTAAAAATGGAATAACAATTCAGTCACTCGTTCTTTCTCGTACGCATAATATTATGAACCCATACAAAAAAGGACAACATATGGCCAGAATCTGCGCGTTTGATTAACACTTTTTATAACAACCCGAGAACAATTATTGGCCAGGTAATTTTGGTGGAAATATCTGAAGTCGGATTGTTGTCTGTCAAGTTAAGTCAACATTGTAACAGATTTGAAACTCAGTGGGCTTTGGACTAATATATATATATATATCATGACGATGAGATGATGACACAGTGCTGAAATTACGAATGATAATGATGACGACGGTTCATCTAACGGATATGCTATATAAAATGGAACAAAATAAAATATCATAGTTCCGACCCACGCCAGGTGCACTCCGATTCAACTTCCCACTTTGAATGAAAAAACCCACAAAATATCACAGTTCCACTTCGGCTCAGCTTCCCAGATTTACACAGACTCAACTTTACTATCTAACATCATCATGATCATGATCATGGTCATCATCATCATCATCATCATCGTCATCATCATCAGTCTGGAAGACCGTTGAGGCACCGCACAAGACCTAACAACCAGCTTCCTCCATTCCTCTCGATTTTCCGTCTTTCTCAGTGAGTCGCTCAGTGCCAAGCCTGTCCACTCTCGAATGTTATCTTCCCACCTCTTTCTTTGCCTGCCTCTCATTCTTCCTCTTTGTACAGTGCCTTGTAGGATTGTCTTGGCAAGTCCTGATGATCGTGAGACATGCCCATACAACTGCAGTTTCCGTTCTTTCACTATGAACAGGAGGTCATCGCGAGGACCAATGGCTTGTCTTATCCTTTGCCGTATTTCTTCATTGGTGATATGGTCTTTGTATGTGACGCCGAGGATCTTTCAAAAACATCTCATCTCTGTAGCTTGTATCCTTTTCTCCAAGTCCGCTGTTATGGTCCATGATTCGCAGGCATAGAGAAATATGGAGATCACCAGTGAGTGCAGCAGTCTGACGTTTGAGCTGAGTGCGATATTCTTGTCCTTCCAGATGAGCTTCAGTTTTGCCATCGCTGCTGTTGTCTGTGCAATCCTGGAGAGTATTTCAGGCTTCGATCCTTCATCTGTTACAGTTGCCCCCAAATACTTTAAGCTGTGGACTGTTTACAGCTTTGTACCTTGGACCCTGATGTCAGTGCCGATGCCATTGATGTTGTTGGTCATCATTTTGGTGTTCTCTGCACTAATTTCCATGCCATAGGCTGCAGAGCTTTCGTCACGGCTCTCTACTAAGCTAGTAATTCTTGTTCATTTCCTGCTAGTCCATCAATGTCATCAGCAAAACGTAAGTTGGTGATTTTTCTGCATCCGATGCTGACTCTTAATGTATGCTTATCAAGCGCGTCTGCCATGATTCTCTCCAGAAAGATGTTGAATAGTGTGGGAGAGAGCAGACAGCTTCGTCTGACTCTCACTGTCGTTCTGAACCAAACCCCTATGCTGCCGTTGAAGTATACTGCACTAGTGGCCTTGCCATAGAGATGCTCTATTAATGTGATGAGGTTGGCATTGATGTTGTACAGGCTCATGGTCGCCCACAAGGCTGCATGCCCTACCCTGTAAAATTCCCTCTTGTAATCCACGAAGATGTGGTACAGATCTTGCTGGTGTTGGATTTACTTCTCACACAATATCCTGAGGTTGAAGACCTGCTCTGTTGTGCTGCACCCTGATATGAACCCCGCCTGCTCCTCGGCAATGATCTTTTCAGCCTGTGGTTTTAATTTATTCGGCAGTATCCTTAACATGACTTCGCTTGGATGGCTTTTAAGACTGATTGTACAGTGGTTTTGACACTGTTGCAATTTGCATTTGTTGGGGAGGGTGATGGTCAGTGATCAGTTGTTTGTGAGGGCGCTAATCATTGCTTCTCCCCAAGCTTGGATTAGTTCTGCTGAGATATTGTCCACTCCTGCTGACTTACACTTTTTCAGTGATCTCACTGCAGCTTCTACTTTTTCGCAGATAATAGGGTGGTTGTCGTTGTTAGTTGCTAGAGGGACGTTCAGTACCTCTAAATCTATTGTGGCTCGGTGGTTGTTAAGTTCTGAGCAGTACTCTATCCATCTTTTCATAATATCTTTTTCTTCTGTGAGGCAGTTTCCGACTTTGTCCTGTATGGAGGTAACCAGCCGTTTTGTGCTTGTTAGAACATGGACCATTTGGTATGCTTTCCTGTAGTTGTTCCTCTTCAAGTTTCCCTCAATGTCTTTGGACATTCATTCTGTCCAGTTCTCTTTTGCTTTTTGAAGCTGTTCTTGACTTCCCGGTTGACTGCTTTGTACTGATCTGCCCCTTTTTTATCGTTCCTTTTCTTCTTCAGTTCCCTCCTCTTGTCACACATGTTCAGAACCTCAGCTGTGACCCAGGGTTTCATGACTGGGAAATGTCTACCGAGGGTATCGCTGGCTGTTTCGGTCGCCGCTGTATTAAAGGTGGTGATCAACGTGTCCACGTCGGTATTGTCAGCATCGAGGATAGTGAGCGGTGCAAATTTCCCACCAATCATTGCCTGGAAGGCTTTTGCTACTACGGGATCCTACAATTTCTCGAGATCAAATTGTATTCTTGTGTGGCTCTCTTTCTTGACCTTCTTTAGATGTAGGCTGAAGGTCATCATCACTAGATCATGGTCACTTCCTATGGGCGATGGGCAAGTCATCTAAACTTTCACCGGAAGGTAGACGCTCCCGCCCTCCACGAGTCTTCCAGCTATGGAAAACAGTGCGATGTTAACACGTCATCACTGTGCGGAAGAACTTTCGCGACGAAGTCAACGGCCAAGCGGAAAGGCTGCCAAACAGCTCAACGGCTACATGTTCGTGACCAAGGCGAGCCACCAAGTGGGAGGAAATCGGCTGTGATCAGGCCTGGAGAGGGTTGGGCTCCGCCAGGCGACAGCTGCCCTAGACATACCACATGAAAAATGACAACCATTACCCATCCCATACCGGCTCGGTCGTCGTCCGGTTCCACAACGACCGCGCCTTCCGTCGTGCACCAGGTAGAAAGTATATGACTGGTGCTCAGAGCAGCAAGATTCATGTAAGGAACAACATCACCGTTGGCACATGGAACGTGAGAACACTAAGAGAAACAGGAAAGCTTGAGAAGCTTACATATGAAATGAACAGATACCGCTGAAACATCCTAGAACTCTGTGAGATACGATGAAAGAAGATTGGAGGAACAACTACCATGGAAGGACACAAACTGTACTTCAGTGGCAGAGAAGACAAACATGAGCAGGGAATTGGTCTCCTTGTACACAAGGATAGTGTGAGTACTGTCATGGGATGTCGGCCAGTATCCAGCCGGCTCATCACCCTCCGCCTCAGGGCAATTCCATTCAACGTCATCATAATACAGGCATACGCCCCAACATCAGACTATGATGACGTGATTGTGGAAGACTTCTCTGACCAGATACAAGAAATTGTGGATAAAACACCGAGAAAAGACATTCTGGTTGTGCAAGGTGATTGGAATGCCAAGATAGGCGAGGACGCTTGCATGAACTGGAAAGGAATATGTGGGCACTGCTGCAATGCACAGACAAATGAGACAGGACTGAGGATCCTGGAACTCGCTAGTTATAACGACCTTATGCTGCCAGACACCTTTGGCCAGCACAAAGTATCCAGAAGATGGACATGGCACAGCCCATGCTGAGACCATCACAGTCAGATCGACTACATCATGGTGAAGAGGCGACAACAGTCAAGTATAATTACTATTTATACTATATAAAAAAAACAAGACGTTCAAGACCCAAGGGTAAAGTACCCGTACATGTCGTGAAATATGGGCATCACGCTACGAGCGACCAACAAAGATATATATTCATTTAGTAACTATATGTCAAGGTAATAAAACAAGCTACTCTAGTTAACGCTGCACGTGTCGAAAAAATCATATACATTGCCATCGTTTAATGCAAAACCGAATTTTTTTCTTGCCTTATTCCGTGACAAACATAGTTCAAGCTTATTTGTCTCTCATGAGTTTTAAAGGTTTTGAAATTTTGTGTTAAATGACATCGAATAGTTGCAATTACATATTTGCACCTCAAGCTTGTTTATACCTAAAGGCTCTTGATAAATTTGGTCTCAATCAGTCCAGTAGGCTTTAAGTGTTCATACTTCCCCTCAAAAACCATTAGATCAGTTGGTAGAGAGCATTCTTGCTTAATCAGCTAAATTTGTACAATATGATGCCTATCCGCCATCAAATGTGGCTGCAGTTCCTAAAAGTAGAAAACACAATCAAATTCTTATTTATAAAAAAAACACTGCAAAGAATCGTACTACATTTTTTAGGATGCATTTGGCCGATGTTGCTGAAATATAAAAGTCACCGTTACTAATACGAGAAACCTTTAAACGACATCTTTTCCACAATCTTGTCTTCATTTTTACCATACTTGACAGAAAGCAGCCCTGCGTGGGTTCGAGTCCAAGGCTCGGCTAGCGTGGGTACGTGGGAAAGCCTGCCAGTAGCTTCTCGTGGGGCGGTGGTTCTTCCCTGGATTTTCCAGGGTTCTTCCTCCACCAGTTATACTGGCCGCCATGTATAGCCTATCTAGTGCTGAAAAATGGCGTTAAACCCTAGAACAACAACAACAGAAAGCAGCCTGTTATGAACTCCTTTCATTATCGATCCGCCATCACATATGATATATGTTACCATAAAAGAGAAAGGTACAAGCGACTTTTACTAAAATCATGCTAACAGAATTTGACCAAACCTACAGAAACATCGTGGTGAAAATGGTTTTCAGATTTGTGAAACTGATGTGAAACTGATGTGTATATATCCGCCATCAAATATAGTTTCTAAAACAGAAAAGCCGTTAATCATCTTCTTCTCGAAAACCGCTGAGCAGGATTTGACCATATTCACGTGGGAATATTGGACAGTGGTGACTTTTAATTGCATTTCAAACAGAGAACTGTACAATAGAAAAGAGAGATAAATAATATGACTGAAATTAGATTTTATTAGTCCCATTATTACATTATTCATTTCATTATCATCACGAGAGCTAGGTTAGTGGTAGTGGGAATGTGTGAGTGTATGGTGTTACATATATGAGATTTAATTTTTATTTGATTTAAGTTGTATTTGATTTGATTTGATTGTTTGTGGGTCCTAGAATCTTTTTAATTTCTTTACATGTCAATATAATGTAATTTTGTTTACTAGGAATTTGATATTTTCCAGAAAATTCAGTTTGACCTGAGTTTTCCTTAGATGCCTAATAACAGAAACACCTGTTTCTATTTTGACATAGTTCCTCCCTTGATTGGGGTGGGGTGGGGTGGTCAAGTAAACGACTTTATCTATGAGTACAGTGATTGGTTCTTATCAATAACATACAGGAGCTATGTGACTTACGTGTAAACATGATCCCATCGTCCTCTATTTCGCAATGTATTTCGCAATTAGGCATTTCCAAAATTGCGAAATACTTAGTATTAATAGTGATGGAGAGAGAAAGAGAGAGAGAGAGAGAGAGAGATCAGAGTACAGGGCTTTTAAACACTTGATGTCAAGATGTTTTCTTCTGTTGTGACCAGGAATGAACCTTAGTTAATTTTTCTCCAAATTATTTGGACTCCTAAAGATTAATTAGTTTGTCTGGAAATATTATTGTATTCATACAGAATTCTTGAACAAGGACATTTATTGAAAATTATGTTTGGATTTCCAAGACCGGATGATAAATTATTGTGTTTGTACAAGGACAACACTGTACAGGATACAGCATACTTCGTCGGGACTCAAACTTGAATCAATAGAACATTTCAATATTAGGAGTGCAAAAAACTTTATTCGTGGATTATTCTTGTATTAATTTTGGAACTGATTCTGGAAACTGTAAGTTTTCATATTTTGTTATTTTTACAGTATTTTTCCAGGGAAATAAATTATTTGTTATATTTTCCAGAGCTTGTTGTTTTCACTCTTTATTGTGTTACTGTTTATTCGAGCCTAAACACATAACAATGGAATATTAGTGGCATATGTTAATAAATGTTATATTTGTGTAGTCTGCGATTTTCTCTTATTTTAGACTGCCGTGATTGTCTTCCTTCCTAAATATTCACCCTACCCTATCTAAAATATCTGACTGAGAGTAGTGGAGTGATGTAAGTGACCATGAATCTTGGAGACTCAATCGAGTGAACTTTCATAAAGAACACACAGGCACAATTGTACAAGGTCACATGATGCGACTGTGCCTGAAGTACGTAATGAATAAACATGTAGCAATTCAATGCTTAACAACTCTTTCTCCCTCGACGGCTATCATATATCTGCTGTTTTTGTAATTCCTGTGTGTATGGGAGTATTGTGACTACTTGTACATTTTCTTCTAGTAATGATGTCAATTCTTATTGAAACAATATTTTATCAGAGGATGTAAATAGTACTACTTCTAATAACTATACAACATTTCGTTTGAATAGGAAATTTTAAGGATAGCGAATTTAAATATTCACTATGTTATATTTAAAATAGACGAAATTAGGTTAATGTTTAGGGATTGTGTGAATCCTTTCTGAATTCTACATTTCATAATAACATATTAGGTATAGATAAGGAAGAACATAAATGGTCATGGATGGTGGTATTCTGTTATACATTGCACATTCATTAATACACATTCATTAATACAGTAGAAATAGACAATATAGAAGCATTGGATTGAAATATCATTTCCTCAGACCCTTACTTCTCTGTTCAACCACTCCGGTGGCCCAGGGGTTAGAGCGTCCGCCTCGGATGCGGGAGGTTGCAGGTTCGAACCCCAGCTGAGTCATATCAGTGACTTACAATAATGGTACAAACAGCTGCCTAGCTTGGCGCTCAGCATTTAGAGGTTAGTATTATGACTGGTCGGTCAGGTGTCGGGATAACGTGACTGGGTGGGACATCGTGCTACATGTCTGCGGCATGATGCCCCAGTGCTAGACATCACTATATATTGCAACGCTGCAGACATCGTATGGATGTGACTGAAAAACAGTAAAAGCTACTTTAAAAATCCAAATCACACTAACATATACATACACAGAAAACACACTTCTCTGTTCTGTATATAGACCCCCAAGTTTCAACTGTGAATTTGTTGATAAACTAGAAACTAAGACTTAAAATGCATTTCTAAATGAAATATGTGACAATCATTCTGGGTGACTTTATTATTGAACTGTTGAATAATCCTCATAAAAAACATGAAAATGTTTAGTAAAACTGAATTCCTGTACGGCTTGACTTAAACGCTTTTCGATCATATTAAAACAGAAATAAAATGCGACCAACATCCGAATCAACATAAACGGATAACTTCTGATATAAAGGTAACCAGCCATAAAAGGGGCATATTTCATAAAAAGTAAAAACTGGAAAACAGATAGCAAACATGAAAGTGAACTTCTTAATAAATGACTCGAAGAAAGGTATATATAGTTTTTAAAAACATTCTAGCTCATTGTGACAGTATCTGAATATTCAATCACAAAAGGACTTCATTCTAATACATTTGAGCCCTGACAATGTTGCTTCTACAATAAGTTGTTCTTTACCAATATAGAAATTATATACTATGACAGTGAATAAAATCGTTGTAACCCAAGCATAAACCCAATCTTAACTTTATAAAGGCCAGAGTTATTGATGATCTACAATATATTCAAGATATTGTGAAAGTGACCTTCTCTGCACTCTTATCATAATCAACACAAAAGCGTCATGTAGTACCGATGATGTCGGAGCAAATGTACTACAGTTATCAGCACAAGTTATTAAACTGTTATCTGCTTTCTTAATCTCTGCATTAATTCAGGTGTCTTTCCACATAAACAAAGAAATGCTAAAATTGCTCTTGTTTAAAACAAGGCTCCTGCAGGGGTCCTGGAAATTATAGAACCATTTCAAAACTATCAACATTATCAAGAAAGATTTAGAAAACATACAGCGAAACAGGTTTATGATTACTTTAAAACATTTTTCCTACGCAAGGATAAGTCATATCAAAGAGCCCTCACAAAACTAACGGATCAATCAATGGAAAAAATGAATAATATCAACTTAACTGGCATGCTATTTATTTTAAAAGAACATTTGATCAAGTTTCGTGTAATATTCTCCTAAGTAGACAACATTGCTATAGATTTCATGTCCATACAAAGCATGTTAGTTTAATTCATATTTATGTGGTAGGGAAGTCTATATGGGAAATGTCCACCCTATCCACTGTTACATAAGGCACGGTATTCGACAATGCTCTGTTCTCGGTCCCTTCTCGTTCTTTTATTTATCAGTGTACTTCCACTATGTATTTAACATACAAATACTGAAGGTTCGCAGATGATGCAACAATTTCGTCATCGAGTTGCAATATTTACATCAAAGAATGCAAACTTGGGTCAGATCTTACATCGAAGAATGGTCAAAACAAAACAGGAATGTAATAAGTGAATCTAAGACAAAACTCATGCTTATGGGACATCCAAAACAGGTTTGAAGTTAAAGAAGAGAGATATATCACTGTAAGTTAATAATAAGAACAAGCTGTCAGTAGTAATCACTGAAAGAAGTCTGAAGTGGACAAACAGACACTTCAACTACTGTATATCCCTCACATAAAAAATTTCATTGCTTTGAATAATGAAAAGTACCTGACACAAGAAGTCTTTGGGATAATGCTTATGTTCTTCCAAAGACTGACTAATGTTCAACCAGATGGGGATACGATTCTAGTTCCCAACTAGACAGAATTCCCGAGCTTCCAAACCGAGCAGCTCGTCTGATTCTTGATATGACCATTGATGCATCATAATTAAAATAGTTTGATATGACCATTGACGCATCATAATTAAAATAGTTTGATATGACCATTGACGCATCATCATTAAAATAGTTTGATATGACCATTGACGCATCATAATTAAAATAGTTTGATATTACCATTGACGCATCATCATTAAAATAGTTTGATATGACCATTGACGCATCATCATTAAAATAGTTTGATATGACCATTGATGCATCATCATTAAAATAGTTTGATATGACCATTGATGCATCATCATTAAAATAGTTTGATATGACCATTGATGCATCATCATTAAAATAGTTTGATATGACCATTGATGCATCATCATTAAAATAGTTTGATATGACCATTGATGCATCATCATTAAAATAGTTTGATATGACCATTGATGCATCATCATTAAAATAGTTTGATATTAAAATAGTTTGATGTGACCATTGATGCATCATCATTAAAATAATTTGATGTGACCATTGATGCATCATCATTAAAATAGTTTGATGTGACCATTGATGCATCATCATTAAAATAGTTTGATGTGACCATTGATGCATCATCATTAAAATAGTTTGATGTGACCATTGACGCATCATCATTAAAATAGTTTGATGTGACCATTGATGCATCATCATTAAAATAGTTTGATGTGACCATTGATGCATCATCATTAAAATAGTTTGATGTGACCATTGATGCATCATCATTAAAATAGTTTGATGTGACCATTGATGCATCATCATTAAAATAGTTTGATGTGACCATTGATGCATCATCATTAAAAAATAGTTTGATGTGACCATTGATGCATCATCATTAAAATAGTTTGATGTGACCATTGACGCATCATCATTAAAATAGTTTGATGTGACCATTGACGCATCATCATTAAAATAGTTTGATGTGACCATTGACGCATCATCATTAAAATAGTTTGATGTGACCATTGACGCATCATCATTAAAATAGTTTGATGTGACCATTGACGCATCATCATTAAAATAGTTTGATGTGACCATTGACGCATCATCATTAAAATAGTTTGATGTGACCATTGACGCATCATCATTAAAATAGTTTGATGTGACCATTGACGCATCATCATTAAAATAGTTTGATGTGACCATTGACGCATCATAATTAAAATAGTTTGATGTGACCATTGACGCATCATCATTAAAATAGTTTGATGTGACCATTGACGCATCATCATTAAAATAGTTTGATATGACCATTGACGCATCATCATTAAAATAGTTTGATATGACCATTGACGCATCATCATTAAAATAGTTTGATATGACCATTGATGCATCATCATTAAAATAGACGATATCATGACGTTTCAGACGTATGAAATGAGATGCTACAAAGTTCATGACTAAGTTTTTCCACTAAAGGTCTTCTCACTCTAATTGCAGGTCGATTTTTAACAACAATTTAGGATCGCCAAAACCTTGCACCCAATATATCGTTCACCAGTTTTCACTGGATCTGCTGATTCAGCTTAATAGGTTCAAAGGAAATATATCGAATTTAGGGGCTAAAATGTGGAACACACCTCCTGCTCCCATTGGATCTGCTAATTCACTTAAATCCTTTCAAAGGAAGTATATCGAATTTAGGGGCTAAAATGTGGAACACACCTCATGCTCCCATTGGATCTGTTAATTCAGTTAAATCCTTTCAAAGGAAGTAAATCGAATTTAGGGGATACAGTATGGAACACACCTCTTGATCACATTGGATCTGCTGATTCAGTTAAATCCTTTCAAAAACTGAACAAGCGGTTGGTTTTTAAAACCTACACGTTAACGAACAAGAAAATGATAAGTTTGAGGTATGGAATTCATCGTAAATGTTACTCTTTAAGTATATCGCTTGTTTGTTTTGCATCTTCTACATTAGCATATTTATAAAAGAATGTGTAATATGTCTTATAATTTAGTGAATGAACACCACCATACATTTGAATGTAATGTTGTTTTATGAATAAGTATAATACTGATGCAAACTTTACTACATGCCAGATTGTTGCAAAACAGTCCAAAGGTATTTAACGATATTAGCTGCATTTTCATTTCAAATAACAAAATAGTTAAAATATTTATTACCCTTATTTACAAAAATGTTGTACCTATCGCAAATTAATTTAAATATAAAAAATATAATTATGTATGAATATATATTAATTAATGATCATTAAATCACATCGTTAACGAACGCAACTTATTTCAACGTCGTGGCCAAGAGATGTCTTGTAAATGTTATCCAGCCAACACTCAAATTTTATATTAAAAACAATTCTTATATATATATATATATATATATATATATATATATATATATATATATATATATATATATATATATATATATATATATATATATATATATTAGATCTGCAATCGGGTGTAGATCCCCTAGTGCGTTTGGAGCTGGCCCACAACACTCTCCAGCGGTGCACCGACTGTACTGCTCAGACTTAGCCAGGAACCAATTAGCTTTTTCCACTGATCATTTCGCTTCCTCGGAATCTAATCTGATGCTTCCTATGCGTCTTTGCTAACCATGGTGTCTGCGGTTAGGTCCTGTAATTCCCATGCCACACCAAAAGGTCACTGCTACAAAGCCATGGAAACCTATCTCCAGTGGTACATTCCAGGACTATCATTCATTCTACTTATACTCATCGATGATGAGCCGATACCTGGCCAATTTCATATCACAGGCATAATTCATTTTAGCTTCCCATGCCACAGTGCAATAAAAGGTCTGAAGTAGGCGTTGTAAATATCTCTTGAGAACTTCATCTGTCCTTTTACATCTCACTGCATCTCCCATTCCTGCTCTCTTTTGCAAGACGTACTTCTTTCTTGACCATAACACGCTTGTCTTCAATGCTTGCTGCTTGTCATGTATGTCGAGCCAGACTTCCCACTTCCAACCTTCCTTTTGTAACTGTGCCTACCCTGTCAATATGTTTCAGTATGGATTCTGCCTCAGACTTTCTACCTGTCCACACCTCAAATTCTACTTCTCTCACCTTCATAGATAATGCACATTATTAGATTTTGAAAGGAATGGCGAATTAGATGAAATATATTATGGACAAGTAATCTTGAATGACAATCATAAAAGTGAGGAAAAATATTTACTCGTGATGGGAGTCCCTGAGAGAGAAATGTTAATGATATTGTTAATGATAATTGGTGTAATATATGACCAGTGTGACTGGTAGCCAAGTGTGCTGGTGTAATCTTTTAGCCGTGGGTTAATTGTGGGTTTTGTAATACCCAACGTTTTGGAATTGTAAAAATATTTTGTATGATATTTGTCCCTTTGTTTTCATCGTTTTACTACTTGAGAAAAATATCTCATTATACACTATTGGGGTTAATTAATGTTAAGTATTTGAGTAAAACACATCATTATTTTTGTCGTGTGAATTTACTGTGAACCATTAACATTTGTCCTTGTACTGTGTAAAGTCATTTACTTGTATTCACATTATGTTACATTATTAAGTATGTGCGGCTTGTGTTAATTTGTCCAATATTTGGATCTTATAACGCACGTACTAATCGTTAATTATTTCTTTATTTGAGTCATTTATCCATCAACATTGTATTTGTATCCCCATCAATAGGGTTCTGCTGTAAATCCGAAATCCAACCAGGTTATCATGTTACATAGTTCAGTCACATAACAATGACCCACACAGTATAGATTAGCAGCTGAAAACTGTTACCTCACGAAGTCACCATGTAAAATTATGATATTTCAATGTTACACTTAACTAAATATATATATTTATCTACACAGATCAAACTCCAGCAGACTTTAAGAAAAATTTATTCTAAAAAATTTTAAGGTCAGAATAAGGTTGTATCTTGAACTCAGAATTAGTAAACATGCTTAGCGCCAAATGATAGTACTCTTAGAATATGATCTAAATTCAGATATTAGCTATGTAATAGGTTGTTTGCAAACTAACATGACATTAGTCAGGTAGGCAATAAATTCAATTACAGACCAAGGTCAACAACACAATATAGATATAAATAACATATTATCATGGAGAAAAGCCAACACACTATACATATTAAATATACACAACATTGTTTTAAGTATTTTATATTTGTAATGTATCTTTTATATCTTTCAAACCCGTTCCGGTGGATTAGAGCGTCCGCCTCGAATGCGAGAGGTCGTGGGTTCGATCCCCAGTTGAATCGTACCAAACACTTCTAAAAATGGTACTAACAGCTGCCTCGCTTGGCGTTCAGCACGAAGAAGTGTTAGGACTGGTCGACCTGGTGTCAGTATAATGTGACTGGATGGGACATCATGCTACATGTCTGCGGCATGATGCCCCCGTGCTAGACATCACTATAAATTGTCACATCTGCAGATATTGTAGCGATATGACTGAAAATTGTTAAAGCTACGTTATAAATGCAAATCGCACAGACACACACACACACACACCTTTCAAATCCATGTATTATCTTATTAGTCGGTCTTAATAAAGAGATTTACTCAGAGAATACGTCTGACTTTCTTCACTTATACTGATCAATGGATCATTTGTCCACTGGTCAATATTTCTCTATTTTGCTTCGATGGTCCATTTTGTGTTTTAGTTATTCTGTGTTTTCATTTATTCAGCCTGTTTTGTGCCTGCAGTTCTATGTATAATTATCTCTGGTCCAGTTTTTCCAGAACTCCCTGAGCATTATTCACTGATTGATTTTGTAAAGCCATCTCATAAGATGTTGTTGCGGGTTTTAGAATGCACAAGGGTAAGTTTAGTTTATGAAATAAATTATCGCAGAACACAATGTAATATTCAGAAATTTTAATGAAATATAAACTTCAATCATTAATTTTGTTCTGGGTGACCTGATCATGTGACAGGAATCTTTAAATCTATTTTTAATAATTAAAGTTAGTTTGTATCTCTTTTATTTAAAAAGTGAAACAGTATCTACAATTCAAATACCAAAATATAAAGAATGAATGTAACAGTGAAAGTATAACTAGCACTTAAAGGCAATTCGACTTGCAAACAAAAACAGATATCTGCTGTCTGTAGATGACATTTATCTGTGACAATGAGTCCATCTGTGACAATGGTTGATACAAAACCAAATGTATCTGACCTCCTACTCATCCACAAATAACATTCATCTGTGTGAATGGTTCGAACACAAATAGAAATATATACCCTCTGTAAAGAACATGCAATAATTCAAAACACGAAAACCAGCGTTGGTTCATTGAACTGGGCTATGAGTAAAATAAAATAATTATACAGAACGAAGGCTAATGATTAATATTTCAGCATATGAACTAGTGCCCGATGCAAGTACCCGAGCAACAACTGGTTTCGGTTTATTTTACCTTCGCAACAATATTTCTTATAGGTTCATTTTGTTTATTTTATCGTTGCAACAGTAAGATATAATTTTGGCGCTACGAATATAAAAATTGCTGCTGCATCAATGATATTACCGTTTAGACAAGTGAATTTTTTCCAACGGTTGATTATCGTTGCAACGGTATTTGGTTGCATTTGCAATGACAACGGTTTTGGCAAAATGGCAATTGTAATGTTTATTGCTGCAGCAGAACAAAATTACTGTAATATGAACAAACGTTTTACTGCAGCTATCTTGGATACAGATGCAACTTTAAACATGGTTAGCACTAATAATTTTGAGCCCTTTGGGTACACCATAACCTTTGCCAGCGAGAGTACTGGTTGGTGATTCACATGTTTCAATTACCATGTGTGTGGGTCTGACTGACATACGTTGATTAGCCTACATGCCACAGATCTTAGTAAACCTTTGAGATATCATACGACACCTGCATATCAAATTAGGTTAGATTTGGTTGGTTGGTTGGTTAATGATAGATTTACATCGCACCATATCTGTGAGGATATACAGAGCCAAAACAAAGGTTATATGAAAGAAAATATTATCAGAAAAACAGAAAATTTGATATGGCGATACTAGGTGAAAGTTTATGATGTAAATGGTGTCTATAACGGGTACTTAGATGATAATAGATACATAAGATGATTTAAGAGTGTCGATGTTGGTTATAAATACTCAAAGGAATCAGCATTATACACAAGCTATCTTTCTAAATAAAAGTTAACTTCCTACAAGAATTTTTAAATACATTACACATTTACCATATCCTGAAGTTCATACCTGTGCTGAACATTACAGTAACGATCGCGTGTTGATTGGAGGTCAATACAATTTATCTTACGTGCGTCACTGTAACAGTCCATTACAAGAAACTCACACAGGTGGGTCTTGCGTCCTTTCAAATGTAGGACCAATCCTAATTCTTTCAATGCCTAGTTTAGATTTGGTCATGCAAATATCGGATATATACTATTCATAAGGGGAATTCCTTTTGGGGACTCCATACATTGACCTTGTCTATCATATTTACCATGTAATACTCAAGACATTTTGCTCAGAAGCCGAAGTCAATTGCTAGATATTTATTTGTCGCCCTTGAAAATCGTATTAAGGTCATATGACTTATCAGGTCTTATAATCTTCAAAAGGCACCTACATACAAATCGGGTTTTGTTAGGTTGAATTATTAGACAAAAAATATGTTCGATAATGCAAAAGACAGAAAAAGTAGATACTACGGATGTACATCATAGCAGCGTTATGGAGAAGGATAAGATGGTTGGTTTATTTAACACCAAGTCAACATATTTCGTGCATATAAAAATCATTTTTTTCTCTCTCGAGAAGTCGAGATATTCGGCGCAAATCATCCTGGTACAGCTTCTTGTGAATTTGGACATCGTCTTCTTCCTTTATGTCGTAAATACTCCAAACTGGATATAAATAAACGAGTAAAATGAGCTGGTGAATGACTATTCTTTTTTGCTAATTGTTTTTCAGATTAATAATAAATAATGTGTGTTCAAAATACACGAGGTTTAAAAATTTTGATCAGAAGACTAATAAATACATGAATTAGTACTTGTTTCGCTCTAGGCTCACGACCTGATAATTTCTAAGACCATTACTAGTTGTAGACAGATACATGTAAATACAATAATATGCTTAATATCATTTGACTAGAAAATAAAATCGAGCTTATTAACACAACCATATTTGTATATATCAGAAAATTCGACTGAAACTAATTTATTTTTAATGCACACTGTCTCAATACCCTTATGACAGTACCAGAGAGAGAGAGAGAGAGAGAGAGAGAGAGAGAGAAATCTTTTTTTTTATTCTCAATGAACACCGTCTTAATATGAGTATTATCAAAGAAAGACAGAGACACAGACAGCGATATTGTGTGCAATCAGATGAGGACATACCCTGAAATACTTTAATTAAAAATCTTTACAACATATAAGCATTCAACGAGCAGTTTCAAATCCGAAAGGTATTTGCTTTTGTGTATGAAAATAAATAGAACTTGCTTAAGGCCTCCCTAAACATAATCAATTTTCTTTTCAGTACAAATAGCCTCTCGAAAAGCATTGAATCATCGTCCGACATGAATCTGAACACGTACAATGAACTGCCGAATAAAAGTGACATATTTGAAAAGAACGAGATTTGGAATAAACAGTCCATTGTTTTTTTATTCACGTGCTTAAAATATTAAATGAAATAGCTGCGTGGGTCTTTCAGCAGTCTTTTCATAAACGTAAATGACAAAGTATACATATTTACAGTCTGGATACGATTGAATACAATTTTCCCTGTGTCATTAGTAACACGTACTGTATGACTTTAGTATTGACATTGTATGGAGTAAATGTTTTACAATAGCATGGTATAATTCAGCTTGTAAAAAGGTCTTTCTTGCTTATATCTAACAAAGTAGGCAAAGCAACTTTAGGATTATTATAATATCGTTTCCTTGTGCTGCCACATAGCTATTCCTTACTACTCATTGGTTTCCAATTCAAACTGAAAGGTGTCAGAATTGGTTATATGTGAAAGAAAATGTGAATTATGTTCCTAACAATAATACATAGGTAATGAATTTCATAATATTTTTCTTTCAGTATGACCATTGTTTCTGAAATAAGAAAACAATATAAAAATAAGCCATTTTCAAAAATGTTAATGTATATAAATTTTGTGTTTTGCTAAATAATATAAATATTATCGTATGTGTAGGATTAAATAAATTTAAAAAACTGACATTTAAACCATTTCGTTCCCGTATAAGCTCAAAATTGTTATGTCTATCACCGCTTCATTTCGATTTCTTATGCATGTCCAAAATTTTGATCAGGATATCTCTCAACTTAATCCATTTTCTATTCGCTGTACCGCAGTTATTAATAATTTGTATTTGTACTGGTGCTATGTATATTGATAGACCCGTGTTGGCAATCAAATTAAGTGCAGTTCTGTTTCGATACAAGTGCTCATTTGTGTCTGTATTTAAAAATTGTTGCTAATTAAGGTTTTGTAAGTGGTACTATATTGGTAAGAATTTATACGTGACTTCACTTCACTTTAACACGTTTTTCCTGGGTACAGCTACATCGCCCTTTTGGGTGGAGAATTTAGAACTTACAGCATTGATTTGCGTGGTACTAAACGTTTTCCAAAAGAAATCATGAAAAGGTCCGCATTTATATTCACTAATTATAGTGTCTAATCTTCACTGTCAAGATGGCAAATATGACATGAATTGGAAGGGATACAACATGGGAATTAAGTAGGGAAATTAGTCAAGAGTTTAAAATATATTCGGCATCTGCAGGATCTCTGTGCTATATCAAAATGTGAGAACAAATGAAGTGTTTTGTGTATCTGGATGATAATAACGGAGGAGGTATGATGGACGGATGCAATGCAAAACTGGAGGAAGATGGTGGGAGTTTTCAAAATGCCGTCGTAGTCTCCTGATGAAATAATCAACATCACAAGATAAGTATTCCTTACTTACAGATAAGAATTCCATTGAAAACAGTATCGAATTCTAAAAACAAAATGCACATCGTTCTCAAAACTCTAACATGATTATTTTTGTGACTGAGCTAGCGTATTTCCTTCTCTCTGTCAGGGTAATGGCATATGTGGAGACCCAGGTTGGCCGGAGTGGCCTAAAACTCTTGCATTGACCGGTCACTTGTATCTCACATGTGACCGCGTGAATTCGTGTTCCGAACTGGGCCGGTGTGGGTATCTGAGAAAGCTTGCCAGTAGCTTCCCCTGGGTCTGTGTTTCTTATAGGATTTCTCTAAGGGTTCTTCCTCCACCAGTTAAACGGGCCGCTATGTGTTGTCTATCGTATACTGAAAAGTCTAGCCAAACCGCCCAAAATCCCAAACTTAACAAACTGGCATGTGTGCATGGAGAGTACATTTAAAAGTACCAATATCTATTGTATAAGTAGCACGAGTTACAATCAGAGTTGTTCTTTGTTCTACTTGCTTTTCTTTTCTCCTTGAATAAAATCTGGTATACCTACTGGGTGTAAAAATTGTAGAAAGTTATCATTTCGCTTCATGGAGTAGTTGTCACAGGTTAATTCAAGATGAATTAGTCTTAAAATAGTCTGGAACTTCGACCGGCTGAATGAAAAAGAATAAAAACTATGCAATTAACAACAATATGGTGGCATGATTTTCGCTACTCTGTGGTCATCGATAGTTAGTCAAAACAGTGTTTTAAACAAGCGTCCTCGTACGAATGAAAAGTTAATGCCCATAGCAAGCAAAATTGAATGACCATTTGCTATTGGACGTGCTACATTTTCAAAATAGTGAATTCGATGATGTTCACGTACCTTGACATGAAAGTAAAACGTTGTCTACCTAGGCTGCTACTATTATTCGAATTATCTTCGTACTTATATGTAACGAATAATCTGATTGGATCCGATTCTCTGCTCTGCATCTAACCAGATAGCAGAGCGGCTGATAATGTTTTGGCTGGCTACATACCCCCTGGGTCGGTGTGGAATAACGTGGATCTACGAAAGATGGCTAGCGATGATTGACAAACAGTTTCTGGCAATTGTGCTATACGATTTAGAGTTCAGGTGCAAAAAAAAACTCACAAAAAAACCCCAAACAACCGATACATTCTTTAACAGTGGACTTGTTAATACAAGACGGCACAAAGTGATATTGTTTCCCTGCTTACGATTTCAATGCTGTAGATGAACACAACGCAGTTGCCTATTTTCTTTCAATGTGATTCAAAAAATGAATTACAAAAATGTAAGGAAAATTGGTTTCAATAGATTGCCAATAACAGGATAATTAAAAAAGGACCATTATTAATCATTATGTGATTTGTTGTTTTCATCATTATATAATACATTCAGCACATCTCATTGCAACTAAACTGATACAATTTTCTGCGATGTGAAAAATTCAAATTTACCGGTGATGTCTTTAAAAGTAAACATTGATATGTATACTAACTGTTGTTAAGTTTGCAACTTAGACTCGAGTACCCGATGCTTTTTATCGTACTTTCGTTCACTGCATTAACCGCAATGAACGTTTATGTCGTTTAAAAGCGTAATACATTATTTGTAACACCTCCAAACAGTGCTTTACTTTGTCAAGAGTGTAATAACATGCCTCCACATTTTAAAGCAACTCTTGGCATGAGCATTTCTTCATTAAGATGTTACCTTTATTCCTTTAGTGCCTTCTTCTGTAGTCTCTTCAAACGATTTATGTAACCTATCTTCTCTACAAAAAACATAGCTGAGACTGTTTGAGCCGATCATTTCCACCTGACTTAAAATAGCATGCTATCTTAGTTTAGATTTTAACACGCGCATCGTCGAGTATATTTGTCACGCAAGTATGTGAAAGCGATTTGATCACGTGTACTTGTGTATATGTTAAATGTCAGTATAATTTGCATATCCCTTTAGGTCCCTGTTACATCGTATACTTTGTAAAATTTGTACAGTACCTTGCAAAACTGAGATTCAGTTTGAAAATTCACATATTTCAATGAATCTATCAGAGTCTTGATCTGCCAATGAAATCTTTGCACACAGCAGTAGTATCATCATTAAAATAAGATTGAGAGGTAATGGTTTTAGTTTCATTCACTTTGAAAACAATGTCCATTTTGTTTTCATAATAACATGTAATCAGCACAATTACTCTAAATCTGTATGAACACATGCAATGAGGTGTTGTCTGTCTATTAGCATACGTTGATAAACTGATTACAATTTATGCCATTAACATGACACTTATTATTTATCTCTTGGATATTTCGGACTTTGAAGTTCTTTCAGTAATTTACAAATACCAACTTTGATAATGATATTTCACTTTTAAAACTATCAGTTTCAAATGTGCATAAATATAAAAAGGTTTTGTGACCGAAGATATTTTGTTGCAAAAGTATCACATGTATTAACCTTTAAAATGCATGTAATTACAAACTCTAATTGTTATCAATATTTATTTATAAACACACTGGTCATATAATGGAATTTCTCATTTAGCCATTAGAGCCGAGTAGATTTTGAACTATCAGATCCATTTTGACGTCTTTATCACTTATAATGTTTTATAACCCACGTACTGTTATCAGGTATTGTATCCATCACTGACATACGTTTGTGATTTTTAAGAATTAAAATGGAAAAAGATTTACTGATAATAGTGTACTGATGTTTCTCATTGTGAATTTATTGGAATATGGTTATTCAAATTGAATTTATATCATTCTTTTAATTTTTTTTGCGTCGCTGTACAATACGCAATACTGGGTTAGCTTTATGCACGAACGCTGTTGCCTATTACCAGTATGCGTCTAAAGTCTGCGCAGGTTTGGTCAGGAAAGACCTGCATGCAGCTAAATTGCACATTGTAATGAATTGGAGACATCAGAGAAACATATCATCATGCCGTATCAACACAGACTAGGGGGAGGGGGATTATCGGACTAGCTTTTTATTTGCAAAGGAATAAAATCTAACCAGTTAGCTGCCATAAACACGTATTAATGTTGCACATTTAAATTAAACATAATGTCAAATTAAGGAAAGTATATGCTACTATAATGTGACCTTTATGCGATAACTTGATAATAATAGATGTCGTGTAATTTGATACCCCATACGACATAATGCTTTTAGGTGAATAGTCCATGCATACAAATATGAATGCATTTAGTCACATATCCACATCTATAATGTACTAAAATGATAAATATTCATGAAATGCAGTATTCATTCACAACATCTGTTGGCATTACCTAAGAATTCATCATTATCATTTAGTTCTCTTAGAATGTGTCTAAAATTGTCAGTACCCAAAAATGCAAAAAATTATTATTCGACAAGACAATTTACTCTGATCGACCTAGCTACGGTCAGATTTCGAGTCGGAAATTATTATTTATGAATGATAAATCAAATCTGAATCGAAGACTATCTCATTATTTACTGTCTGTCCTGAATAAATGTATCGATAAGAGTGGACTTTGTTGTTGGCCCTGTTAATATTTGTATTATTTTTCAAGCTATCTAAGTACACACTTCAGACGGAGTGGCTTGTCATTAGCAAAGTCGTCTTTTTTTACTGATCATTAAAATGTGCTTGAGTATCATTTAAAGTCGGTGTAAAACCAAAACATTTTTCACTCGCTCGTAAGGAGGTGACATTTTCAATGCGTGGTATGCTGTTTTCAATTTACAACAGTATTCATCATTTTGACACCGATCCTCATATTTCGTTCCGGAATGTGAAAAAATAATGCTTAATTATGCATCGATGTTCTTCCGCTCGTCCCTCTGATACACGTACACATTTAAAGGATTATATTGTTGTGCCGATAATGTAATTTGTATAACTTACCGTATATAACGTCGTTACGTGTTATCGTATATGCCCGTGTCTTGCATATTACACGGTGTTAGATGTATTTTCACTTGATCGGAGTCGATGTGGTACCAGCTGTAGAGCTAACCATAGAAGTTGATCATGGGAGCTGTAAAGCTGAACCATAACAACCGCAGAACTGAGTTAACACTGTTGCTGGTCGAGTAGCAGGTGATCGGGCGTTGCTGACCGATTGGTGGGCGCTGATTGCTTGATTGACCAAGGAATTGAATGTTGGTCGGTGACTACCTGGAATACTGACTGCTTTACTGACCAGTGTGACTGGTAGCCATGTGTGCTGGTGACAGAGTGATTAATTCCATACATGTAATCTTTTAGCCGTGGATTAATTTTGGGGTTTGTAATACCCAGTGTTTCAGGGCTGTTAAGATATTTTATACGTTATCTGTCCCTTTGTTTTCATCATTTTACTATTTGAGTAAAATACCTCATTATCCACTATTGGAGTGAATTCAATTTTAGTATTTGAGTAAAACACATCATTCTTTACGTCGTGTGAAATTACTGTGAATCCTTCACCTTTGTCCTTTTACTATGTAAGGTCATTTATCTGTATTTTCATTTGTTGCATTATTAGGTTCGTGCGGATTATGTTAATTTGTCCAAGATTTGGATCTTATACACGGACGTATTAATCATACTTCTTTTCTCATTCAAGTCATTCATCATTAAACATTGTATTTGTATCCCCATCAACAGGGTTCTGCTGTAAATCCGAAATCCAAACAGGTTATCTTGTTACATAGTACAGTCAGATAACAACGACCCACACAGATATCCAATGACCATTAAATCAGTAGTGTACATTGCTTCAGGTAGGTGATATTATATTCAAACACCTTTGACTATGCAATACAATTACACTCTTGCTTTGGAAGAAGGGGTTAATGTCTCTTATAGTCTTTTACCAGCTACTTGTTAGCTATCCCCATTTACCTGACAAGATAGGGGCTATCAGAATATAACCCCTTTTACTTATCTTTATTCTGGTCAAAGTAGTATAGATTAGTAGCTGACAATTGTTACCTCAAGAAGTCACCATGTAAATTTATGATAATGCAATGTTGCACCTAAATATATATATATATATATATATATATATATATATATATATATATATATATATATATATATATATATATATATATATATATATATATCAAACTCAAGCAAACTGTAAACACAATTTGTTCTACAAAATTTTAAGGTCAGAATAAGGTTGTATCTTGAACTCAAAATTAGTAAACATGCTTACCGCCAAATGATAGTACTCTTAGAATATAATCTAAATTCCAATATTAGCTATGTAATAGGTTGTTTGCAAACGAACAAGACATTAGTCAGGTAGGCAATAAACTCAGTTTGGGACCATGGTCAACTACACAATATAGATATAAATAACGTATCATCATGGAGAAAAGCCAACACACCATACATATTAAATATCCATAACACTGCTTTAAGTATTTTATATTTGTAATGTATCTTTTATATCTTTCAAACCCGTTCCGGTGGATTAGAGCGTTCGCCTCGAATGCGAGAGGTCGTGGGTTCCATCCCCGGTTGAATCATACCAAACACTTCTAAAAATGATACTAACAGCTGCCTCGCTTGGCGCTCAGCACGAAGAAGTTAGTGTTAGGACTGGTCGACCTGTTTTCAGTATAATGTGACTGGGTGGGACATCATGCTACATGTCTGCGGCATGATGCCCCAGTGCTAGAAATTGTCACATCTGTAGACATCGTAGCGATATGACTGAAACATTGTTAAAGCTACGTTATAAATACATTGTATTTGTATCCCCATCAACAGGGTTCTGCTGTAAATCCGAAATCCAACCCGGTTATCTTGTTACATAGTACAGTCAGATAACAACGACCCACATAGATATCCCATCGACCATTAAATCAGTAGTGTACATTGCTTCAGGTACGTGATATTATATTTAAACACCTTTGATTATGCAATAAAATTACACTCTTGCTTTGGAAGAAGGGGTTAATGTCTCTTATAGTCTTTTACCAGCTAATTGTTAGTTATCCCCATTTACCTGACAAGATAGAGGCTATCAGCATATATCCCCTTTTACTTATCTATATTATGGTCAAAGTAGTATAGATTAGTAACTGAAAATTGTTACCTCAAGAAGTCATCATGTAAAATTATGATAATTCAATGTTACACCTAACAATATATATATATATATATATATATATATATATATATATATATATATATATATATATATATATATATATATATATATATATATCAAACTCAAGCAAACTGTAAACACAATTTGTTCTACAAAATTTTAAGGTTAGAATAAGGTTGTATCTTGAACTCAAAATTAGTAAACATGCTTACCGCCAAATGATAGTACTCTTACAATATAATCTAAATTCAGATATTAGCTATGTAATAGGTTGTTTGCAAACTAACATGACATTAGTCAGGTAGGCAATAAATTCAATTACAGACCAAGGTCAACAACAAAATATAGATATAAATAACATATTATCATGGAGAAAAGCCAACACACTATACATATTAAATATACACAACATTGTTTTAAGTATTTTATATTTGTAATGTATCTTTAATATCTTTCAAACCCGTTCCGGTGGATTGGAGCGTCCGCCTCGAATGCGAGAGGTCGTGGGTTCGATCCCCGGCTGAATCATACCAAACACTTCTAAAAATGATACTAACAGCTGCCTCGCTTGGCGCTCAGCACGAAGAAGTTAGTGTTAGGACTGGTCGACCTGTTTTCAGTATAATGTGACTGGGTGGGACATCATGCTACATGTCTGCGGCATGATGCCCCAGTGCTAGAAATTGTCACATCTGTAGACATCGTAGCGATATGA
Source organism: Sinohyriopsis cumingii (assembly GCA_028554795.2). Lineage (NCBI taxonomy): Eukaryota > Metazoa > Mollusca > Bivalvia > Unionida > Unionidae > Sinohyriopsis > Sinohyriopsis cumingii. Next base: position 37,307,636 of record CM068833.1, read on the forward strand.
CTGAAACATTGTTAAAGCTACGTTATAAATACATTGTATTTGTATCCCCATCAACAGGGTTCTGCTGTAAATCCGAAATCCAACCCGGTTATCTTGTTACATAGTACAGTCAGATAACAACGACCCACATAGATATCCCATCGACCATTAAATCAGTAGTGTACATTGCTTCAGGTACGTGATATTATATTTAAACACCTTTGATTATGCAATAAAATTACACTCTTGCTTTGGAAGAAGGGGTTAATGTCTCTTATAGTCTTTTACCAGCTAATTGTTAGTTATCCCCATTTACCTGACAAGATAGAGGCTATCAGCATATATCCCCTTTTACTTATCTATATTATGGTCAAAGTAGTATAGATTAGTAACTGAAAATTGTTACCTCAAGAAGTCACCATGTAAAATTATGATAATTCAATGTTACACCTAACAATATATATATATATATATATATATATATATATATATATATATATATATATATATATATATATATATATATATATATATATATATCAAACTCAAGCAAACTGTAAACATAATTTGTTCTACAAAATTTTAAGGTTAGAATAAGGTTGTATCTTGAGCTCAAAATTAGTAAACATACTTACCGCCAAATGATAGTACTCTTACAATATAATCTAAATGCAGATAATAGCTATGTAATAGGTTGTTTGCAAACTAACAAGACATTAGTCAGGTAGGCAATAAACTCAATTTGGGACCATGGTCAACCACACAATATAGATATAAATAACATATTATTATGGAGAAAAGCCAACACACCATACATATTAAATATCCATAACATTGCTTTAAGTATTTTATATTTGCAATCTATCTTGTATATCTTTCAAAACCGCTCCGGTGGCATAGTGGTTAGAGCGTCCGCCTCAAATGCGGGAAGTCGTGGGTTCGATCCCCGGTTGAATCATACCAAACACTTCTAAAAAATGGTACTAACAGCTGCCTCGCTTGGCGTTCAGCATTAAGAGGTTAGTGTTAGGACTGTTCGGTCTGGTGTCAGGATAATGTGACTAGATGGGACATCATGCTACATGTCTGCGGCATGATGCCCCCCCGTGCTAGACATCACTATAAATTGTCACATCTGCAGACATCGAAGCGATATGACTGAAAATTGTTAAAGCTACGTTATAAATGCAAATCGCACAGACACACACATCTTTCAAATCCATGTATTATCTTATTAGTCGGTCTTAATGAAGAGATTTACTAAGAGAATATGTCTGACTTTCTTCACTTGTACTGATCAATGGATCATTCGTCCACTGGTCAATATTTCTCTATATTGCTTCGATGGTCCATTTTGTGTTGTAGTCATTCTGTTTTCATTTATTCAGCATTTTTGTCTTGCCTGCATTTCTATGTATAATTATCTCTGGTCCAGTTTTTCCAGAACTCACTGCGCATTATTCACTGATTGATTTCGTAAAGCCATCTCTAAAGATGTTGTTACGGGTTCTATACTGCACAAGGATAAGTTTAGTTTACGAAATAAATTATCGCAGAACACAAAGGGTCTATTTTACGAAACGAAATATCATGAATAGTGTGCATTAAGATATCTGCTCCTATAAACTGGCTTATTACGAGCCTGCCAGATATCTTCCCGACATCTCTATAATAAAATAATAATTCAATTACTCTATGAAAGCTATAAACGGAAGCATAAATACAAATAACGCAGTCTAGATTTATTACATCATCCATGCCTCCTAAAATCACTCGTCATTCATTAGTCCTCAAGAATCAGCTATCAACCGGATTCGTGATTATAAAACAAAATTATAAAACTAGCACATAATCTGCTTCATTAGATCCACCACTATCTGTCGAACATGCTATAGTGCATATTTACGCATCGCCTAATAACGATAAGGATAAAGAAAATGAAACAACCATATAAGGTGCAGTCAATAATGACACTGCTATGACTGGGCTGTCAAGGGGACATATTCTCTTGGATATGTAATCTGTTCTATTTTTATCACAGTTAATTGGGGTTTTGATGTGTAGACCGCTCCGATGGCCTTAGTGATTAGAGCATCCGTTTCGGATGCGAAAGGTAATAGGTTCGAAACCCGGCCGAGCAATACCAAAGACTTATAAATATAGTACTAGCAGCTGCCTCGCTTGGCATTTAGAATTAAGAGGCTAGTGTTTGTACTGGTCAGCGTGGTGTCAGAATAATGTGACTGGGCGGGACACTTTGGCAAATGTCTGCGGTATCAAGCCACAGTGCTAGACATTATTATAAACTGTCCAACTGAAGACATCGTAGCGATAAGACTCAAATTCTTAAAGATATGTTTAAAACAAACCCACAAAAACCCCACATATTCTTGTATAATAATAAAAAGATACAAGTCCATTCAAACACATCCCGCTGTTTTCAAGCGAGCTAACAAAACGTCAAACGCTGAAGCCACATGGTTGTAATTTCAATCTAATACAAGATGACCGACAATACTGCATAATTATTCTGAAGAACAATGCTACTCCCTGCTGAGACAATGGATACCTTGAACATCTCTCGTGCAACTAGTATGCCACCAACAAAGGGTCAGACACACTGGTACGTTCTGCAAATACTACGAAGAGAAAGCAGGTTGAACGAGGTTGATTCTTATTAGCTGCCCAACAGAAACCATCGCACATCATATAATATGTACCGTCCACCTTTTGTTTCAATACGACGACAACTAAGCAGCGCACAAAACATTCTCTTTCATACCATCTCAGGTTACACCTTGGCTTACAGGTATAATCTCACGCTGTTAGAAAATTAAGAACCTTTGTCGGGATACTGCCTACATGCCGGTAATAGTCATGATGTCTCTAATGAAGATATGTCCAAAATATAATCTCACACGCTCCAGCCTATCCAAGCCGAACCATTTGCTGATTCTGCTGACTAAACAAGAAACCTTTCCCCCGAGAACAATGTAAGAACAATATCCAATCGGTGATTACTAATAATCATTGATATGCGGGTGAACACTTCTAAAGCACAAACAATCCAGCCCTAAACATGCAGATGCGATAGTTCTTCTATCGCTGCTTCAAACTAAATGTTGTGTTCTTTGAGCAGTATTGCTGAGATATCCCAATAACAACGATCAGTACAAGTTGATACTTCTATCTAAGCATGATTTAAATATAGCATACCATTTCCAATGCGATGCGGGTACTCAACATTTTTCAACGTACAATGCAGTAGAAAGCTTCTGAACAAACAGGCCTATAACATTTCAACGACGCAATCTAACCCTGCTTGCAGCTTCGAAAACTCAGGTACAGAGATTGCAATTCGTTTGGATAACACAGTCAATCAAAGTCATACGTTTCCCATGACATCAGCGTACATACCAAACAATGTAAACTCTATCGTCACCACCAGTCCATGCGATCTAATATTGCATTCTCACATATACATCACAACTAAAATACAATTACTACAGAGACAGAAAAGCATTTACTAGCCTCTAAACAATGACAACCTGAAACGTCACATTTCACTCATACAGTTAAATCCAAAGGGAGGATATTGCGCCAAAAGCACTCTGTGCAAATAGTTCCATTTCAAACTCCATAGCGTTATTTAGGACTGCTTCCATAGAAGCAAACCAACTTCTCTAAATTTACATCAATATTGACCAAAGTAGCAAAACCAAGTACTGCTAACCAATGTTTCTGGAAGTTAATACTGCACGTGTTTAATCCAAAACTATTTATCATAAACACGAGACAACGGCCTTGACCTACCAATATTAAAGGAAAATAGTAATAATTACAAAATGTACATCAACCGTAGGGCACGTAGCAATCTGAGTGATTCATTAATCTTTCTCTATTAAACCCAACCATTCAACAGTCACGAGGACACTCTAATGTTGTATCTATAGCCGCTGAGTTAATTAATAAGAAGGAAGTAAGACTTCGGAAGAAACTTGCACGTCAAATTCGAGCGAAAGCCTTAGCGTGATCTTGTCGTATCCTCCAAAGCTCAGATCTCTTCTTATAGTACAATATAAAAAAACGGCCACTGACTCTTCGGTATTCCCATATCTAAAGTTCTCATATTTGTCTCTTTTCGACTCGCGTAGTGCTCTCTGCGTGCCACAATCTAAGGTTTTTGCACTATTTCTTATGTGTCTCATCACCCAAATATATGCCTGTTCCTTGCTGTATGTAGATCCATGTTAACTCTCAGGTCGTACGAAGCATGGTTTCAATTGCTTCATGTGAACAATCTGGTTCCTAACGTCAGTTATTCTCTTAACAATATGCCAAGGTCAAGTCCACTTGACCTGTAGTTTCGGTTTTTTGGTTTTCTATCTCATGGTATATGTTCATGGTCAATAAAACAAAGACAAAACATGTACCTTGAGATCATGGGTGGACGTATAATGCCGAATAACGATGTCCAATATCTTTTGAAGACATCGTAAACGTTCATGTTTTGTTCAGTGCGCTTTGCCTTTATTTGTGTCACTGTGAAGATCATGTCGACTGTGTTCAGATCTAGTCTGAAGCCACATTAGGCCTCCGGCAGTATTTCTTCCGAGACATTACCGACCAGACGGTTGAGAAGGACGCGCTCCATAATCTTGCCTACAATCCACATGAGTGATATGTCTCGATAGTTTCTGCAGTCAGCTTTGTCCCCTTTGTTTTGTATAAGGTGACAATCATTGCGTCTTTGAACTCCTATGGCATGGACTCCTCCTCCCAAATGCTGATCAGTATGCTGTGCAGTGCCTCGAGTACCTTGCTGCTTTGAACTGTTTTACGGGAATTTCACCAAGCTTGGTGCATTTCCAGTGCTAATCATTTTGATGGCTCTCTCGACTTCTTCCGTGGTAAGGGAAAGTTCAGGTCCGAGATAGTTGGCTTCTGGACGTTTAACGTTTCAGAGTCTAAGGTAGAGGGCATCTTCAGTAGGATGTTGAAATGTTCCTTCCACCTTTCGGTGATGCTCTCTTTGTCCTTGAGCAGATTAGTCCCGTCAGAAGACATTGGCTGGGTGCTACAGGCTTTAGACGGTCCATAGACATTTTTCAGGGACCTGAAAACTCTTTCGAGTTGTTAGTGTCTGCGTAATGCTGGACTACATCTACTTTGCGCTCCAACCAGCTATTTTGCATGATGCGGAGTTCTCTCTGGGCTTTGCTCTGCAGGTGTTAGAAGCGATAACGTTTTGAGACTGAGTCAACGTCGTTTTGCCATTCTATATAGGCCTCTCATTTCTGCTGCAGGAGGATGCTTCAAACCAGTGTTGGTGGACTTTGCTTTTGGGAACTAGGAGGACTTACGCAGACTCACTCAACATGTAATTGAGCTGGATTCACTTTGAGGTTGGGTCATCAGTCAAAGGTCCGTGCGCAGTCAGTAGGTTTTCAATGTGAGCTTGATAATGCTCTCAAACCTGCGGATGGTTCAGCCTTGCAGTGTTGAACTTAATTCGGGTAAGCTTCATCATTTTGCGCTGTGGCGGGACAATGTTAAGATCAAGGATAACCCTGGATAATCGGTGACCCGTCCGGCAATCGGGTCCCATCTAGGCTCTTCTTATCAGTACTTCGCGGACATCTCTGTTACGGACGATGATATAGTCGATCAGATGCCATTGTTTGGATCTGGGATTCATCCAAGTCGCTTAGACCAGTAACATTTACTTTGTTAACGACACAATAGATAGCTAATCTATCTCTAAGAGTATGTGTGAAATATTCAGAGCAGTATATTTGGGGTAAATATGTTTAGTTTGGTCTGGGTCTTGGACATCAAATTTTCACTTGGAAATTCCAAAATTTCTTTAAAACATCGAATACTTCAGATTGTAGGTTGACCTATATCCTGGTTCTACTATTGTGTCTAACTTTTTATAATCTTGTTTGCTTGAACCATTACACGTTGTTGCATTAACATATGAGGCATGATCATTCATATTGTTGATCTCAATATTTGTTTTGGGTGGACCAATTGTTTTCAAATTAGTATTAAGTTATCTTAAAGTGCTCAGTAATATTCTTGGACTGGAACATAAATTGGAATTATAGTGAATTCAGATTAGAACATTTTGGATTATATTTTTGTGATTCATTGAAAGACTGTTAAAACATAGCCGCAATTCAGGGCACTGGCACATTAGTGTGTTTTAGATTACAAGCATATATACCTAGCAGCAGAGAGGGCGATCAGACCACTTAAGGGAGTGGTCACCCTTGTGTTTGGACCAAAAAATAAATAGTGACCCTTCATAGAGGTCAATACCACGTCTACGATTATTGTTTGTCCCAAACAGAATTGTAGACGCCCCCTCTCTGCTGCTATTCATGTTGTAAAAAGAAATTTTAAGTTTGATGAATATTTTTCTTTTCATCTGAATCATGGGAATCTTCGGAATCATGGGAATCTTCGGAATCTTCGGAATCATGGGAATTTGTTCTATGTTTCAAGTAATATTCAAGTTCTGATGGTGGTTTTTCTATTTTTGGATTTATGTTTTTTCTTTTTTTGTAATATATCATCAAACTTCTGTATCGATCTCCACCGCTAGTTTTGCAAATCTGATATAATCCTCTAACGCCGTTGTTACAACCAACACAACTTCGTGGACCAGCATGAGGATTTTTCTTTATAAGATAATTATGTTTTTTGCAATATTCTCCACGGCATTTTTTATCACATGTGTTAGTGGTTCCTTGACGCAGCCACGCACAGTTGTTCATTATATGAATGATATCTTTTTAATTAAATTTACCCAAATATTTTATCAAGACCCACACGATATCTTGTTCTTGGATCGTGTAAATTTATTGTTATAAATCCGTGCGGAGTAGCTTGCGCTCGTGAAAAGAAATTTTTGAATTTAATTATATCCATGTCACCTCCACACCAAGTTTGATGAATATTTCTAAGTGTCTGTGTGTCCACCCATTAAACACAACTAAAATATTGCAGTTGTCTCTGATCACTTTCGGAATTTGTGTATATCGTTGAGTAACATAGATCACGTCTGTATTTTTATGTCTACCTCGGGAAAATATTCTGGCTGGATTTGATTGTTTATCTAGCATCACATCGTCGTATACAACTAAATTATTAATAAATCCGTCTATGGAATCTACGGATGGTGCTTCATTAATATCGGTTATAAACTCTATAACATCATTACCTTCATCCAGTAATCGCGCGTTTTCATTGAAATCTTTAAGTACATCATAACATCGTTGATCATCAGCGGATGGTGCTACTAAATACAATTTATCCCATTTCAACCATCTCATTATCAGATTAAGTAATAACTGCGTCTTACCCGATCCAGATGGTCCTATGATAATCATTCTGATGGAATTTGGTAACGCAGGGTGGTGTTTAACTGGTTCTCGTTTTCTTGTCGCTGAGAAATCAATTATATCCATATATATATTATGTCATGAATTTATATTGCTTACGTTGTAGAGTTAAAACTCCAACAACTGATTTAGCTACGGTTACAACAAAAAATAAAAAAATAGCGTATGGTGGAAAATGTTCTGTATGCGGTAGAAAGAAATTTTCGTTTTTACCTAATAAGCGCGGTGGTGATATTGCTAATTTGATGTCAAAGTTTCCAGATGCTCCATGGGCTAAATACAGCGGAGAAAAACATCTACCAGGATATAATTATTGCGGTCCTGGTACCAGACTTGATATCAGGCTCGATAATCAAGATCAACCAAAACCAGGCGAGGAACCAATAAACGCTATTGATCGAGCTTGTCACGCTCATGATGTAGCTTATAAAAGCAAAAATCTACAAGATAGACACATTGCAGATGTGAAATTAATTCACGCGTTAAATTCCATAAAAAATAAAAATATTAGAGAATCATTAGCTAATTGGTTAGTAAGATCCGCGATGAAAGGTAAATTAGCGCTTGGGGCTGGTAATGAATAATGGAATCGATTTATTATTCACCAAGAGGATACTGGAGAGGCAAAGCAGCAATTGGTAAACTTGCTGATGCAGCAGCGGTTAAACATTCTACTGCTAAAACATGGTTATCCAAACAAGCAATATGGCAAATTTATCTACCACCACCGAAACGAATTCAGTACGCGTATTTCGATGTCAGTGTTCCTAATGAGGTTCATCAAGCTGATATTCTGTTTTTACCGCATGATACTGTGCGTAGAAAAACATACAAATACGCGTTAACCGTAGTTGATATTGCAAGTAGATATAAAGAAGCAGAGCCTCTATCAGCGAAAGCATCATCTGAAGTAGCCGATGCGTTTGAACGAATTTATCAACGAGGACCCGGACCACAAGGTGGTCTGCGATGGCCACAGCTACTACAGGTTGATCCTGGTAAGGAATTTCTTGGTCCAGTATCATCGTTGATGAAACAACATAATACCAAAATACGACGAGGTCATACTGCAATTCATCGTGATCAAGCAATTGTTGAGCGATTTAATCGAACACTTGCTGAGCGGTTATTTGGATATCAATACGCGAGGGAATTTATTCAGGATAAAAGATCTCGCGAGTGGGTTGCAAGATTACCAAGCGTGATAGCTGCATTAAATAATGAGATTACACGAACAACCAACATGAAACCCATTAATGCAATTACAAAAAAAAATATACCAACACAACGAAAAGATGTTGAAAAACAAAAAATATTGGGTGATGTTACAGTCAGATATTTATATGAGCCTGGTGAACTTGAAGGTGGTAGCGCGAGAGCGACTGATCCTATTTGGAGTGTTACCACACACAAAATATCCACCGTGACAAGATCATCAGGTAGACCTGCAATCTACAGATTAGATTCGACTGCTCCTCAACGTGGATTTTTTTCTTATTATATCATCATCGATGATTTTAAATTTATCAACGATTTCAGGAATTATAATTCTACGTAATTGAGATATTTTTCTGACCCTCGATACCGCTAAATAAACTAAATTTGACCACTCGATACGATCGTCTACAATCCAGACTCGTGTATCAGAAATAGTTAATCCCTGAGACGAGTGGATTGTCATAGCGTATCCCAACACCCATGGAGATTTGTCAGCGCGTAATGCATCTTCGACCACACTGATATCAACGGCGACAATAGCATTTAATACGAGATTCTGTTTTTCAGTCTGTCCTGGAATATCAACATTAATATTCTGTTTTCGTGTATCTGATGGTCTATAACACAACGGTATGGGTAATTCTGGGTATTTTTCTTTATGTAGTTGAAATAACTGTTGTTGTAAATCGTCTCTGATTATTTTTCTACTTGCTACGATCAAATCGTTGGGTCTCCATAAATTTAAAAAATCACTCATTGAGGTCTCTGAGATCACTCCACGTATTATTTCACACTGAATTTTGTTTGATTGTAATCTGATCAATTTTTTAAACTCCTTCAAATTTGCATCGAGAGCTCTATGATCATCATCTATTTCTTCGTAATAATCAACGAAATTTTTTAACCAATCATGTGGAGATGGTCCAACAAAAGGCGGCGGTTGACCATGATCGCCACACATTATTATAGCGGTATTTTTCGTCAACAACCAATCAAGAAACGTTTTTAATGTATCCAATGACACAGTACATATCTCGTCCCAAATAATTATTCTAGGTATATATTTTTCTCCCATTCGTTCAGGAGTCCATGTATCCCTGCGTCACCGAAAGAAACTATGATACGTACACGATTGTACTTGCCGCTGTTTCATCTCGCGTGCAAGTCTATGTGTGGGTGTCAGCACGATCATATCTGAATTTCTAAAAACGTTAATTGCTCGAGTCGTTTTGCCGCATCCACCAGGTCCATTGAGATATACTGTCTTATATCTAGTTATTGGATCATTCAATGATGGCGCTTTCGACATTTCTGATATTTTATTACCCTTACGATAAAAATCTCTCATTGGAACATCTGCTGATTCTGTATAATTGTGTAATAATTCTTTTTTTATTCTCCACGAACCCCATCGTTCATCATTACTTGTAAATTTCATAACAGATTCTAAATATTTACTTGAAATATAAAACGAATCTGTTGAGACTCTGACTGCGGTCTCAGGAAATATATTAATCATCGATAATAAATTTATGGAAACATAAGCCAACATGGAAGATCTTAGATGAGTATACTGTGGGGAGACGTCATTTATGTGACTAACGATCGTACCCAATTTTGTTCCGTCGGATAAATAAACACTTTCTCGATTTACAAATATATTTCTCGCTGTTGTATCAGCGGTTATAAAATCGTACGCGGCATCATCTAAAATTAATCGTGCGTGATGTCTTTTATGATCATATGCACCACCTTGAGTAAATTTACCTATAATTTTTCTACCGAGATCTTTTGCGGTTTTGAGTTTTTTAGGAATATCATCTTCGGAAACATCCTTAAACTCGCTAATAACTTCAGAATCTGACATGGGCAACCAAACTTTCATCTGCGCATGATATGATATAATCGCCTCACTGACCACCACCGATGTCAGTATCGCACAATCTAGCATATATCGTAATAAAACTATAGGTGCCCAACGTTTTTCACAAAAATGTCTACCAAACCAAACATAACAAATCTTGTGAAGATTTTCGTTAAACTCGAATGATTCAATACAGGCGAATCCAGTCAGATCAAAATCAGGTAATGGTCCATTAATTGCCACTCGCGTCATCTCGTTTGTTGGGTGACCAAATCTTTTAAAGTACACAGAACAATCTCCGTATCCTAGAAAACTTCCTGGATAACATGCAACCATATCAACCGAAATAACATCATTGTAATTATATTTGGTATTCCATAATCCACCGTGCCCGTATTCGACGCAACTTGCGCGTACGTCCTCGAGTAAATCAAATCGTGTTGGTTTCCATGAATTTTTTTTCTCTAGCAAAATGAGCCGCATCAGATGGAACGGTAAAACAATTAGTTAGCAATTTGTCAGTATTTTCCGCGTGCTTGCACTCTAAAAACTTCTCCGCAAGATTTTTCATCTCGTCATGGAGGGATTCTGTTCGATATATTTCACCATTTGGTCTGACAAACTGATCAAATTCACCTTCCTCATTACTTTTAAATAACCATACCGATACAGGATCGGTTTTACTTATTTCGTTAATAAAATCAAACATACCTCCGGAGTAAAATCTAACAGTTCGATCACGTGGAAATATTGTTACCGCGCTAGTCCATGCATGCGCGTTATGATCAATAATATTTATTGGAGCTCCTTTCGATTTATATTTAGATTCGTACAGTACCTCTCCCGTTATTGTCGCTACGGTTATTGGAAATTTTAATAGTTTTCCTAGTTCAGCAACATCTTTTATTGTAGCACCGGTATCCTTAACTGAATCAGCCCACGAGTTTATTTTTTCACGCCTTAAATCAGTTAATCCATTTCCACGCATCGCGTTTGTAAAGTGTTCTATTACTCGTTCGGCTACACAATTTAACCTTGAAAATTTCATCGGCGCTAGTTTATCAACGTTGGGTTTTTTATTTATCTCATAGATTCCATAAATAACCGCTGTTACAGGATACGCTCGCTCATAATACGGTTTGTCAATACCCGTCAGTAGACCCGGTCTGGAATTTTTACTTAATATGACAGTTATATTATTACCAAGGACAGGATCATATTTGTCACGGATAATCCAACTACCTGTTTCTGTTAATACAATAAATTTTACTCTGAAGAAATATTTTTGATTGCCCTCGTATTCAGCGATGTAGTTAATGATAGTTGCCGCTCGCTTGTCGTTCATTGTGGCGTCCGTGACAGAGTCGACACTGACTTTGTCAGTATTGCGTATAATCTTGAACGTTGACCATGTATGAGATGCACCATCCGTGTAAAATTCTTTCTTGGCGTCGTGAATTTTCGAGATCAGACTTTTATTTTTCGGATCAACCAAATCTCGTACTGGCAAGTGAGATAATCTGTCGAGGTTGAATTTATATTTAACAGGCCTAGTTTGGGATAATCTCTCAAACTCATTCATATAATTAAAACAAATATTTAAAATAAAAAATATTATATATACAATGTCTCAATGCAAATGGTTGATGATCGGCTCAGTAAATCGATGCAACAAATCCTGCAGAAAGGAATTTTGTTGGATGCACTCACAAAACATACGACGAGGAAGTCTAGGACCAATACCGTGTCTGCGATGTAGCATTGGAGTGCGAGGAAAAACAGGATTATGTGGAAAGTGCGGTGGAAAACGGTTCAGAGAACTTAAAAGATATTATGACAAAAAAATAATAACGGTGAAAACGCTATAAAATCCGTGGAGGATTATATATCAAGATTTCAGACAAACAATGATTTAAACAAATAATATTATTATAATGGAGCAAAATAAATTTGTCCCACATCCTGTCATAACAAACTATGAATCAGATATTAATGGTGTCATCAGACACTGCAGGTTGAAGAGACCGGTTGGTACTGTTTCTAATACTGGCTATCTTAGATTTACAGTTGGGAAGAAAAGATATCATTGTCATCGATTCACGTATGAGTGTCACAAGGGTTTGATCAAAGACGGTCTTGTTATTGATCATGTTGACGGAGATCCTCAGAACAACTCCCTGCACAACCTTCAAGCTATATCACGGAGTGAGAATAATATACGTGGTAATACTGGAAGATGTAAGACAGTTTCTAGAAGGGCGGTAAATTCCACAAACACAGAAACTGGCGAAGCAATTATATTTCGTTCAATATCTTCTGCTGCTAAATATTTTGATATTCACCCGCATTCAGTACAAAGAGTGGCAGAAAATATATATAAAACCGCTTTCTCGAAAAAATATAAACAGAAAATCACCTTTCAATATTGTTAACGAGACAAAACCATTGGGACCCAGTACTGTCTGATCGTATACTACTGAATTTTTGATTATATAAAAGGGAGATTACTTTTTAATATATAGTTTTCTTCGTAGATTTTTTATTTTTTATGATCGTAATTAGTCAGTTTAACTAATTACGACGTAATTAATTACTCGTAGAAGTATATTTATGGTTTTTAAATATTTCCCATCATAAAACATTACGAGAAATCAGGATAATGTTATTGATCCGCAAGGAAGCTGTAATATAGGCACAGAACAGAAACCGTTGTTATGGTATAAATCGATCTGCAGGTGTGTTCATGCCGCTTAGGACCGCTGTTATTATTGATTCGCAGGTTGTATTTGCAGTCTGCTTAGGAAAAACGCTGTTTTATATTCAGAAACTGTTGTTATAATACAGAAACCGTTATTTTAATGCAGAAGTAGTTATTATTCAGAAACCGCTGTTTTAGTGTAAATATTGGTTCCTTAGCTATATATTAACTTCCGAAACATATGTTCGTAACAAGGTTCGATAGCTCAATCAGTATGGTATTGGACTGTGACGCTCGCGGTCCAGGATCGAATCCCCATGGCTGACAATTTGTCGGTGGTGCGCATAATTGCGATTTGCCGTCCAATGCATAATCTAAGCTCGCTAATACACTCGATAGGGGCTCTTCATTCATAATCTGAGCTCGCTAATACACTCGATAGGGGCTCTTCATTCATTGTTGTCCTTGAAACATCCCGACGAACTCGCTAAAGACTCGATAGGGGTTCTATAGGGATATTTTTTTTTATTTTAAAGATTTATATATTACATAATGAACCATGAAAATATCAATGATGTAATTGTTGCTATTAAAAAATTGAAAAAAGATGGAATTAATATATCCGATGAACTAAATCCTGAAAAAATAGTTTCTGATTTTGAGATTTTACAAGAACGTAAAAGCCAGGGAACACACACACTATCATCTGAATACAAGCTCATGAAACGGATTCAGGCGGCAATGTTTCAGTCGCTAGCTACCGTAGAAGATAATCAGGTGAAGGAATTCGTTCCTGTCTCTGCCGCCGTAGAAAGAATTAAATCGCTGTTATCCCACGAGTACGAGGCAAAGAAAACGATTAGTACTCGTATAAGACAATTAAGAAAAATTATGTCAGAGAGTAACCCTGTTACTGGTGAAACGATCCAAAGTAACCCCGTTACTGGTGAAACGATCCAAAGTAATAATGAAAATGAAAGTTTTGGTAACTGAGGTCCCTGTCAACGCTAACCACGTGTAGTGTAAAATGATCAAATTTTCAGAAAAAAAATAAAAAATAAAAACATATTTTTTTTTGCAAGGCTGATTAATTTGTATCAGTAATAAAATATTTTTTTTTTTTTTTTTTAAGTTGATCGAATTTAATACAGCAATAAGTCTGATCTCTGTTACAAATGTTCTTCTAACTGTTAAGAAATCCTCGTGTCCGTGTTTAGTGTATAAAAACACTCCATTACATAATAATTAAGATTTCACATACAGATTTATCACAAGTTCTTCTCCACGTATGTCAATTAATCGATTAAGGTGGTCTGTGAGGTTAAAATTTATTCGTGTTAACATATTATTGTGACACCGTAGATACACAGGATTAGTTGGTTCTTGCACGATTAAACTTCCAGGGGAAACTTGTGGTGTAAATGTGTATAGGGTGTATCCTTGTTGAGCCTGATTTGATTTTCCGAGGTCTATTTGATAGCTGCCATCGATTACGTCACAAACTAGATTGACCACGACTGTCGACGTTATATTAACGATTCCCGGAGATACGTGTCTGCCGCCGCCATGTGAATCATTATCATATCTAAGAACAGTTGAAGGTGGTGGCAGTTTTCTCCATGCATCGAGTATTTTAGGAACGTTTTCGTTGGTAAGATCATTGAGAGATTTTTTTAACTCAGTTGTGTCAAATTCTGGTAATGTAAATTTTAATGCTTCCTCGGAGGTTTTTTTGTAATGATTGGTAAATAAATCATCAAAAAGATCATAGAATCTTGAACCTGTTATTTTACCACCAAATCCAATCATTATGATCGATCTATTAATAATTGCTGTATTAGCATCACGAAAATCTGATATAACTTTATTTAAATGTTGTATTGACTCAATGATTTGTTGTTTTACATCATCGCTGTAAAATTGTGTAATACTAGAAAATAAATTCTGTAAAATTTTAAATCGAGCTTGATATTGATCCTTAAATTTTTTACTTATTGATTCAATTACTTCTTTGGTAATTATTTTTTCATAAATTAAATAATCAAAAATAATTGAATCAGCGTAACGATAAGCGGAGTTTCCATCGAGATAATTTAATCCGCTTGCATAATTACTCATGTTCGTAAGAAATTCATTTAACTTCGGTTCTGGTGGTCCTTCATACACCGGGGGAACATCCGGCCAACCTAGTACGGATCTTATCGTGGATTGATAAATATCAACGGCATAATCAGGAGAATGTATCTCAACCGTCGAGGAGAGCGTCGGCTCATGAACGTTAATTGATATTTTTGCTTCTTTTCCGGTTATTGATTTTATTCTACGTTGAAATTCCTCATTGATTTGTTCGATCTCGTAACTGCCAGTTGGTATTCCAACAAAAACTCAGTCAGGAGTACCATCTGGTTTATTTTTACTAGCAAATATAAGCGAATTATTTGCTGGTGGACCATGAAATGATTTTGATCTGATATTTGGCCAGCTGTAATATACCCGTAATTGCGCTAGTGCTATTTCTTTTACTGGAATTGCGGTAGGAAAATTATCACTAAATTCAGGATTAGACGAACTTACCGAGATCATCGTTATCTTTGGCGGAGTTGTGTTGGTCACGATCTGCTGGAGTAATTCTGTCATTATTAATACTTGTATCTTTAATACCGATACCCTCTTCGTATATTTTAGTCATCATTGAAAATTCGAAATCAGATATAATTCCATCACTAAGACTCGCTTTTAACAACGAGGATAATTTTGAGTATGCTACCGTCGCTCTGTGTAATTTTATTTTGTAATCGGATAATTTTTCGTTCGTGCAAGTACATATTTTTTTTGCGATGATATTAAGCACACCTGCAATAGTTGTTGCTGCTGAAATACAAATAGTTACAGCTGCTGGTGCCATCATTGTCACCGCTGATAATATGACACCGGTTCCAGCAACAACAGCGGATACTGAATAAACAATCACATCAACGATAACTAATCGTCGTCGATATTTTTTTACTTTTACTGTATATTGATCGACTTGATCTTTTAGCGCCGCCTGCCATTCACGCGCTTGATTGTACCTGTATTGTGTACCGTCCATATATATTTTTATGCAGGAACCAATTGAGGTGTTTCAGCTACAAATTCCAAACACCACCAGTAAGATGTTGCGGTTAATTTCTCATCAGCTGCTTCCAGAACAAATATTTCCTCGTTTCCGCTATTTAATATAACAGATACAACCCCGGAAAACCTGTCGGTGGAATGACGCCATGGAAATGTTGTAAATATTTCAAATTTTGCAGCACTAAACACAGACAGCCTGTACACGCCAGTGACTGTTGCGGTATGTTTGATAGTATTATTTTGTTTGGACCATGTTGCAAATCCCGATGATACCGTGTATACGATGTTTGTGATATGCCCGGGAGTTATTCCAGCTGGAATTTTAATCAAATTGGTTTTGTTGACAATCTCAGGAATTCCCGCTACGATGTTTTGCTGTGTTTGTTTGATCGTGTCTAGGTTACTTTTGATATCAACGAGTTTTATATCAATGGTGTGCGGAGTGCCAAAGAATTTATTTATGGATTCGTCGGTTTTTTGAAAATTTCTTCGAAATCTTGCAAAAGCGCCCACGTGAACATCATACTCGGCCCGCAGCGTGGATAGTTTTCCATCCACGTTGTCGACGTATTTTTTTGTTGCTGCGTCTTCGTCAGATGTTGGATCTCTTAAAACTACTATTTTATTTCCGTTCATGCTGAGTTCACCCGTCATTGTGTCGCCGGTGCTTTTCATACAATTAGCAACGATTTTTGCAATTTCATTTCTAATTGTTGTAAACGATATACTTGAATCTCTGATTCTACCACCGTCAGTAAACACGGGAATATTATCCGTAACTGCACCAAGTACTCGTCGAACTATATCATTCCATTTGATATTGCTGGTTTTTAGTTTACCGTATCGATCTTGAAAAATAACAACCTCATCTGGGTCAACTCCAGCCAGATTCATGATATCAGCGAGGTCATCTTTAGTCACATACTTCGACAGATCAACGTCGGATTTTATTTTCTTGCTAGTAGAAGATCTTCCGTAAATGTCAACCATTATAATAAGACCTGTTGTTTAAAACGCTTTACACGCAACGAATCGGTCACTTGTGTAATCATGCACAACTTTATGTGGTGGTTTGGATGATTTTGATATAGCGTCGAGTACATTAATTACTTCACGGCCGCATATTGGCGGATCTGTCATTGTTTGTGTGGGTAGCGTTGAATACCAAACTTTTTTATGAAGTGGTGCAACATACTTGATAAATTCAACGGGTGGAGCTAACCCGTACGAATCAAAATAAACGATTCCACGTGGATCAACCGCGTATGATACCCAATGAGTACCGGGTCCTGAATTCGAGTCTAGATTAATAATACCTGTTTCGAGTTTGTTTGGTTGTTTCGGTAATTGATCTCGCATAAAAACACCTCTAAAGGCTTTTATTTTTAATTTTTTAGCAGCATCAAGTAAATCAAAATTTGATGCTGGAACGTCTATCGTGGAAGCCTTAGACCTCTCCCCCAACGAGATCCTGGCAATCTTAGACCGCGTCCTTTTTTTTTGTATCCATTTCCTGTTGCTTTCTTTAGAGCCATTTCAGCAGCTGTTCCAACAGCACCTAACGCGGCTGCTTTTGCTACGGCTAGAGCAGCAGCAGCTATTAACGCTGGAATAGCTGCAAGAAGTGGAAATATACCACCTATTTTAACCATGTCTTTGATGGCGCTCGGGGAAAGATGAAATTGAACTCCAGTTTTTGATTCCATGGCTTTATTGAAATGTTTAATCTGATTATTTGTCAACGATAATTTGTTTGGACCACCACTAATCTGATCTCGTTTTAGTGATATTTTAGTTCCGCATTTGTTGGCGGTTTTTGATTGAAGCTTTTTGACCTGACCAGGAGTCAGAGTAACATTAACATGACTATACGACATTTTATATATAAATAATATTTTTCTGAATAATTAAAGATTTTCCACTGGTGCATCAACGACTCTCATTCGACCACTACCCCCTTCAAGTAACATGGCTTTATCGCTAAGTATGACCGCGATTGCTCTGTAGGTGCCTCGAATAAGAGGTGGACCAGCTATATCAGGAGGAGGGGCAGTAACACGAGCTCGAAAGTGTATATCAACGACAGATTGCTTGGATAAATCAAGATGCTCCAGCGAAAAATAATAAATCGGATATAAAGTTCTGAAATCTAATTGTGATATTTGCAACCCAGTATCTGTATTTTGATCACGTCCCATAAATGACATTAAACGATGATATGCACGCGCTACATGATTTTGACCAAAATTTAACAATATATCCTCAGCCGGTTCTTGATGTCCATTTATCCGCAAGGAAACTTCATTAACTCCAAGGTTATCAAATATCATATGTGAACGTCTTTGATTATTCGTCCGAGCATTATCTTGCAGCGCAATAAAAATATGTCGTGGCGCAGAAACACCCTGTTGTGATGCTATATGCCATGTAAATAAACCATTAACAGAACTTTGAACAGCATCTGTGGTTACTGTTAACCATGATAGCAATGATTTACCGCCTTGATCCATAAAAGATAGTAATTTTTGTTCTTCAGTAATAGATGGTGTCATTACTGGCATCCACAATGAGAGTTTTGA
Source organism: Sinohyriopsis cumingii (assembly GCA_028554795.2). Taxonomy (NCBI): domain Eukaryota; kingdom Metazoa; phylum Mollusca; class Bivalvia; order Unionida; family Unionidae; genus Sinohyriopsis; species Sinohyriopsis cumingii. The sequence continues at coordinate 37,326,500 of CM068833.1, forward strand.
TATATTTACTTTACCAACATCAGCATCATCAATACCAACACCTCGCCAGATTGCATCATTATCATCATTTTTTCTTACGAGTACAACTGTGTGCTTAACTCCAAAGATGACCTTTCTAACATTTCTGCAAAATCCAAAGATGTGAGATAATGGAATTGCACATGAAAAATTTCTATTATTTCCTGACAACACTGCTTGGCGTGTTGCAAATCCTAGGTTGAAAGTCGCGCTATCGCCTCGTACAATATCAAAAGCAGCAGCTGGTCTGGCTGCGTATTCAGGGCCATCAGCAACCGGTTGTGGATCAACTGCAGTACCTTGTGGTGTCCGTGTTTTAGCATACCTGATATGATCAGCGTTGTCGGTGATATCCTTAGCAAACATCATTGTTGGACCGGCTGATCTTGTAAAGTCGTCAGAATATCTCGCTAGACCAATTATTGTTGTAGCAACATCAACATCCTTCTGAATTGATTCAATATTTTTTCCATCAATCATGTATGTGGCGCTATCAAACAGTGCCATAATTCCGTTGTTGACAAAACCAATACGCAAATTGGCACCATATGTCGTATTATTCCCCTTTACAAGTTCACCTTCTACTTCAGATCAGCGGGCAAGAAATATCTACTTGTATCATGAACCTGTAATTCGATTCTCCCCCGCTGATCTGGTTGTTTTGCGTCATAGGAATAAAATTGATAATCACGTACCGATTCATCTTTGAGGACCGGTGTATCCATGTCAAATGCTGGGTCGGATATGCGTTTAAACATTTTATTGTAATTATCATTTTTCCAAATGATAATCATCGTCGACGAAGACCGCTTCCTGCTATTAAATTTGCTGTTATATTTTTTTCCGCTTCTTCAGATAATTCCGCTAGTTTTTGATTTGCAGCTTGATTTATTATTTTACTGACATCTGCAGGCATCACCTCAGTACTTGGTAATTTTACTGATGGTTGTTGTTTTCGTGGCAGTAATCGTGCTAGTCTTTCTTTGATCGCCGAGAACGCCTTACCAGCAACATTGACAATTGCACCAGGAGCTTTATCACGAACAGCCTCAATAGCCTTCATACCTAATTGTTTTGCAATCGGTATTGGTTTTGGAGCCATCCTTCTAAATAGACCCTGAATAACATCACCAAGTCCATCTCCGTAAATAACCCTATGGATTGGTAATCGTGAGTTTACCGCTCTGACCTGTACAGATTTGCGATGATTATTATGTATGATCATCTTATTTTTATTTACCATTTATCTAACAACTAGTCATCAGCAAGTTCATCGATAAGTTCTCGGTAAACGCCGATATCCATGATACCACCTTGAAATAATCGCCGACAAATATCAGCTGCTTCATTAATTATTTCTGGTGAATTATTTCCAGCTCGTTTTCCTCCTATGAGAACTTCTAACCGTGACACGTCATTGATGATATTGTCAGGACAAACAAAATCATCGCCCAGACCACTGCCAGTAGCTCCTTCTTCTTCTTTTGATTTCTTAGATGGCGTTGTTCTAAATAGCTTTTTAAATTTTGACAGCGGTGAAGAAGATTGTTGTTCTATTTCTTGCAGAGGTGGAGAAAGGTGATACTGGGAGAGTTGTTCTTGTTCTAGTTGTTTCAACTTCCCTCTAAGTTCTTTTATTTCTTTATTAAGATTTTTATATTCTGGACCTCTAGCTTGTTTTTTGTTGTAATATACGCGATATATATATTTAATAAGATTGTCATCATTTACTTTTTCATAACGGGGTTTAAAAATATCAGATTTATTAAACATACTATTTAATATTTTTTCGGGTAATTGTTTTCTTTTAGTATTTCTAATTTCTTCAACAACTCCTTCTTTGAATTTTGCAATTAATTCTAAGTTTTCTTCTACTAGTTCGGGTTCAGGTGTATGTTCTTTTTGCACGTCGGCGAGATCAATACGAAGTTTTCCAATTTCTTCAAGTATTTCCTCACCAACAGGTGGAGGCTGAGCCGCAGCTATATTAGTTGGAAGATCTCGTAAAATCTTCTTTGCCTGTTTAGTTCTTCTTGCTATTTTTTCAGTCTGCGCTGCAGTTTGTTTTGATACCGGAAGAAGATCTTCTTTGATGACTGCAGTGACGGGCTTAAACAGTTTTTTAGTTTCTTCTTCATACTCAACTTGTGCTTCTTGCTGCGCTTGCAGATTTTTTCTGAATGAGTCTCTGACAGGAAGAAATTTTTTAATTGCTTCTAATCGTTCTCGAGCTATTCTTGCAGTATGAGATTCCGAATGTACCATTATTTTTTAATATAACAATCTTTTAATTAATATCAGCAGAAGAGGTGTAAATTTAATTAAAAAGATATCATTCATATAATGAACAACTGTGCGTGGCTGCGTCAAGGAACCACTAACAAATGTGATAAAAAATGCCGTGGAGAATATTGCAAAAAACATAATTATCTTATAAAGAAAAATCCTCATGCTGGTCCACGAAGTTGTGTTGGTTGTAACAACGGCGTTAGAGGATTATATCAGATTTGCAAAACTAGCGGTGGATATCGATACAGAAGTTTGATGATATATTACAAAAAAAGAAAAAACATAAATCCAAAAATAGAAAAACCACCATCAGAACTTGAATATTACTTGAAACATAGTACAAATTCCCATGATTCCGAAGATTCCGAAGATTCCCATGATTCCGAAGATTCCCATGATTCAGATGAAAAGAAAAATATTCATCAAACTTAAAATTTCTTTTTACAACATGAATAGCAGCAGAGAGGGGGCGTCTACAATTCTGTTTGGGACAAACAATAATCGTAGACGTGGTATTGACCTCTATGAAGGGTCACTATTTATTTTTTGGTCCAAACACAAGGGTGACCACTCCCTTAAGTGGTCTGATCGCCCTCTCTGCTGCTTACCTATTTAATATCGGAATTAATTTGCAATACCACTGGAATTCACTTGGAGCTTCACACATTGGACTTGTCATCATTGAACATATAGGACTATTTGGGACTTACGTCACACTTTTGAAAGTTCTTTTTTAAATTTTCACCTTGTGCTTTAGACCAAAATATTATTTGTCACATTTTACATGGCTTATTGGTTTTTGCGTTTTTCTCCTACTTAGTTTAACATCACAGAGTACTCATTATATATAGTTATGTTTATTTAATTTGCGTTGTTTAATAGTTTTTATTCATTATATGATATGGATACTTGTATTTTGTACTTCACATTGTCCAAAATCAAGTTCATATTTAAACATGACCTGAATCATTGATTTTGGTTTTGTAAACAGCATATTTTGTCTCAACCCGAAACAAGATCATTCGAAATTTCCCATCCACTGCCGGGTGTAACGTTTGCTCATCACGTTTTACATTATAATTTTAGTAACAGGTCTTTTAATTGTAAGTAATATTTTATCTTGTAAACATTTGGAACCTTCCAGAATGAAATTTTGATTAGATACTAGTTTCGTTTTTTTAGTAAATGCTACTTGTGTCCTGAGGCCAAGTGGATGACTATCTAATCTTGTTTATCAAGAAATTATTCATTCGTGATAATAATAATAATAATAATAATAATAATAATGCTCTGTTTATAGAGGGTACCTCATTAATCAAGGACTATTCTCCTTTGATGCCCTCTAAGGAGAGTATAGCAATGCACATTATATGAAGATATCAATAATTACTCTTTATTTTAACATGTTTAGCATCAAAATACTAAATTCCATTATCTATTAGAAGCACATACATGCTCATCGTATCTCTTCTTAAATACTCTAATATTTTCAGCAGATTTTACATGTAGTGGAAGCTTGTTCCACATAACTGTACCAGAGTATTGCAAGCTCTTTTTAAATTGTTCTTTTCTTGGTTTTGGTGGTAGAAGGTTTCCATGTGATATTGCTCTCAACTGGTATTGTGTTGAAAAAGACCTTAATAAGTCCTAAAGATACTCTGGTGCCGTTCCATGTAGACATTTATATAAAAGAACTGCCTTGTGAAAATCTATCCTGTCATATATTGTGAACCATTTGAGTTCTGTAAATAATGCTATTGTGGTATGATCAATAGATGCATCTAAAATTACACGTGCTGATTGTTTCTGAAGTTTATAAATCCTGTCGGGCTCAGATTTAGCACAGTTTCCCCATACATTTGAACAATAATCCATTGTTGGAAGAATATATAACTTGTAGTATAGATTTCGAGTTTCCATAGGTAAATATTTCTTGATTCTGCTGAGTAAGGCAATGTTGGATGACAGTGTTTTACAAAGCTTATCAATATGGTCATTCCATAATAAGTTATTATCTGTGGTCACAGCTACAAGTTTTTTATGTTTCACATTTTCTAATGGATAATTATTTATTGCAAGAGATAGTTCTGGGTTCCCTGATTTGTGTAGCTTTTGTGACGTCCCCGAAATCATACATTTTGTTTAACCTTCATTAATTACCATCCTATTTTGTTGTGTTCAGTTTAGGACTCTAATAAGGTCTGAGTTTAATTTCGTTTGGATAACTTCATTATCAGAACTAGATGTATAAAAGATTGCATCATCTGCTAACAAATCTGTATTTGTGGATTCATTATTTAATGGTAGATTATTGATATAGATAAGGAAGAGGAGAGGGCCCAAAACTGAGCCTTGAGGGACCCCTAAATGAATAGTGCGAGTTTGAGAGCTAACATTGCCAATGCTTACTTGTTGAGATCTTTGATTTATGTATGATTTAAACCAGTTTAAAGATGGATTGTTGAACCTGTAACGGTTCAACCTATGCAACATAATTTCATGATCAACAAGATCAAAGGCTTTCTTGAAGGCAAGGAAAACAATCCCTGTCATATATCCCTTATCTATTTCCTTCCTCCAAAGACCAATTCATTTGGTAAGTTCTCTTTGGCACGAGTGGTACTTTCTAAATCCTGATTGCGCTTTACGAAATAGAGAGTATGTTTCAAAACATTTATAGACCTGAATGGCTACATGCTTTTCAAATAATTTTGACAATACAGGTAAAATTGATATTGGTCTATAATTCCCTGGATTCTCCTTTCTTATATGTCTGAGCAGAAGCAGTCGTGTTATTGTTGTGTCCAGTGTTTCACTGTATTGTAATTTATTTATTCAAATTATTTAATTAAAGTTATTTTTCTTTGGAAATGCAAAGTCATTCATTTACGATTTATATCATTTTCATGGTGTGCGCATACCAGAGCTCATCCTTTAAGCTCTTCTTGTCTATAACAAATCGAGCTAAAATTGCGCCCAAAAACAATTGGATGCTCAAGAATTGCGATTTATATTTACAAGTCCAACTTTTATTTTGTCTTTAAATCCCTTCTCTGTTCAGCAAGACGCGTCTTTTTTCAAGTAGAAAAGGGATGGGTGATGTGTGTGTGATTAAGATTTTTAACATAGCTTTAACAATTAATTTTTCAGTCATATCGCTACAATATATGCAGTGTGGCAGTTTATTGTAATGTCTAGCACTGGGGCATCATGCCGCAGACATGTAGCCTAGCGAGGTAGCTGTTATTGCCATTTTTGTAAGTCTTTGGTATGACTCAGCCGGGGTTCGAACGACCTCCCGCTTCCGAGGCGGACGCTCTAACCACTAGGTCACCGGAGCGGTCGCTGTTGTATGTTTCCACTAAATATTTTGTTTTGGTATAAACCCTGATCGGAATAGAGTCTGCCGGGTTTTGATACGTAAATATGATATACTTATGATTATGATTATTGCTACTATTATTGTTATTATTATTATTATTACTGTAATTTGAATTCCTTTGGTAGTTATTGCCTCAGGGATATTATCCGCCTAATGATGAAATCTCTGGTAATAATAGTCTGCAGGGTTCTGGTAATTAAATGTGATATGATTTACAGTTTCTATTTTTCATATTACACAACATTTCAATTTAATTGAATGTATAAGGCAATATGTTTGACAAGTACTAATTATTGAGATAGGTCAGCCAACATCGATTTCTCGATTGTAGTGAAACGTTGGTTAAACGTATAATGTAACTCTTGCAGGAGCCAATGTCAATGAAGCTGAAGTGGTATTATCTAAGACTCCAATATACACAATATAGCATCGGAGGGAAATTACACAATTCACTTACACGAATGAATATGTGATTCTCAGAGTTGAGAGTTTACACACACACACACACACACACACACACATTCCTAAAAGCACTTTACAGTTTGTATGAACTTAAAACAGAACAAGAAGACTCGGACTGTTCTTGTTGTCAAGAATGCAGATTTTGTTTTAGATAACTTATTAAATTCCAGATAATGAAGAGTAGAATAAATAGAAAGCAACGAATATGCTGCTTTTTACTTTCTGTGTGTGTGCGTGTGTGTGTGTGTGTGTGTGTGTGTTTAGAGTTGTAACGTAGCTTAAACAATTTGAGTCACACGGCTACGATGTCTCTCGAGTGGCACACAGTCATATTAATCCTGCGACCAGGCCGACCAGGCCGACCAGGCCTTACACCATCCTCTCAATGCTGAGCACCAACCAAGGAAGCTTCTATTACTATTTTGATATGTCCTTGGTATAACTCGACCGGAGTTCGAAATCAGCGACCTTCCGCATCCGAGACGTGCGATCTAATCATTTAGGCCACCGGTTTCTGTTTTTCTGTCTTGTCTTAACAGCAAAGGCATATAACTTCGGTTTTGGTTTGTATACATTTTAAATATTGTTCGCGTAACTAGATAACACAGATTTTCTTTGCTTGTGTTGTGTACCTGAATAGAACTGCATGGTATCAACAGCACACATGTTTGGCGTTCAAAGCGATACTGAAATAAGTACACACAAAGTACCAGATCTTGACAAACCAGTTTGAAGGATGTCTCTCCCCCCCCCCACACACACACACCCACACACACTTAAATGTTCTAAAAATTGTAGAGAAGTCGTTGAATCTCATTTTCATACCCCAGCGCTTGCATTAAGAAAGTCTTACTGTTGTAGGCTCTAGCTCACCCCGCTGGCCAATCGCTCCTTTAGGCTCCTTAAATGAAGTGTGTCTGAACGATTCCAGATAAAGTAGACAAATCTAATTTAGTATTTATATTTTTGTGCACACATCAATGATCATTAACGTGTTAACAATTATGACTCTAGCGTATTCATATTTTAAGTGAAAACTCGAACCCTAAACCTATTTGAAGAAACATTTTGTCCCTAAAATTAAAAAACCCACTCTCGGTGAATCTATAAAGTGTAATAGGCATGCCTTTATACTTTTATGCAATTGTATAAGGCAAACTTTCCTGCTAAGTTAAATTGTTAGCCGGATAAGTCCTACTCTTCAAAAAGTTTCTCCAAAAATCGAAGGGAAATTATATCGGATTATATTAGTGTTCTAGTTTTTTCTCTCCATTTGATGGTTATCCATGCTTATTGATATACTACAAAGATATTTTGTTTCATCTTTGATTTCATACTTAAATTGTCACTTCCAAATAAAATATCTACCTTGACTGAAAATTATCAGTACTTCATGTATGTATCAGTAATTTTGTTCAGATAATCATCTTTACACAAAATATGATCAATATCTCTATTTAAACAGTGTGTTGATATTTTAAACAAGTATATTCACTCGCAAAATAAAACTATCCGAATTCGAGGCCTGGTCATCAACGCTGTGAAATGGTGTAGCCATGGCAAGTCGAAATATTCAGTTGAAAAAGAAAACTTGTAATGAAAGTAAGTCTTCGAGTCATTCTACAGCTGCACCCTTCTAGCAGCCGGATCAGATATTGAGAAGATTTTACCTGTGTAGACCTTTGGAACCATCTTAACAGAGCAGGTCGAGATATTTACACATGCAAACATTCCAAAAATGAGCAAAATGCAGACATTTGAACACACAATTATATTTCACCATATGCAGTAGCATCTCTTAAATTTAATCTGTTACAGAAACGCTTTCACTGCTAAGCCTATATTTTGATATGATGCATTAGTTATTTTAATACGTCGGTACACTTTACATTTGAAAATAGGAAGGAACACCATAAAGCTAGAAAAAATGTTGTAGTGATGTCATGAATGATATAATGGTTTCATATTAACAAGGAGTTTTTAATTTTTTTACAAATCGTCAAGGAATCGCTAAATTTGTAATTTATGGGTAATGTCGATGCACAAGTGATTAAATACGCAAGGAATAGTCAGATTTGGTGACATCATCAAAATGTATCCATTAACTCATTAACCCCTGCGAGTAAACACATGTTGTGGGTTATTTCTGAATACATCCTAATACATCAACTTCCAGGTGATTTTCCATTAACCTAATGCCTAGTTGCGTTAGAAACATCGTTTTTCATCGGCTATTTTGCTCGCGCATAAACGAAGGTTAAAAGTTGGATTTTTTTCCATAATGGACCCATCATTTTCGTATAGAGACCACTCTTTATTCCAAATGCCCATCTTATCCTACCTTTTGCAAACATTCATCTATCTGTGTGCAGTTAAGACTGCTCTGCCTTAGGTCTGAGACCAAAAAGTCTAAAATCCGGACACGAAATAGAATTCCGACCACGGGCGAATTTTGGGCAGAAAAAAAATCGGGTCCAGAAAATGAGTTTTTTTTCTTCTGTATTTTGTAGTGCAAATAGAAATTCCAGATTATTTGGTATCATTGTAGAGCTGCATCTGTCTACCTTTCTATAAAACCACCCACTTTAGTGTATCGTACATGACCTTGGCGCTACAGAGCTCGGCAGTAGGCTACTACCTCCTGCCACGTAAACACGCCACCAGGGGTTAATATGTTAAAAGAGACAGATTTGTTTAATGAAACAAACTTTGCTGATGATGCAAATTATGCACATCTTAACATAGCCATATATGTTTTGATACATGAGCTTTGTTATGAAAACAACCGCTCCGGTGGCCTAGTGGTTAAAGCGTCCGCCTCGGATGCGGTAAGTCGTGGGTTCGGTCCCCGGCCGAGTCATGCCAAAGACTTTTGCAATTAGTACTAACAGCTGCCTCGAATGGCGCTCAGCATTAAAATATTAGTGTTGGGGCTGGTCGACCTGGTGTCAGGATAATGTGACTGGATGAGATATCATGCTACATGTCTGCAGCATGATCACCCGTCACTGTAAACTGTCACACTGCAGACATTGTAGCGATATGACTGAAAACTTGTTAAAGCTACGTTAAAAATCCAAGTCACACACACACACACACACACACACACACACACACACTTGTTATGAAAGTCACGTACTTCTCAGCAAATGTATGGAACCACTAAACTGTTGGAATTGACAATAAATGTTTTATCTAGACTGGGTTCATTCATAATGTATGAAAGGTCAACAAGACAACTCCCTGAATCTCAAGCAAGGCCTAATAGTATTCCTCTTCATTCGCATTTTATATTTAACAATGTTGCCTTTGATGAGAATAATAATGTCGATCAGAAGGTCAATCAAAACTAAGCTCGAACATAATTTCTTCGTTTTGCAGGATAAAGTGAGTCCAATTTATCCGTGTTGTCCCGTATTGCACCGTTTATATGTTCGTGTCAATCAGTTACATTTACGTTTACTTTTAATTGACGGTCAGACTATTTGGGCAAATATGCATTGATGGTCTTTGGTGTGGCAATATCTTCATTCTTCATGTCAGGTCAAAGGGTGCATCATCAGGTTTAACTGATTGCTGAGACTGTAGATATATGACCTGATTTCTCCTAATAAATCGTTGTATACACACTCCGTGTTTTGTAAATAATTAAGTGCATCATTCATTTTTTAGAATAAAATAGACCATAAATGTAAATATGTCAAGATATGGGAAGGCAGAATAAATATTATTTTCACATGCAGTGAGAAGAATATCCAGGCACGATATAACAGGTTATGTTTTGGAATAAAATGTTAAAATGTGTAATAAGGTAAAAAAAAATAATGAAAAAAACCTCACTTATACTATTCAGTCTTAATGTTTAATTATCCTTTAAAATGTTTGTTGATGGAAATGGTGAAGCCACTGCAAGCTGTGAAACTGAATGCAAAATTTAATTTAATCGTAATACATGTTGAACGAAATAAATAAAAAAGAAGAAATAGCATGTATAATTAAAAAAACTTTGCTTCACTTAAATATCGGACGGCTGGTTTGGTGATTGGGATATTGTACCATTCTTACTGATTATGTGTAACTAAATGTTTGTCTCGAGAATATTTACAGAGGTACAAGACAACCATCCTACAATTACTGCAGTGTTTCGTTAACAGATACCGTGTTTTAAACATTTGTATTTAATACTTACGATTGAACAAACAAACTTCACTTTTAAACTTTAATGGCAAATGACTGAAACCTGTTACGATATGATAATTTGAATTTGTGCATGATATAAAGTGGCAGTCACAAACTTGACAGAGATCAAACGATAAAGTCTGTCAAACTGCCAATGTGCTTCCAAATCCGAGATGATGCTGATGTCTGCAATGGTGACAACATTGGTAGACAGTATCAACACGTGATAGGTTTTGAGTAATATGTTTATATGTGAGTGCACTAACTTTATAAGTAGAAATGTTTCATGCACTGCTTTATAAGTTTTGCTTTCACTTCTTTCTGGAATTTTGTCCATATTCTCTTTGTATTTTTTACACTTATTTTCTATCTATAGTTTAGACCATATGTACAAACATATCTTCATTATCTATGATTCACAAATATCTACAAGTATCTGTGCTTCCTCAGTAGATTTTGCTTTCTTAATTAATATTGACGGTTCATTCTGTGTAATCACGTCGCTTGTCCACGAGGTGCCAATGTCGACAGTCTGTGTGCAATTATCATAAATAACTACAGGCATCTTTACTTTGTATGAACAGTTCATCTTGTGTAAAGATTTTCTTGTTGTCATTGACTTACATATGTCTACATTCTCCGTATTTTTGAAAATTGTATTTATGTCTTTTGTTTCTTATAGAGAACAGAACATCACTGCAAAGGAGGGAGTGCCAGTAGTGAATGATGTCACACTGTCTATAGTTTCCATCTTTGGTCAATAGGTATCAGTCCTTAGTTTGAACTGATAGTAGGTAATATTTGCCTGAAAGTGTGCATCCTTGCTTGTGTTGCGAAATTTAAAATTCCTCAGAATTATTATTCCAATGAGCTCTTTAATACTGCACCATTTGCAATACAATTACTGCCAGAAACCGCAAATCTTTTCACTCCATGATAGCTAGAACAAATGATCTCTGTACTTGATTCCCTACCAGAGTCCTCGAGATTCACCAATTACAAGAATGTGTGTGTGTGTGTGTTTGTGCCTTGTAATGGTGATGTTTAATCTCTCCAGAGATGTCAAAAGTAATATTTTATTGACGTTCAATAAGATCAATTTGCTTTTCTATAATTTTCTTCTATGAAATATATACCCATTCTAAGCACAATACCCTGCCTTTTACTGCAATATATCTGGTATTTCCACGAGACAAAAAGTATGCCGTTGATGTATGTCAGCACAGAAATCTGCAGGCAATCCTTCCGCAGTTTCTTAGCTATAATAGAAACAACAATCTGTTCAGTGCTCCCTGCTAATTTGTACCAACACCGATGACATGAGTCACAAAGAAAATGCGATTGAAAAAGAAATTTCGTGCATTCACAACTTCTCTGACAATTATTGTTTAGTGAACAACCATGGTCAGAATGGCAGCTAATGGCAGTTATCAGTTTACATTCGCAGTATGATCACTTGAAGTAACTGAGAAATGGCGAATGTCAAGTACAAGTCAAAGGCGGTAATTCCCAAAGCGGCAAAGGAATTAAGATCAAATGTTCTAAAATCTATTTATCACCTCTCTTTCTACCTTATGCTATATCTGTCTGTCTGTCTGTTTCTCACAAACACACACATATGCAAACAATGTTGATGAATTAGAGATTATTTGGAGATTATTAATTATGGAATTTAGATCTCTCTTGTCGGTAGTAGATGTTTTCATCGACTTAATGCAATAACTGCATGTGTTGCTATATTTGTATTTTTTCTCTTTTTTCTAAGATATATATATATATATATATATATATATATATATATATATATATATATATATATAAAATTCTAAATATTCATTAATTTCAAGAAAATATTTCTGCATCATCTCATCGTCCTCTTGTCTTCTTCATCTTTTTTCTCTTTTCTCTTCTCTTCTTCTTTTCCCTTAAGTGTTGTATTCTCTATTTCAATCCTTTCTATTTGTTGTATTCTTGTTGCTTGAGTGTTTTCTTCTAGCTGTCTCGGTTCTTCGTTGTGATTGTTTCTCTTGGTTGTTCTTAGTGGTGGCATGGTCTTCTCGATCATCTGTAACTGTTCCTGTGTAAGATTCTCTTCTTGTTTGCGGTGGTGTCGTTTTTATTGATGTTGTTGGTGGCTTTTTATTTCACTCCGGCTCCATTCCCTCTGTAATTGTTTCTACCCTTTGCGGTGGTGTCATTGTTGCTATTATTGTTGGTGATGGTGTTCTATTGAGCATTCCCTGTGCTTTTGTTGCCGTTATGGCCTCTTTCGTTGATTATTGTATAATTATTATTATTCTTTCTTCTTGTATGTGTGTATGTTTGGTTGTTGAAGTTATTACTTCTTTGCCATTAGAATTTGTCCTTGTTTCCTTCTCTTCCATTGAAGTCCTTATTGTATAGTTGTAGTGCTACTAATATTCTTGAACAGCTTGGTATATTTTCTAGAGGTATCATGGAAATGTATATTTCCTGTGTATCCTCTTTTGTACTTGCATTCAATAAAATCTCCATTTTCTGCCTCAACTCGCTTGGTGTCAACATATATCTTTAGTTCTGGAAGTTCCTTGTTTGATGCCATCTTTCTCGTGCAGTGCGTGCCGCTCGCGCTGAGCTATTTTCAATAGTTGCAAAATATTTTTTCTCTTGTTAAATTGCAAATTTGGATCCTGTACGTTTTCAGAGTTCTTTTGTTTCTTTCAAAACATCATTCTGGTTTCATGTTTCATCTTCACTTATTGCTCCGGTGACCTAGTGGTTAGAGCGTCCGCCTCGGATGCGGTAGGTCACGGGTTTGAGCCCCGGCCAAGTCATACCAAAGACTTACAAAAATGGTACTAACAGCTGCCTCGCTTGGCGCTCAGCATTAGGAGGTTAGTGTTAGGACTGGTCGGCCTGGTGGCAGGATGATGTGACTGGGTGGGACATCATGCTACACAACATTGCTTTAAGTATTTTATATTTGTAATGTATCTTTTATATCTTTCAAACCCGTTCCGGTGGATTAGAGCGTTCGCCTCGAATGCGAGAGGTCGTGGGTTCCATCCCCGGTTGAATCATACCAAACACTTCTCAAAATGGTACTAACAGCTGCCTCGCTTGGCGCTCAGCACGAAGAAGTTAGTGTTAGGACTGGTCGATCTGGTGTCAGTGTAATGTGACTGGATGGGACATCATGCTACATGTCTGCGGCATGATGCCCCAGTGCTAGACATCACTATAAACTGTCACAATGCAGACATCGTAGCGATATGACTGAAAACTTGCTAAAGCAACGTTAAAAATTTAAATCACACACACACACACACACACACACACACATCTTCACTTCCTGGATCCGGTAGACTTTCTCGTGGTTTGCTTTGTACGTGGTATTGCCAATAATAAGATAAGACTTTACTTCTCAATGTCCTTCTCGCTATCTGTTCACGTGGGGATAGATGAGAACATGCCCCATTCACCCTACGGGTTTCCTCTGATCTCTGAATAAACCTTTAACATGTAGGTGTGATACGACAAGCCTATGTCGAATTCGAGATTCCGCTCTCTGTCGGATTACGGTAGCCTTGCGTAAGAGATTAACTCTAGCTTGCAGCAATGTTTAGACATCAAATACAATTATGCATGTCTTAATACCTGGACTTAGCAAACGTAAAGGTCTCGAACTCAGCCATGCGTATTAAATGCTGGTTATTTTATGTCCATAACCATCAAACATATTTTGGTAATTGTACTGAGACTGCATTATAGCGACATGAAAAGTTCTTAATAGATACGCCTTCCCCAGTGCAGTAGTTTTGGGGATTAAACTACCAGCACGCCAGCCACACCTGTTACCAGTGATATAGCCCCAACAACAATTCCTATTGGTGTACCTGTGATAGCTAATTTCATGGTGATTTCCGTCGCATTTAGACCAAATAGCGTCTACAACGTAGTATATTTATATTTAATGAGAAGTGTGGTGCTCATGGTAATTTCTTGGAAACAACACCTAAAGTTTAAAACTTAGGGTTAGGAACAAAGTCTCTTATGCCAAGTGAAATATTATATACAGGTTTTGTAAACAAAATTTTCAATCCTGTTTTATTATAAGTCCATGAGAGCCTATGGTCAGAGTTTTTAGTTTTGTTAAAATAGAATTTGAGAGGATTTATTTAAATTATTCTTTGAAATTACGACATGCTTATTAACGTTTTGGGCTAAAACTCAAATGTCGGATTATTCAAGACATTCTGGAATATAACAGAGTGATGCATCAAGACTACTGATACTTCATCACATTCAAGATTACCGGAATTTATTCGCAACAATCTATAATTTTTTACTTGTGATAGAACAGTTAGGATTATTTTGGAATTATGTTCATATGATGTGTCTTTGTAATTTTCACTTTTTATCATAGGGAAACGAATTATTGATTTTACTAAACTTGTTGCTCTTGCTCCCTTTTCTTATAATAGTTTTAAGTCCACATAGTTTAACAACTGTAAAGCCAAAATGTAATAGACGCCTTTAAAGAAAATACCATTTAAATATGACATCAGGCCGATAAGAGTCAGATGCAGATCTAATCCTTTGTTACAGACAAATCCTTGGGATTGAATAATGGGTTGACTGTCAAAGAGACGGTTAATTGGGTACATGGATAGATTGATTGGTGGCTATTTCATATTTAATATGACTCAATAAAACATATTAGGGAGACAAAACTGCCAAATTAAATATATACTACCAAACAAACGCGTCCATCAACGTACCTTCAATCCATGTATTCATCCAACCATTCATTACCACATCTGTTGATGATGATAAAACCGGGGCACGCATGGCTGCAGGAAATGTGGTAAGGTGGCAGTGTGATTAAAAAAACAAAACAAAAAAAACAAAAAAACAAAAAAAAAAATACAAAAAACAAAAACACAAAAAACCCCACAGAAATACACGATATTGGATTAACAACAATTCAAGCTCTAAATTTCATCGTGCTGAGCTGTATAGATATTAGGTGATACTTACTTCATGCATGCAATACAACGATATTGGACAGTCATCAAAACTGTTATGGCACTTGAAAAGAATTAAAACATCAGAATAAAAAAATCAGGTATCGACTTCTTCTAAATAATATAGACCTTGGTATGTGTTAATTAAAAATAAATCTAAAAACATCATGTGGCATAAATTGGATATTATATAGCGAAGGTAAGATTACTGATCTTGATGATGATCAAAGAAAACAACTCATACCTTCCTCGCACGCCATCATTTTTTTATATGAATTAACAACCCAGATATCACTGTCATTGTGAAGGGGCAAATTTCTGGCGATCTAACAAGAATACATTAGTTGAGACCAGAGAACCATTAATTAGATTTATGGAGACAGGCGCGTATCATATCGCCATACTATCGTGTACGGTAATGTACTTTAGAGGGAGAATTTTATTCTTAAATAAGCATTTGTTTATACAGCAGCCAGACGGACTATTAGGGACACGGTACACTTCATTTTCATTATAAAGTTGTCACAATTGAGAAATCGCAGAAACTCTGTTACTCAAACTACCAGGTCAAGCTGACCCCGACTTTGGCGCCTCTGAAAAAGGCGGCAGAGATATTTGATTCTGACTGGTTACGTTAAATAAGGGTCGTGTTTCCCACATAAAATTTTCTAGGTTTTAAAATTGCCACATCGGAAATTTTAATCAGTCTAAGCTTTTCTACGAGAGAAACCAGAGTAGGCTCCGGAGGATTTGCAAGATATTTCCGCGTAAAAGAACTGTTGTCCAAAGGGGACTATTGTCGAAAGGAACCGACGAAATAATTTGCTGATTAGAGGGAGGAACGTTGAAAGCAAAGGTAGTGTAACAATTCCATGTAATTTGTTGATGCCTTATATACTGCTTTGCTGAATATATTTATTTGTATTTGCATGAATCTTTTTTCTACATTCGTATAATAATTTGCTTTATGAAGTATAACTGTGTTGAGTTTATGCATAGGAAGTCGTACATTAATCTTCTTTAGATAAGTTTGACGAATTGTTTGAATTTGCATAAGAATTAGGTTCTGAGAATTTAATGCATGACATTAGTTAATATGATTACGAGAATCCGTATGAATTCACCGAATTTAGAAGATTTCACGTATGATTGAGAGTAAGTGTGTATTGACTGAAATAATGTAGTAATTGATGTGATGTATCCCAGTTATTCGCTGTGTAAATTGAGGCTGGCTCAGAACCCCAGGCCTCGCGTATGGTGCGTTAATGTTTAAGGTCAAGGCGTACCGAATTAGCCATTTGACTAACTAGGGTCAGTATAGGACATGTGGAGTCGAATTGATAGCCTTAGCATTAGTCTAGCACTGATAGTAAAATGTGATAACGAGGGAGAATAATGAAGAATCCCCTGTATCATAAATACCAGGAAATTTAGGTTGCCTCTGTTTATATTTATTTAAAAGGGAGAAAATAGCTCCTGAGACGTATAATCCTGTGACGCAATCCTGCGACGTATCAATTCTGAGACGTATACTGAGAAGTATAGAGAGAAGTGCAGTGGGACGTACAATCCTGTGACGTAATCCTGCGACGTATTACTTTCTGAAACGTATTCTGAGAGTATCCTGAGACGGATGGTGGAAAGTATCATCCTGAGATCCAAGGGTCTGAACAGCTACAGCTGAAGCAGAACAAACTAAGGACAAGCAGGTTATGCAATCGTACAAGACCTTGACTCCGATTATTTACTCGATCATATGATGAACTAAATCTATCAGTAAACAGATCGGCTGTTTTATTTAAATCTATTTGCGTTTTCTTTGTAATTCGGTGAAAGTATAAATTTCTAAAAGCAGAGTATATTCCTGATGTAACGAATTTTCACAGTTGGTTTATGTAATTGATTAAATTGTTTGTTTACATGTGCGGAGGCTCATGTTGGTTTGTTCTATATATCTGCTCAGATCTCTATCTACTTCACTTATAAGTTTCACCACTTATGTTTATATTTACTCTAACCGGGCAATAACATTGAGGGCAGTCAACCCCTAGATAACGAAAACCAAATTAAGCGGGACACCTACCAGAAAACAACATCCCCCGCCCCTTACAGTCATGTTTTACAAAAATAGCTATAACTGAGTTGTACTGTTGGAAAATTGTCTTTAAATACATTTAAGTTTAAAAGGACTAAACAAAACATGGATATATAATATTAAACCAGATAGAAAGACAATCTCTCTCTCTCTCTCTCTCTCTCTTCGTCTTTTGTTTGTTTCCTTTGAATTGTTCGATAGATACATCAATAGTTAAGCAGAATGAATAAGAGAGACGATTTACAAAAGAAATAAGCATACGATGTAATACAAAAGAAACCATGGCAATTAAAATAACAGAGCTCTATTTTGGCAAGGGTGGAAAGAAATCCTGCTTTGTTCAAGGGACATGGCTTTATCAATCATGTACTAAAGAGTAAAGTGGTCTCCCATCCAAGGTTGGTGGTCTCCTCTGAATTATCCAGTGTTACAATTCTGACCCCTCTAATCATGCTTAGTACACGTTATGGCATCAGGAGCATTAGGACTGTAAAAATGATGCCTATTCGCCATTAAATGTAGTCAATCATTATTAAAAATCTGTTAAATGAATTCTCAGCAAACACCGCTCAAACGTCTTCAGCGATGGTGTTTAATTTGTTTTCGAGAACAAAATAAATCACTTTGATAACAAGGAGGACGATGCAAATTCCAAAGAGGAAAAACACTATTACAAAGTCATTTTTAAAAACAAAATTAATGTACGATTTAGGTTGGAAAAGTTGGGAAGTAGTGTTACTTTGATGCTCGCCGTCGCGAATCTCCACATCATTCTACGTATGAGCAGCTCCAGGCTCATCTCCCCAAAGTACTCATGAAGTTATCCAGGGCCATGACCTGAAGTAGGTGTATCCTGGTTTCAAAAAGAAACTGTATATATTGACAATAGTACTTGTTTACGTGTGCTTTTTGCAAATCGCACGTATTGACAACACGGTCTAGAATGCAAATATTCTCACCCGAAAAAATGACGTAGATAGGGAATGACTGACAACACCTTGCAACAGAATTGTGTTCATGCCATTACGCAATGCATCTCATTTCCGAATAAGTTCACAGGATGGGTGAGTGCGCATGATGTAACCTGGAGTACTAAAAATACCTTCTTAGCGCTGCGTACATGATGTTGTAATTTAATGACGTTGGGCAATGGAGAATCAGCTTACATAGTGTATATGTGTTCACTGAAAGCAATAAAATGTAACAGTAAAATTTAACCATTATCCAACCTCTACTTTATGAAAAAGTGTAATAATAATAATTATAATAATAATTATACCGTATCAAATTTTATAGTTGGTATCTCTTGATAGCAGGAGGGGCGGCATTACTGAGGAGATTAATAATTGAATGAAGAATGAAACTGCAAGTTAAGGGTCCATAGAGTTCAGAATTATGGAGTCAAAAATAACATATTCCATGACCTTTTTCGCAGGTCACTTATAGTGCCTTTATTAAATATTTTATATAGAAATAAAACAGAATTCAAAATATATACAAATGCATATCAAAGCAACTGCTATAATGGGATAGCTTATCTATATCCACTTCATCATACATTCTTTAAAATTACTTAATAAAGCTAAAGTTCTTGAAATATTGGGCACTGACCGCCATAACACAGAGAGCTCAGACACACATGCAACAATCAAGCAAGGCAAACCAACATGGAACGAAAGTAAAAAGAATAATCAGATTCTGACGAGTTGTGGACACCAAGTCCAGAAATGTTGGTATTCCATGTCACCAACACACCAAGTCCAGAATTGTTGGTATTCCATGTCACCAACACACCAAGTCCAGAATTGTTGGTATTCCATGTCACCAACACACCAAGTCCAGAATTGTTGGTATTCCATGTCACCAACCGCCACTGGTGGAAGAACGAAATGTTATTTACATCATCTATTGTCCCATTTGTAAGTCTTAAATGATTCACACGTGTTCATGGTAGAAGTTCCATCAAAGACTCATATCACCGTTTGCTTTAGTGATTCCGTAATGTTGTACTTTGTGCACCCTACCCTCTCTGGGGTCAATAAGGTGTTACAACATATATAATATGTTTCGAACCTTTTAACAGTGCTGCGGGGGGGGGGGGGTCCGAGTGATCTAAAGCGCTCTCCGTTATGGATCATTGCCATCTCACCTCTGCCTGCGCCGGTTCGAGTCTCGGATTCAGCCAATGTGGGTATGTGAGAAAGCTTGCCAGTAGTTCTCGCGGGTCGGTGGTTCTTTCCGGGGTTTTCCCAGGTTCTTACTACGCCATTAATACTGGTCGCCATGTACAGCCTATCATGTGCTGAAAAATGGCGTTAAATCCCACAACAACAACAACAACAGTGCTGCAATGAAAGTAAAATGTCTCAATAGAGAAAGAGATACACTTTTGACCTATGTACAATTTCTTCTATAATGATTACATCATTCAAAATTTCACATTTATTACAATAAGTTGCAATTGTATTTTGATCAGCTCTTAATTACGAGATCCCTTGCAAATACATTTCCAAACTAATCGAACCGCTTAAACCCAGTGATAGGACAGTGATAGAACATTTTCGCACACGTTACATGTATGCTTTAACTCTTTTGCAAAACATATCAGGGTTATTTCGTGACTGGATAAGTCTTTTCTCGCTGCTTTTGAAATAAAATCTCATTCTCCTGTCTTTTCATTTGAATTAAAACACAGGAATAACATAATTATTTAAAAACAGAAACAAGGCAGATACTTTAAACAATGTCACATCACCGACAAAGAAAACTTGCTGTATTCTGCAAAATAGAAAGGACGATTAAAATATGGCACTGCACGAACAAAATCAGATTCAAGGAGTTAATGCACTCAGCACTGTTATGGTTCAGTTGCATAAATCAATCAGATTATAGCCATTCAAAGAATCAAAAGGCGACTGCATTATGATCATCCCTGGCTTAGGTAACACATTGATTGATAATTGTTATGTCAAACAGTAAGGTGCCACCCCGGAGATAGGCCAAATTTCTGATTACGACCAATTGGTAGTCTACATGCTAATAACTCGTTTTGTTTTCTCGTCCGAGTGTGGTGCCACATGGAATAATATTAAACTTTTATCAGGCGCGTACGACATGTTAAAAATCAGCACAGAGATTAAACTGAGAATTTCACTTCAAACTGACAAGGACTCTACAATGTCTAATATGTGAACACGGGCAAACACTCAGCTATGCCATTTCACTCGAATCTGCATTGTACGCAGCTGACATCACACAGATGTCAACAAGAACAATTCACACTGTCTGTGGAACCGAGTGATCTGCTGTTGATTACTCCCGCGGCGCCAATTTATCTTCCATGTTATAGTTTCGTTTTACCTTTGTTTACAAGAACGAGCACTGGAAGAGCTCCTAAAGAGACCTTAAGAAAACTACTGTACATTATAGATTGACATCAATTTAAATATAATTACTGCACTGATCGCTACATAATTTACAATGTGAGTCATTAATAGCATCCAAAACATTGCTTCCGATCAGTTGAAAAATCTGGGACTACGAGCGGTACAATCGATCTTAGATCGACTACAAAGATTAGAGTGTTGGCAACTAAAGGTTGAAATAAATACGATTATATTTTCATCAACAGATTCTGAAACAAATGTCCGAGCCTGTTAGTAAAATCATAAATGAAAGTTGCTTAAGAACATTTAGCTCACTCAATGCTTGTTGTTGTTGTTGTTATTGTTGTAGGGTTTAACGCCATTTTTCAGTACACGATAGGCTATACATGGCGGCCAGTATTAATGGTAGAGGAAGAACCCGGGAAAACCCCGGAAAGAACCATCGACCCACGAGAAGCTACTGGCAAGCTTTCTCACATACCCATATTGGCTGAATTTGAGACTCGAACCCACGCAGACAGAGGTGAGATGGCAGTGATCCGTAACGGAGAGCGCTTCAGACCACTTGGCCAATCGGGGCCCCCACTCAATGCTTGTAAATGCAGTAATGTGAAACGGATCAGTTATGGACCACGCCTGTATGCAGGCAGCGATGACGAAGAAAATGTCTTAGATGAAACCGATACAAAATAAAAAAAAAAACAATTATAGAACTGGAAGAATTATTTTGATCCTGCGTTTGACATGTGTCTTTGAAGATAGTTCTAAGCAAAAACGAAGTAATGAGACAATTACAGAGTATATCATATTTACCATATCAATTGTAGTCGCACATACTAAGTCTTCTTTAATTACCTTATTAAACACTAAAAGAACATTATATTAACTGCAACTATAAAATTCGGTAAGATAAAAAAGAAAAGGTCATATTATAGGTAGAGTATACATTCATGAAATCTAGTCGTAACAGGAACCTCACAATTGCTGGAACCCATGGAAATATCTCTATGAAGAAAACATGAAAGTCCCTTATATGGCTACTTGCAGCAAAGTTGGTTTACAACATAATCGTTCCAAAGACACCCTGTCCTTATTATGTGGTGTTTGAAAATGCAGTTCTTTCTCTCCATATACTTAATTATCAGAGAGTAAATCTTGCTTTTATATTTAATGAACTACAATACTGTCGTTATTATAGCTATAGCACCAAGGAAAGTATAGGCTTGAAATTGTGTAATATGTACCTAACCAACGCATATATTTCATTCAAATTTAGGTTTTTATCCAAGGAAAGAGATAAATTGGTTTTGGGTCGTTCATTTATCACTCAAGTTGTTACACCGTAACTTGTAAGCAGCAAGCAGCTTGCTAAAATGAACTATTTAGACACACAATACCAGATCAAATATTCACGTATCTTTAGTGGGCTCAAAGATCCGGTAATTAACCTTGTTTTTTGAAATTTGGAAAAGTTGTTACAGTCTTGTCTCAGAATATTTTTCAATCACCAAGAAAAATCAATTCTGGCTGACACGTAGAATTTGAAATAATCTACTAAAAATTTCATGCTCTTTTGGTAATTTGTCATCTTTCATGCATCTGTAAACATTAGGACACTAAATTATTTGGCATAAATATCATACATAATAATAAGTAAAATCACATGAGGTAGACGAATTGAATTTATTAGACATCATATATATATGAGCTTATAAGAATTTCAGACATTAAAGCACTTTGTTCCATTTCATAAAGCTATCCTTCAATGCGTTTACCAAAACTTTCTTTACATATACAATGTAAGCATGGTATAAAATAAAAAACTCCAACTATTTAGCTACACCAATGAAAATTTAGAATAAGACTTTTTTTCAGAAATAAACGTGATGTCAATAAGAAAACATGTACGAGGGTGGCCAATATATGTAAATAAAAGAATTTGAAAATCCTTTAGATGATGACGATAATGATGATGAGATAGTTGATAATAAGTCAAAACAAAAGCTGATGATTTGTAAATAACGCCAGTGGTTTTGAAGATCAAAATATCGTGTTTTTATTGGACAATATATTATAGAAGAAAAAGAAATTAAATTTGATGAATTATTCATAAATTGTTGTACTTGTAATGTATGCCCAGGCATTGTAAGAAAATATGCATAAGGTATGTGTAGTGGTTTTATTGGCACAATATGCATCAAATCCTAAAACATATCGGACATGCGGTTCTTTTTACATGTATTACGTAGCTCAGTACAGAGATCCAATACGACACAGTCTTTAATGAAGACTTGACAAAACATAAAATTGTTGATCTTACTTCCATAACAGATTCATTCAGAAATGGCAGTCTGAAGAAATGACTGTGACAAACTGAAGAAAGGCAGACCACAGCATAATAGCCTCTTGAGGCTAATTTTGAACTAAGGTAACTAACCAAACTTACAAAATTCATATATCAATTGCTGAAACACTAAATTATTTTTTTTTTAAATCTTATTTTATATTACTATGTAACTTGGTAACAAAAAGACACCGTCTAAACAAACACAAGATTTCATCTCTCAAATCTAATTGGTCTTTTTTGAAATTTGACCATTATATTTTCATTTGCATTGTAGGCTTGCTTGCCTAATATTGATAGATTAACTGGCTTTTTGACAATCTGTAGTACTGTTAAAACAGACTGCTAAACAGATGTTCAGAGTTTTGTGCCTCTGCATCTAATATTAAGCTAACATAGGAACTTAAGCTTTTATTTTATCTTGCAATACTTTTAACTGCCAGTCTTGCATGAACAGCCTTATTGCTCTTCCTTATAGGTCATACAATTCATTAGGTGAATTAACAAATACTCTGCATTTATCTCCATTCAAACATATACCTTCAAGCATGAATACAGTGGGAAAGAATATAATAATTTGTACGCACATAGTAAATGTTTATAATAAAAATATAACACGGAATTTTCAACTTGAAAATAAAGTATTGCTTCAAACAAATGGTGAATGGATACTGAGAAATAAAGGACATAATTCAACTATGAGAAAGAGAAAGAACCACGCACACATACATCCATATTAATGTACCTCTCCCTTGATAACTCGTGCACATTGGGGTCCAAAAACATAGACCACACTATAAGCAAGGGCACGAGTTACTGAGGGACCTCATACAAGTCTGCTAGACATCCAGAAAACAGTGGGGGTCTGGGGTTGAATGGGAACTGGGCTTGATGACTGAATCCTTATTTTATAATCGCAACTATAGATGGGAATCGGTTTGAAAGTTCATAATCTATCATCGGTTCCACACAACATACTGATAATCGATTATAATCAGTTACTACAAAAATAAATTTAAATTTTTGTTTGTTATAGAGTTATATCTTTATTCAACAGTTCAAAATGTTAATAAATGTACAGGAGTAATCTCTTTTATCTATATACTAAATTAACCTCATATTTGCTGTGTTGTGTTATTTTTGTTCTATAGCTTCTTTATATGAAAGCAGCTTTCTTTGGCTTATCAGTTTTATGCAACTGAAAGACTGTTGCAACCAGAACATTTTTTTTCAAATGTGATTTGTCTATTGTTTAAAGTATAAAAGCACATGCTTTTCTTGTTTGTCATTATTTACTAATACCACAATCAAAGCAGTTTAGATTTAAACAAACAAAAAAATGTATTAACTGAAAAATTTGCCATAATTGTTTTTGTAATTATGTAAAGATAGAACACCTAAAGCTAAAATTCTGAAAATTTGTCTAAAATGGTGACCACATTAAACAAAATCAAAGGTTTTTGACTAGTACAGATCATGTAATTTTTCAGAATACTGATTATTGTACTAACAATGAACCAATAACCCACATTTTACATTTAAACTGAAACAAAATACCAAAAATGCTTACATTTATTAACTTGACAGTTTAACAGTAAAAATCTTTCTAAATCATTATGGATTTTAAAAATCTAAGACTAGAATCTTTAGATAAAAATGTTATAAATACTACAAATTAAATAGAAGGTACAATAAAATACAAATCAAATGTTTCAGTAATACTGAAAACATAAATCATTTTTGAGAATACTGCTTTATCTTGTTTTTGTTACACTGACACTAACAACAAAGTTTTTGTTTTAGAATATTATCAAGTCCACATTGTCACAGCTTAAACGAGCTCGTTTCTTGCTAACAAGATGTCTAAAGGCTGTTCATCACTAGTCCCTGGCTCCACCATGACATTCACTTTGACATTAGTCATATCAAGAGCGACCTTTAAAGGCAGAGCATGTTCATCTGCTCACTCACTGTCAGGTAGAGAGTCAAGATCCTTCATAGTATGATTCAATAAACAGCCCACCAGAGCTAGATCTTTGTCCTGTGTTCTACTGTCAAGATCTTGTCTCATTACATCTTTGTCCTGTGTTCTATTGTCAAGATCTTGTTTCATTACATCTTTAAGTTTGGCAATCTGATGAGATCATTAACATTCGTTTCTACACATTTGGCAAGTTTAAGAAGTTTTGGGATAACTTTACGAAGGGTTGGTGATTTGTCTCCACAAACACTGTTTGTTGCATTCAGGAACGGTGAGAGAACTTCCACAAGTTTTTCAACCAATGCCTGCTCGTCAAATGTAAAACATAATTTTTCAATGTTGCAGCTGCTGACTTGTTTATATTTAGGTCACTGAATATAGCCATAATAGCAGTCGTTCAATCATGTCATGAGTGCTATTCCCTCTAGTCGGAACTTCCATCTTGAGCTTGTGTCCTCTAGCACCTGCGTCAAGTAGTAACGGCAACATCAGCAAATCATTTATGCTTTGATGGAAAAAGGTCACAAGGTAGCGCCCCTTTGCAATGATTTATGACAGTTCGGGTATAGATAAGGCTTTTTTCCACAATCAGGTTGATTCTGTGACCATACCAACCAAATCGAGTCCACTGAAGAAAATCAAACACCATCATCTCATTGGCTGCATTATCAGTGACTCCAGTTGGTGTATTAGACTCGTAACGTCATGAGTAACAGCTATATCAAGAACTTCATGTCGTTCCTCTTTCACTTTTTTCTCAGCCTGGTCTTTCTTCTCAACTAGTTTGGAGGACACTGATTTACGACCTGGAATTTCATACATGAAAATGTAAACTTTGAAACATTTAGTCATGGTACTCAAGCAAGACAGGGTATACATGTATTTGGAATCTTCCTTGTGTCTAAATATACCGGTAGTGAAACAATGAATTTATGTAATGTTCAATTAGACTGGACAGCATCATATTTAATGAAACATTGCTTAATTTAGGTATGAAAATTCAAATTCAACACCTTACAGTGCTGACGTCTAAAATCAATGGATTAACACCTTTTTGTTTCTCACTCACTAAATATTAATAATTTATAGTGTTACCATTCGAAACTTACTTCTATTTTATATCAGGGTGCTCTGTCTCCTAATATTTGCATTCGTCGTTGATGACTATATTTTTTCCAAATAATCCTAAAAGTTTCCAACTATGGAGTACAGTTTTATACCTGAAATTATGATGGGAATAAATAATCCAGCTCTACTGTAGTGGATCAGAAGGATTATATCATACTGTTTACACAGACTACAAGGTATGATGTATCACATGATAATTTTATTTTGGTGTAGCACCAAATCAAAATTAGAATACTTCTCTTTTTTACAGTATATAATGGAGTTAGTGTTCGCCAAATACATAAAGAACCAAATGTACCCACTCGTTGATTTCAATGAAAACAGCTGGACCTACCTATGACTGTGTACTCCTTTCTGCAGAGTTTGCATACGACCTTCATCATATCTAAATTCTCCTTTGCCGGTGGACCCTCCTGTGCTTTGTAAAATCCGAAGTATGTCCAAACACGAGAACGAGCTTTTCCTCCAGGATATGGATATATTGTTTTGGGATCATTTTCATCCATGGCACGTGTATCATATTTAGTGGTTTTTAAAAATATTGTTCAGAATCCTCGGTTTTCATCCCAATAAACAGGGGAGGTAACTAGTATGTGTCAAGCACTTCACAGTTGTCTCCCTTACTGAGCAATTGATTATGGTGTTTCACAATCGATTATCGAGTTGGTTCGCCCAACCAACTGATTATCGATTATAATCGATAAGTGTAACAACACTAATCACAACAGAATAATTGTCAATAAAGTGATTTCTCGATTAAGTTGTTCATTACTCTGTATACATTACATTTTTTTACAAAATGTCCAACGTATGAAAGATTGTTACATTAGTCCAACTGATTTCAACAACTACCACATGTATGCGAAACATTTGAGTATTACATCATAGCTTTTTGTTTTGTTGGTTAGTCTGGTTCCAGGATTGGTATGAAATAGTATTATGTAAACAGGGAGTTTGAAAAGCAGGGAACCAGACTAACTGTTGATACACTACCAAAGATTTGTTCTATTTTCAAAACCATGTGACATTTATTTCATGACACATTTGTTTACATAGAAACTCAATTTTGTAATGTTCAGTTAGTAAAGTATTGATACTGCGATTTCATTGCAAGTAATAGTGAACTTCATATCATCCTTGAGGATATTTCTAAGTGCCAATTCATGGAATTCTCTGAAACTCATTTTCCCCACAATGGTCTGTATCTGTGAAACAAAGCTCTATTTTCCAAAGCATTCATTTCACTTGACTGCCTTGCTATCCTTATCACAGCTATGATCGAGTAGGTTATATTTTGGTAGTTTAATTAGATTATATACATAATAACATTTATAACAGTGTTCGATTGATCAAATGAAATGAGTTCTCCTGACATATGACTGGGGCTGCTAGATCTTAATCATAAAGGATTTGCATGAATGTTAACTTTTTTATTCCACCTATTTATTTGATTCAAAAGATGTAATTAACATGATAACACAAAACAGGCCAGCTTTTAATTCAGTGTAACAATACAACAAATGCTTCCGCGAGTCAGGTATCAAAACACGGTTGGCACTTAATTAGGTTCTCAGAGAACCCCTCGCAGGCATAGCTGTTATGGTAGATTGACACATTTAAGTTCAATTACAAGAAGTCACGATGCATTTATGATGACTATACTTAAAAGGATCTAAAAGATATAACTACAACACAAATTCCACTTGATAAAATTTTTTATTTAATTGGTATTTATTTATTAAAGTACTGCCCCCATTAGGCATGACATTTTAATTGATCAAAATTTCCTTGAATATCATAAATTACAGTGTACAAAGAATCTTGAAAATCATTGGAACAAGAAAACAACTATGTTATGAAGGAGAGGTCATACAGCCTTACTGATGGAACAGTACCACAACAGTCTATACAACTTTGAGGGGAAAATAGTAGGCCAGGACCTACATGTTAAGCCAAAGGTCATAAGAATGAGTCAGCAGAATTTAGAACTTTGCTTTGTAGTGTTTAACAGAAATTAAGAACAAAATCCATCCTAATAAAAGCCACTGAAAAAACCTAAACCAAAACCTTAATGCAAATTTTCTATGATATTAATACCCATTGCAAATTTTCAATAATTTTAATACCCAATGCAAATTTTCTATGATATTAATACCCAATGCAAATTTTCTATGATATTAATACCCAATGCAAATTTTCTATGATATTAATACCCAATGCAAATTTTCTATGATATTAATACCCAATGCAAATTTTCTGTGATATTAATACCCAATACAAATTTTCTATAATATTAACCCAACACAAATTTTCTATGATATTAATACCCAATGCATATTTTCTATGATATTAATACCCAATGCAAATTTTCTATGATATTAATACCCAATGCAAATTTTCTATGATATTAATACCCAATGCAACTTTTCTATGATATTAATACCCAATGCAAATTTTCTGTAATATTAATACCCAATGCAAATTTTCCATGATATTAATACCCAATGCAAAGCAGCAAGAACCTGTCACCAACTGACTGTCTTGGCTTCATAATGATTCAACCTAAATAGGAAGAAAACCAATCATGGAGTTTAGGAAATATAACCTAATTTATAACTTTAACCTAAACCTTAAACCTGATTTTCAATGTGACCTTGACCCCAAGGTAAATGGGGCAAGCTTTATATAGAATGAATTGACCTAGGTTCCTAATTAGTCACGAAGTTTAGAAAATATATACAAACAAAAAACTTTAAACAAGACCATAAAAACCTGTAAACACCAGCACCAGAAAAGTTATTGCTATGTCTCCTTTCCCACTAATCTGGGTTTCAACCAAAAAGCATTAAAAATATATTAAAAGTTAATTTTCTCCACTGAGGTAGAACAAATTTAATACAAGAAATTGCGATGGCAAAGGACATTTGCAATGTTAAACCTGTCGTCACTATTTACATATAATCCCATGAATCAAACATGTGAATCACTTGCACAGCGTATACAATCTCAACATGAGTTATGCTTACATTTATAATAGTCTGTGCAGAAGTTATTCTATGTAACGATCATCAGTTCTGGAGGGGACAAAATTATTGAAATTAAACATGTGAAATGAGAAAATATTTGGTGACACAGCATATACATTTAAAGGTCACTGGCCAGCTATTGTACAAACATGATATTATTATAGTCATAAAAAAAAGCATTTGTTATGTATGCACACCATAAAAATGTTTAATCAGACTTAAAAATCTGCTTTTTTAAATGAAAAAATTATTCGGCAATCTCCATAAACAATCTGTAGTTTCTGTGTGCCAGAAACTAATATGACGTACATTTATCCCTTCTATTCAACCTAGTTTTTAATTCTTCAATTTACCCATGTAAATGTCTATGTGATATATCTTATGATCATGCTTTTGTACAGTAAATATGGTGCAATGTCTTGCATATGGATGTAACCAAAAGAGTAATGAATAGACAAAATGGTTCTTTCTTTTTCCAAAAGACCCTGTTTACCACAAAAAAGTGGATTGAAGCTGTCAGATCAAATAGGGTGAGGGATGGGAAAGTCCTAAATTCTCCTAAATCCGGTAGAAAGCTCTATGGTGCTTATGAGAATAGGGATAGAAAGAGCGTAAGAAAAATATATCAAATAAAGGATTACAGTGCAGCAATGTTAATAATCTTAATACTTTTGTATGTACAGAATGTAGACTTTGATCAAACTCTTTATTTAGCATTATTATAACCAATATGAACTCAAAAGCATTTAAAAAAAAGAGATATGAAGTATTATTCTGGGATGTTTATCATTTCTTTTTCCAAAAGACCCTGTATACCACAAAAAAAGTGGATTAAAGCTGTGGGATCGAATAGGGTGAGTGATGGAAAGTCCTAAATCCTCCATTAGCATTAGCGAGCAACAAGTCTGTAGAATCGGTCATTTATATATATATATATATATATATATATATATATATATATATATATATATACACACACACACACACACAGACACCTTATTTACTGTATATATCAGGACTCATTAAAATAATAATTTGTTTTTATTTCCCAGTACTTATGTTGCAACATTTTTCATCCAGGTATACAGTGTGACGCCGCTATAGCATGCTCCGTTATAACATGAATTCGGATATAATGCGGTCATGGTGTGGCTCCTGAAATTTCATATATATGTATTTTTTTTGTACACGAAAAAAAGTCTTTCTTAAAAGTAGGGAAAAAAAAATGTTAAAAGTTTATTATCATTTTGGGTGAAGAGATCGCATATGAATAATACAAGACGATCACGGCGAGGCTCCTGAAATTTTATATCTTTCTCATACATGAAGTACGAAAAGAAACATTTACAATGTTTATTCTGGGATTGCATCGGGCTTAGCCAATGTCACAAACTTGGATTTATTTTCCTGATTGGCGGCAAAATATACCATCTGGCGATTTTTTTATTATTTGCAACTTTGTTGGCTGTTTAAACCATTGATTTGGAGTGTAGAAATTCAGAGGCCCCATGAAAGGAAGCTGCAAACTGGATATAAAATGCACCAAAATTTATTGATTGTTACATAAACGAATTCTTTGTCCATACTGACAAACCATCTAAACAGTACATTATTATATCATAATCTGCTTATCTTGACATCTAACATGAGTCATGTATGTTGTGAGATATCTGCTTTTTTGTTGTTGACATTTCTGGTAACGGAGATCAACCAGACGAGGCATTATGTCGTAATCTATCTTTCATAGAATTTTCGGCCACTCGCTAGTAGTTAATATATTTACATAGACTGATATTTGTATGTGGATGATACCTAAATTTCCTCTTCATTTTACTCAGAATTAAATCCTTCAGAACACTCACATTTCTGTAATAATCCCTGTCATCAAACCAGAACACCTGCATCTCTATCGTCCGTTGACCCATTGTTAAATTTTTGACGCATGTGTGGAAGGCAGCATCATGCTGCTACCACAAATGCAAAAAAAGAAATTGGTTTATTCAATAGGCAGGGAGGAACAGTAACTATAATAGACCAAACAAAGGCCAACTGTTTTATAAAAATGTATCCAGATAAAATAATTTGCTGCAATTCAAAGGAAACAGATTACCTTTAAAGCACCGAGTGCTATGAAAACGTACTCAACAAACGGAAAAAAATCAGTCTCAATCATGCAATACAATTGTTTGATGTTGCCGCCACAATAAGAAATGGGCATTTGTTTGGTTCTCCAAAGCTGTCCATCAGCGGTGACTTCAATAACGCATGCACCCCTCACCAAAGAAAGCCGACTACAATCTTCAATAAAATCAAAGAACTTTTCTTCAAAGGCAGTCAGTACCAAACTTAATTAAAAGTAATGGAATCTGATGGATTTTTGCAAGTTCCAACGTGACTGGAACACGTTAATTGTGCCGTGAAAGTTTCCTTTTTGCATAGAAAAAGTTTATGCTTATGAACACTACTAACGGCGACTTCAGACGCAAACTAACTTTGACCAACTTGGGACGTACTGAAAAGTAATGTGCTTCGTCATTCGTTATATGATTGTGCTATGTTTTTCCAATGAATTCAGACCAACATGACCTGTGACAAAATTACTGAATATTTTAAAATCTCTGTGTGTGTGCATATTTTCGATGGAATCACTTGTATTGTGATTCAATGTATATGAAGAGATTCGCGGGTGAGTACATGGTGTTGATACTCTATTCATTCTATTCATTAGACATGTATAAATAAACATTATTCACGTATATGTACCAATTCATGGTTCTCTAAATAAACTATTATATATGCTGTTTTCACTACAGGTGTATTTCTCATTTAATATGCATCGATTTAAGATGGTAACTGTGCCAATGAAACATGCATTTTACCACTTGCATTTATTACCTGCCCGCCCCCCCCCCCCCCCCGCAAATATTTTGGGGTACATGCATCATTTTCGTCAGCAAACTGATGCTTATAACACTGTTCGGTCTATAACACGGTCAGGTTCTATGTCTCCCAACTACCGTGTTATAGTGAAGTCACACTGTATGTCCCAAGACTTAAGAAACTAAATAATTTTGTGTTAAATTTGTGCCCCCCTTCCCATAATGCAAGCTACAATAAAATAGATAAACAAAACACTTATTTGGAAACAAAAAGAAAGAAACTAACCTTGCATTGTTATCATTTATTCCTTCTTTTTTCATCATGCAAAATTTATTAAAGAAAAAATTATATACACGAACTCCATATATGTAGCAGATGCCAGATGGCGTATGCATCCTTACTGTAGCATGGCTTATGACAGAAAACAAAATTGCAAATGAGACAGGAATGTCACCCAATTGCTTTAAGGCACCTGCCATTCATACATGATACATTATAAAGTGCAAAATGACCAAGATTGTATTGTATCAAGATTAACTATACAACGGAAGCATGCAAATAAATATCATTATTTGAAAATACATTCACTGTCAGTGCAAATGATAATCTTTAGCTAGCATGGGTTAAAAAGTATTATTAAAGCAAGTTATTGCTGAGTATACTATTTACCCGATGAACATTTGTATCAATAATGATCAATTATGACAAACAAACAGAAGCCCTGGTTATGAATAAACACAACTGGCAATGAGCAATAAACTCATTGCTTAAACTTACTGACAAGATATCAAATACAATTATTACAAAGCAAGCCAACCCTGGAAACTGACTTTGGATTCTTTTAAGTGTGCCAATTTTTTAAAATAAAGTCGGCCAATATAAGAAAACCAACTTTGGTTCCTTTAGATTCTTTTAAGTGTGCAGATTTCTTTTTTGTTTTTTTACAAAGTTGGCTGACATAGGGAACTCAGCATTGATTCCTTTTTACCTGTATAACAGGAATTTTGAAAATAAATTGAAACAATAGGTGTTTTGAAAGTGACACAATTTAGTGCATCTTGCACACATATCAATATGACTGAACAGTTAATTAGTTTTCAATAGTTTAATCTAAATGTTCCCTATCCAAAGTTTATAGTGTTTTATTTTTCAACAACAAGAAGCATGTAGTTCTTCTTGTGGGGGATAAATGAACAGGGGGATAAATATATGTCATTTCAGGTTGGCATCCTGTATAGGTGGGAAATCATAGCTAAGGGGAAGATACCGTTTTGTATACTTCTATTGTGAGTAATTAAATTATTCTTTCTTCTTTACACTTGATAAAAAATTTTGTGCGTGTATGACTAAAAAGAAAAATGTTAAAGTATGGTCGCTGACCTTTTTCGAAAACTAAAAGTAACTCAAATCAAGAACTAAAAATAAAAAAATGTAGCATCCATTTGGATGTAGTAAAATACACTACTGTCCAGTAATGTTTCTCCCCACTTTAAATATACCTTATTTAAAAGGTCAGTGGCAGTTTCAAAAGTGGTGCATTACCCATACTGGGATTTTCTACATAAATTTCCATGGTTTTCTGCAAAATATCGAACACTACTGTGCATGCTGTTATCGACAGATCAATGCCATTTGGACGTCTGAATATTGGCAACTTGTTGTTATGTGTATCTCCCAACATGGCTTTGACATCCTTGATGGTCCTAGGTGGCACTAACTCCTCTGCACGTTTAGCACGTGCAAATGTTGACTGGTACATACAGTTTTGCTCAATGCCCTCTAGATGTTGATATTGGTTGAAATGGTAATAATGGCAAGGTTTGTCTTGATGTACTTGTTCAGTGATGGTCGTCAACTTCAGAGGACTCTCTGGTTTCCCAGGTCCAACTTCCACTGACCACATCTCCTTGTGATTCAGTGATGCCACGTTTACATTAAATGCATCGGCTGATCCATGCCCTTCATTACGAGCTATACGGACCAACTCATCGACATTCGATGCAGACAACAATGCTCTTGAAATTAAACCAACAGGTGGGGAGCCTACGCTGGCCTCCATAGGGTGAATTGCATTTATTGTAAACACAATACCATGCTTGTTGAATCCAAATGCATAACCTGGTAACATCCCAGGATAAGAAAATGATGTAAACTGTTCCTCCTTATGTGTGACAGTTCCGGTTTGGGCTTCTGGGTCAACAATATTAGCACTGACAACGTAACGGTATGGGTTAATCATTGGATCACAGTCTTCGTTGTGAGCCATAATTTTCATATCAGGAGAGTTGAGAAGTACAGTTGAACAACCACGAAGTTCATGTTCTATTTCTGCAAAATGGACAATATGTACCTCCTTTGCAATGTTCAACAAGAAAAGGTTTTCAAATGGCATTCCACTTCCATCTGACATTCCTTGAATTTCTGTAACATACTGAGGGAAGCAGATCTCAGCTGCCTTTTGATATTCCGCGAAGATATCCCTTCCTTTGTTGGTATTATAAAAGGGGAGAAGGAACGACTGAACAATATCAGAAGAGCTGAAATATTTTTGTATTTGTTCCCGGAAAACTGACCCAATACTATGACCCACCTCATAATGTGTTCCTCTGGTGAACAGCATTGGAAGAGTTTGTGCATTGTCTGTTTTTGCCATTGCATACTCAGTATCTTGTCTCCAGTATGCAATTTCTTCTACTGGGATTGTATGCAATTTCTTCTATGGGGATTGTCTTCTTCAGTGAATCACTGAAATAAAAAGTTAAATGGTCAGAAAAATGTGAAACCATAAACCAAAATCACTCCTCA
Source organism: Sinohyriopsis cumingii (assembly GCA_028554795.2). Classification (NCBI taxonomy): domain Eukaryota; kingdom Metazoa; phylum Mollusca; class Bivalvia; order Unionida; family Unionidae; genus Sinohyriopsis; species Sinohyriopsis cumingii. The sequence goes on from CM068833.1 coordinate 37,361,481, forward strand.
AATGACATAAGATCAATACAGTATGTTACAGATGTCACTAATATCTACAACAGCACCTCAGATAGTGCTGCTGAACAACATATCAGCTTGCAAAAATAAAGATGAGAGGTGTTTTTTATGTTCTTGAATCAATGTTAAATACACCAACTGATCACGTAGAATAGATGGACTATGCCAATGCTATTCAGATACAGTCACTAGCAAAAATGTTTTCCTACAAAACAGGAGGATAAATTGTAAGTTTTTTAATTTGAAAATGTATTTGATACATATCTAAGTATGATGGAAGGAATACATCAATTCTGTTAGAATAAATTAAATATAATAATACATGCAAACACACTAATTTTCTTGCCGCAGATTAGTTCCTATGACAACAAAAATGGAAGGTGCCACAATGTTGGAATAAAAGATGTCTCTAAATTATTGTCATCACAGATACATGGACAAGAAATAAGAAAATAAATTAGTATGAAAATGAAGAATAATTCTGTAATGCACCAGATCTTTTTTATTATATCTAAACACAAAGTGCTATGGTAGAATGTAAATAACTAGACACCCAAAGAACACTCAGGCAGGGGTGATGGGCAAAACTGAACAAAGAATGCTCAGTCATACAAATCTTTTAGAATTATCTGCATCAATCAAAATTTTTGTATCTTATTTACTGTATTTTTGAAAGAATCAAAGTAACCGTCTCACGGATGGCAAAGCTTCATCGCCAGAGACGAGGCATTCCAGGACAACACTTAATTAAGGTGGACATGAAGTGTTTGGTACCTAACTGAAGGTGAACAATATTATATGGTAAAATCCTGGATAATAAGAAGAGTCTCTCAAAGCTCTACTGTCAAAAGGAATTTCTGTGAATTCAAATTAAGACAGCTTCTGTTTTTAATTGCTAAGTATTCCAGCCATATCTGATTTTCTTGAGTAACAAGATTTTCAAATTCGCCACTGTGACAGCCATACTGAATTTAAGACTGGTACCATTTTTATTTAGGACAAAAAAAGGACACCATTGGAAGACTTTTGGTGAAAACCCGATGTTGATCTAACCGCCCATTCTGGAAAAGTATTGACAAGGTTTTAAACATTCTAACTGTGGCAGATATATTGAGGTCAGATCTGCACTATTTTCATTTAGAGTCAACTAGGTCGCATCTGTTTAAAATTTCTGTGGAACATATGCATATATAAAGTAATGATTTCATCTTCATACTTTAAAGTTTCAAAAAGAAATAAATTCACCTCATGTACACTTGCACCAAATTCATGACCTATGGTTATCTGAGTTTTCTTCAAGCCCCCACACCTCGACTTTGAATAATCAAGATTCTACTCTATTATTTATCTGACCGAACGGATGGATAGATGATGGACACTGCACAATGGAAAACTGGTCATCCCAAAATAATTACACATACTTATCTACCCAAGGCAGATACCCTTCAAGCCTCATGCAAAAGCATGGATGTTTTGCAATTAATGTTGAGAAGATAATATTCAGGAATTTATTTCAATTTTGGAATGAGTATGATGTAATGATAAAGTGATCACTTTTTTCTCCTGTAATTTTGGTATATGCCAAGAGAAGTATTTAGGTTTCCATGTGAATATACAGTGTATAATCCATGCTAAATGAATTTAGATGGAACAGGGTCAGAGTGATCCAGAATCATTACCATGGCTACATTTTTTGTGTTTCTCAAATAAATACACCACTGATAATAATAATAACAGTGTGGGCTTAGTACAGCACCTACAAATTTAAAGCTCTCGGTACTTTACAGTATTAGATAACACATAAGAAAATACAATAACAATACAAAAACAACCACCACAAAATTACAAAAACAAAAACATGCTGATAATAATTAAATAAACATTATTAAGTCTTAAAGTCAGTTCTTGTAAATGAAATAGGTGTGTTTTAAGAAGTCTCTGTTCACAAAATAGGTGAGTTTTAAGAAGTTTCATAAATGTGATCAAAATGTCACTGTCTCTAAGATCTACTGGCAATTCACTCCATGTAGCTGGGTCCTGGTATACAACAGAACATCCATATAACTTTGTTTTAACAGTGGGAACAATGAGAATGAAAGTGTGAGAAGAATAGCATAAATTTCTAGATGGGGTGAATACATGGGTGAGGTCAGATAGGTATAATGGACTGAAGCCAGTCAACAAAATGCAGCATAGTGAACAGATTTTGTATTTGAGTCTAGATTGAACAAATAGCCAGTGAATGTTACACAGATGAGAGATGGTGTGCTCAGTCCACCGTTGTACTCTAAGGATGATCCAAGCAGCCATGTTTGGAACCTTTTGAAGATTCGGTAGTAGATTCTGAGACAAATCAGACAAAAGTGAATTACAATAGTCAGTCTTGAGAGTACTAAGGAACATACAAGGGCATTAAACAAAACAAAATTGCGAATGGAGCTGATGTGTCTTACTGTCTCCTCAATCACCGATTCGATTGGAATTTTACTACTCTGTTATGGGGAAAGGATGTATGCCATATTACCTTGATCGCTGTGTTATAAATGTTTTATTACTGACAAGATCCAAGCATGCATAAATTTCTTCAGTTAATTCAAAGATTAAATATATCAGATTTAAAATACTAAATATATGCAAAATGCAGTACCAGGTTAACTTCTCTCTCTGCGTGAGTATTTCTGTGCATTATGTTTAGGAGGATAATAAAATAAAACAGATTGCATCAAACAATGAAAATAAATTCACATTCGTCATGAAAATAAATATCTAAACTAAGTTAAAAACGGAAAATTTCAATTATGTTAATAACTTCTTCAACCATGTTAGTCAATTTTTAAGGAAGGAACAGTTTGTTAGACAAAAGATGGGAGGGTACAAATTAGAAAGGGAGCAGTAAATGTGGCAATACAGTATATATGACAGTGTACAATAATGGGTACAAATTGTATATTCAAAAATTTTAATTAAATTGCTTCCAATATATCATGTAATCTACACACAACCATTCTTCTTGACATCAAAGGAAAATCAAGGGAAATACAGAGCAATTTTCCTTCAGTTACGTAAAATCAAGAAAATCACTCCCATGGAGTTTGTAACAATCATTGGTCACATATTTGAAACATTTGTCAAAATTTTCAATGAACAATTTTAAAATGACAATTTGCATATAAACAGTTTATAACAAAAGAAATAATGGAAGAATACTGCATTGCCTTTTAATGTGAAAAGTGTTTTAAAAAATGGTAAAAAATTAAACAGATTTGGTGCATACGAGTTATTTTCCAGAGATTATCAGAAATGGGGCCATCAACCAATTCTATCAATCGATGATAGTAGGGTCAGACTATTTACCAGAACAAACTGGAATAGGCTGGAACAAACAAAAATAAATAATACCATAAAAAAGATAAAAAAGAAATTCTTCTTACATATACTTCTGTAACTAGTTTACCTTAATTTCCATTAATATTATACTGATGTTCCTTTTTTAAAAAAACAAATTGATGCAATAAGGGAAGACATGAGAATACAGAAACAAAAATAGATAAAATTACCTTTGAAAAGAAGAGCAATTACTTGCAAAAATAAAAGCAAACCAAACATATTTTCTAATAATTTCTTTATTACTTGTTCAAATCCATCATTCTTCTTTTTAAGGAAAGACAAGTGCAAATGACAGTAAAAACATATTTAAAACATACCAATATTAGAATGTTTGGTCATGTGACTGGTCAGTATAAACCACACCTTTAAAATACCTGCAATAAGAATATACAAGTGAAACAAGAATGTGTATATCCTTTATTGCTTGATCAAATGGAATATATATTTTAAGAAAGAAAAAGTTACACTGAAATATACTCTACATAATATAAAAAAACATTTGCCATACGATCGGTCACTGCCAAAAGCTATATTTTAACGACTAGCAAAAGATGATTAAGTGAGGTAAAAGAACACATAGATTCCTTATAACTTAATCTTATACGAGTAAGTCCATCTCAGAGCAATAATGCCATCCATTATGTGATCACTGGGTTGTTATCAATTTCTTTTCTCTGAGTAATAATGACATCCATTATGTGGTCACTGGATTGTATTCAATTTCTTTTCTCTGAGTAATAATGCCATCCATTATGTGGTCACTGGGTTGTATTCAATTTCTTTTCTCTGAGTAATAATGCCATCCATTATGTGGTCACTGGGTTGTATTCAATTTCTTTTCTCTGAGTAATAATGCCATCCATTATGTGGTCACTGGGTTGTATTCAATTTCTTTTCTCTGAGTAATAATGCCATCCATTATGTGGTCACTGGGTTGTATTCAATTTCTTTTCTCAGAGTAATAATGCCATCCATTATGTGGTCTCTGGGTTGTTATCAGTTTCTTTTCTCAGAGTAATAATGCCATCCATTATGTGGTCACTGGGTTGTATTCAATTTCTTTTCTCTAAGTAATAATGCCATCCATTATGTGGTCACTGGGTTGTTATCAATTTCTTTTCTCAGAGTAATAATGCCATCCATTATGTGGTCACTGGGTTGTTATCAATTTCTTTTCTGCAGAATGAATAGTTCTCAACCTTTCGGCCCTTTTCTTTTCGTTTTGGTTTGTTTTTTTTCCCCCACCAAAGATGGTATTACCATCATTCTAGTTCCATCCATGTCATGGAATTATTGAATTTGATACATAAATCATGAAAATTCTTTTCGCACTTATTTCTTCCTTTCACAAGCCAATATACCTAATGCAGTACATACTGACTGGTTGTGGGACCATAATGTCATGAAAATTCATGTTTTAAACACAATGTGCTTTGACATTATGTTTCATTTTAAAGAATATTAAATTAGATAAAGAAATATATAAAATGCGAGTTCTTTTCAGACCAATTTCTTTTTTCTTGTGAAAAAAAGTTATTTTCATACTTTAGTTCTACTCTTTTTCTGTTAATTTCTTTTTGCTTTCCACGCTGCTTTAGATATTAGAAAATGTCTGGGACTGTCCATTTGTCTACATGTGGCATATGTTCGTTTCATAATATCTAAAAGGACTACTTGCTTGGAATTGTTATAGGGATAATAAATCCAGTTTCATTATGGGTTTAACGCCATTTTTCAGCACACAATAGGCTATACATGGCAGCCAGTATTAATGGTGGAGGAAGAACCTGGGAAAACCCTGGAAAAAACCACCAACCCATGAGAAGCTAATGGCAAGCTCTCTCACATGCCCACATTGGCCAAATCCGAGACTCGAAACCCACGCAGACAGAGGTGAGATGGCAGTGATCAGTAACGGAGGTGCTCTGGAACCCTTGACCCTATGGTAAGTTTTATATTACTCCTATACCTGTTTAGAATAAATCAGAAAACATCTTGCCAAACTACTTTTAGATTTTTGGTCATTTATCTATTTTTGTTGGGGTATATTTTTTCAGGAATTTTCAGTTTGTTCTGGTAAATATCAGACAGTTGATAGTATCAATGTCCATGTGTGTTTGCTTTTTGATGAATTTTTGAGAGATTTGGTGCGATTATATGTAATATGGGGTGTAGGAGGGTTTTGGGATGTCTTTGGGTGTTCAATGAGACCGCTCCAAAACGCATGATGCTCCGAAACCAATGTAGGACCTCTTACTTACTTAGGCAGCAAGACCTTGACCTCAAAACATAAATATCAGGGTCGATGTCTTACATTGTAGGACTATAAATAGATCAAACAACTTGAAAGAAATTATCTTCCAACTCAAGCTTCACACAATACTGTCGGTGACCAACAATGTGCTAAACATTTGCAGGATAACTTGGCCCTGTACCATCCATTATCACCATATGTGAAATTAAGTAGGACTACTGAATTCAAGCTTCGTATGGTAAATGAAGTTTACTATGAAACACTAATGGATAAATTGGCACCTTAAGACCAATTATCATTATATTTATGATTACTGTCACCTCTTAATATGTGTAAATGTAACAGGATCAAATATTTGATAATTTTATATATTCATGTTTTAATTAGGCAGAAGTAGGCATTTGATTATTTCATGTAATTAATGTTCATTGATGAGTGAAATAAAGTCATCAGTTGCTATTACTGTGTTATTCTCATTTTACACATTTAGCCATTTAGGCAACTTTTAACATAGTCCTACAGGTAAGACCTTGATGCTGATATTTATATTTTGGGCGTCAGGGTCTTACTGCCTAACTAACATTAGTAACAGCGTTGTGTAGTGTATTTTGATGTCGACTAACATCGTAAGAAAAGTCAAATTTTCAGGAATATTTCACACAGATGGCAACTAAAATAACGACAATTTTCTACAAAGTCATAATCTTTTAGTCAGACATTACTAACTCTGATGTCTTTTCTCTAATAAATTCAAATTCTCACAAAAGAAATGGACCTGTTTTAATGTTTTGGTTGTCTACATTTCAGTTGACTGGAAAGTGATGAAAGCCAGAAATGCCAAAATAGGATTAAGTTAAAATATTATTCTTTAACAAAACGAATAAAAATATATTATGCCTATTAGAACTGTAATGTTTTGTTTTGTTCAAGAAACATATCCGCCACATGAACTTACTTAAACATACTTCGACATACCTCGACTACTGTTGCATTGCAACAAATTCAAATGTACATCAACGGAACACCAAAATGCGTCCATCTGCTAGTGTCATATTTTCATTCCGCCAGGATAAAGACAGCGCAGTAAGTATATTAATTATACATAAATTTGTGGAAGAGTGTCGATATATGTTGTCAAATGTGTGAGATATTCCTGAAACTTTGACTTCTTGCTCCAATATCAACAACATCGGAACACACTATAAAAGGCTGTTATTTGAATAGTAAGACATGGCACTTAAACAAAACCAACATGTGCTAAGTCTTACATTGTAGGACTACCATGAACCAGGGTTACCTGTTCGAGTCTCGTTCACTCTGACCAAATGAAGCTACCCTGATTACTGTTCATGCTGGGTTGTTCTATTGTATGACAAGTGGTAAGTAACTTTCTGATTGCTTAGTTTGCTACTTGTCTGTATAAACAACATAGTATGAACAGCATATTAGTGGTGGTCATTCCACTGGAGCTTCTGAAGGGTGCTGGTCATGGGATTGCAGTAAGAAAAGTGCCTGATGATTCTTTTGCTTCAAGGAAAATGTGACTTAACCTTTGTCCCTAGCTACGATGTCGTAGCCGCAACTTAATTTCTTGTGGTTGACGAGGTGGGAGTAGGGGTACTAATATTATTAGTACCATATACTTAGTACTTTGTCCCATAAGATAAGGGTGTAACAAAGCAGGAGAAATGTATTTATCTCCATTTACCAACATCGTGCACAATAACACCCAATTTCTTATCACAAATACTGGACTTGTATTATCTATTATGTGAATGGAAGGCAAGTGCTGTAACAGAAATAAAAAATGTGAATACCTTCAATTCTCCAGAACTTTACTACGTTTTCAATCCAAGGCCGCTTAATGTCATAAACATTCGTTCAGGTGTTTATTCTGTCGGGTTTGAATATTTTCTACATCGCTGTAAAATGATATGAAAATATAACGGAAAAGCAGACCATTGTGCAGTAAATGACAAAATAAATTGGGAAGCTAGAAAGAGTTGTCTCCTGAGAGGACGATTCTATCGTTTTAGGGATGTGTATGTGTGTGTGTGTGTGTTCCACTATAATGAATTAAATGCAGCACAAACATTTTATATGCATAGAAACAAGGGGTCTCACTAAACACCCCAGGACACCCCAATACACCCCAGAACACCCCGAGACTCATCAAGAACACATTAAGGCTTAATTAAATACCTACTTTAAATTTCAACAACAACACAAACAAACAAAGAAACAAAAAGTGTGAATATATAATGAGTGTTTATGTAATGGGAAAAGTAGCGAGGTGAAGGAGTTGCCAAGGGAAATAACTCCCATTTAGCCGAAGTGACGTGAATATTTATCAACATTTATAAATAAGTAACAATACCACATGGGAGCAAGACATTTCGACCCCAAGAAAATTCCCAAGACATTTAGACCCCAAGATACTTCAACTCCAGTCAAGGGACAATTCGACCCCAATTCATGCATATTTAAAATAATAATTAGCACTAATATTCATTTCCACTAATCACGCCACTATTCATTGACGTCTGCAATTAAAGATGATACCAACACATCTCTAAGTCGCCGAAAAAGATGTCAACAGTTAATTAAAATTAAAGTCATATTTATTAAGTTAATGAATGCACGCTAATCTGAATGAAAAGAAATCACATTTACTGCACACTAGAAATTTGCATAAAAAATCCGATTTTTTTTAGAAACAATAATTAGCACACTGCTAATGGCCATTTCCACTAATCACACGGTTATTCATTGATGTCTGCAATTTAAAAAAAAGTAAACAGTTAGTTATAATTAAAATCACTTTTATTAAGTTAATCAATGCACGCTAATTTGAATGAAAAGAAAAAGGTTTGAAAATTAAACGCACCACACGCTTTAAATTTGTACAAAAGGGCCAAACATTTTAATTACATGCTAGTTTTTATCCTAAGCTTTAATAAGGTGTTTGGCATACTTGTGTGTAAATTTTGTAAATTTATAGTAATTACAGTTTATATTATGACATTTCGATCGGATATATTTTGGTATAATATGAACTGAGCTGTGTTAATTGTGGCAATGGCGTTTTATCCTTGTATACAATATCATAAGCATGTCAGGCTTCGCCAGCTTGCTTTGTCTTGTAATAGATGCGGGAAATGACAGCATCGCATTTGCGATACAGGTTAGTGTAATGATTCATTATCTTTTTTTTTTATTCTGTCAGTCTTCCTCTCTTAAATATTTATTTATTTATTTCTGAATTGAACATACCAAGTAGCATAGATGATGCTTGTATATATAATTCATACATTTTAGATATAAAAGTATTTCATACAGACCTAGAATTTCTTTATTGTTAGAACATAACGTAAATAATTAAATATTGAATCAATTAACGATTAACAAAAAAATCTTACTTTAATAGTTCAGGTTGACTCCAACATTGTTTGCAGTAATTGCGAAGTATTAAATGTTTGACTTTAAATACGAATATATCATGTTCTGTAGTTTTAAAGGTATTTTATTTCTAAATTAATTATTACTGATCATGAAGTTAATAGCGAAATCTTCTATACAATGAATCAATACTACGATTACAGATACTTATAAATTCTTAATAATATTTAACTTTCCAAAACACAATATATATTTTATGATTAGTAGTATAAAATTATAATAGCCTTATCAATTACGGTGCATATTCCATTTTGTGATTTCATGTACTTTGATTTCTGTATATGTTTAATGTCATTGAGGACGTTTGCGAAAATCTCTGTATTTTGCTTTTCGGATTTGCACCTCCAGACGCTGTCATGTATGTGGCAAATGTGTTCTTTTTTCGTTAACTGATAATTCCCTCTGTCGCGAAGAGCGTTTCTATTATCCATGAAATGGAGCTGTGCCACGCTGAAAAGTTTATATATTAGATCTTGCACGTGTTGTGGTTTCCACTCAACGGAAAGTTGTTGAATGTTATTGATGGAGGCATTTTCATTAGTCAAATTCACGCGTTCAGTATTTTTGCAGCTAGGTTTTCGAAATAATATGTATGTAGTTTTGGTTTCAAGTTATTTATAAAGTATGGTGCAAATGTCGGATGCTGTTCATTGATGATTGTTTCCAGAGGTTCCGATTGACTTTCAAAATCTATTGTAGTATTTGCGTCTGTGATGACACCGGTATCAAATATTTGGGTCATTATTATATCACGTTTACCCTTTTCCACCCATATTTTATTTTGAAGGAAGTGCCTGACATTATCCTTCAGATGTTTAGTGCAAAGACAACGTATAGCCGATGTGAATACAGGCTCTTTTGGCTTGGTTATAATTTTCTCATCATCACTTCCAAATTCCATCATTTCAGGCACTCTTACTTCCACGGACTCAATGCCTCTATCTAGTTCTGTAGCAATATGTTCCAGAAAGCTCTTGTAAGTTCTGTAAGAAGCGTTTGTTTACAGAAGGACAGGATCAATACGTATCGGACGTTCGTTTGTACCTGTTTCCGAAAACTCTTTGATACGTTGTACTATCGTTTTACTCATCAATAACTCTTTATGAGATTTGTTTTGTAAATATAATGCGAAGAACGCACGATTTACTAGAGAACTCAACAATCAATATCTATGCATTACTGTTTGATAGTTCTGATAATGGCCTGATTTACGAAAAGTTAATTTTATATTTTCTTTATGGAAACATTGGAAAGTTATTTTGGTAAAATTAAATGTAAATGAGATAGCTCATATCTATTTTCCTTCTGATTTCAGCTAGTAACTTGCTATATTAAATAAATTTAAAACGATGAAAATCTACCTTTTATATTCTATTACTATGCTTGCGAAAACATTAATAACTTCTAAAATAAACCAGTTATGTGTGTTTTATCGTTTTTCTTCTTTTAATAAGTCTGTAATTTGGGTAATATTTTTTGCATGTCCTCTCGATTCGCTATTGAGAAAGAGTAATTCATACAGAGTAATTCATACAGAGAATCAAACGACTTGGAGCAGAGGAGGTGAACAGACCACTTGTCTGAAACGCCATTTGCTTAAAATAAAAGCTCCTCCGAAATAAAAAAATAAGGTCACAGACCACTTGTCTGCTTAAAATTACAAAATAAAAAAATAAGGTCAATGACGCTATAAATCAAAGCGTTAAACTTGACCGAGAGTTTCTCTAATTGGATTACTTTATTTTTGTCGAAATTTGGTTTACCCACCGGAGGTCCCGCCCCCTCTGCTGCTATAATTAAATCATCATCATATTAATAAATGCCACCGGCTAGTAAATCTCACACCGCTAGATTAGCTCGAGAAAGACTAGAAGCAATAAAGAAATTTCTTCCCGTTAGAGATTCATTTAGAGAAAAATTACGAGCGCAGCAGGAAGTACAAGCTGAGTACCAAGAAGACACTAAAAAACTATTTAAACCCGTCACTACAGCTACTGAAAAAGCTTAAGCGGCTGCTGAAAAAACTATATGGGGAGATATTAAGGAGAAGGATGAGAAGAGGAAAAAGGGTATTTTCCCAGTATTAGAACAAACCGAAAAAAATAGCACGAAGAACTAAAAAAATAAAAGGGATTTTACGAAAACTTCCAACTGATATAGCTGCAGCTCAACCTCCACCCGCCGATGAAGAAATACTTGAAGGTATTAGCAGAATTCGTACTGATATAGGTGATATAAAAGATCGTGTACCAGAAACAGAAACGGAGCAAGCCAGGGCTAAAGTTGATATAAACGATAAATTTACCGAAAAAAGTATTAACGCCATAAAGGAAATTAAAGACACAGATGAATTAGCTAAGCTTGCCGTGCAAAGTTATGATCAACGAGGCAGAGTTTTAAATCCGAGTATGCCAATGATGCTATAGGTCGTGATAATTGGTACAAATGGATTTTTCGCATACATTATGGAGTTGATCAAGCTAGAAACAGCGATACTAGATACACTGCATTTATTAAAAAAATAGATAAATATTTTGAACAAATACAACAACCACAAGCGCAATTTTCCTCACCACAACAATCTCTCTCATCACAAAAGTCAAAACTCTCTCGACCAGCGCAACAACCTACTCGACCACAATCTTCAGAAGAAGAATTTCATGATGCACCAGGTGCTACTGGAAGTGGTTTGGTCTTATTGATCGGCCTAACAATGTTCTTTCTGACGTAGAACGACTAGAAATACTGATTGGAGGAAAACGAGCTGGAAATAATTCTCCAGAAATAGTTAATGAAATATCTGATATTTGTCGAAGATTATTTACTGGCGGTATTATGGACCGCAGCATTTATCGTTCTCTTATTGATGAAATTGCTGATGATTATCACAGCGACTAAACAATTAATTAATCAGTAAAATGATTATACACACTACTCAACGTAGACCGATCATTGTCAGGGTAGTAAACTTACGACTGCCAAATTACAAAACAATTTACGGAGATGGACTTGGTGATGTTGTTCAGGGTCTATTTAGAAGGATGGCTCCAAAAGCAATACCGATTGCAAAACAATTAGGGATGAAGGCTATTGAGGCTGTTCGTGATAAAATTCCTGGCGCTATTGGTAATCTTGCCAGTAAAGCGTTCTCGACAGTCAAGGACAGACTCTCTCGATTAGTACGAAGAAAACAGCAGCAACCAGTGAAACTGGCCAGCACTGAAGTTATGCCCGCAAATGTCAGTAAAATAATAAATCAAGCCGCAAATCAAAAACTAGCGGAATTATCTGAAGAAGCAGAAAGAAATATAACTGCAAATTTAATAGCAGGAAGTGGTCTTCGTGTCAGACGACGATAATTTAGATCACCATTTGGAAAAATGGGTAATTATAATAAAATATTCAAGCGTATATCCGACCCAGCATTTGACATAGATGCACCGGTCCTCAAAGATCAATCAGTACGTGATTATCAATTTTATTCCTATGACGCAAAACAACCAAATCAGCGGGTGCGTGTCGAACTTGAAGTTCATGATACAAGTAGATATTTCTTACCCGCTGAGGCATTTATTGAAGTAGAAGGTGAGCTTGTAAAGGCGGATGGTACTGCATACGATGCCAAATGCACGAGTTGGTTTTTTCAACAACGGGATGATGGCACTGTTTAGTAGCGCCACATAACATGATTGATGGAAAAAATATTGAATCAATTCAGAAGGATGTTGATGTTGCTACAACAATAATTGGTCTAGCGAGATATTCTGATGATTACACAAGATCAGCCGGTCCAACAATGATGTTTGCTAAGGATGCTACTAACCACGCTGATCATATTCCATATGTTACAAGACGGCCAAAAAAAGTCTCTGCCGCTGCTGATGACGCAGATGTGGAGCCGTTAATTATTAGTGCTAACGCGACTCACAACTTAGGATTTGCAACATGCCGATCAGCGTTGTCAGGGAATAATATAAATTTTTCATGTACGATTCCACTGTCTCACATCTTCGGATTTTGCAGAAATGTTAGAAAGGTCATCTTTGGAGCTAAACAAATAGTTGTGCTAGTAAGAAAAGGTGATGATAATGATGCAATCTGGCGAGGTGCTGGTGTTGCTGATGCTGGTAAAGTAAATATAAAAAAACTTTCACTGTGGATGCCTGTAATGATTCCATCTATTGCTGAAGAACAAAAATTACTCTCTTTTACGGATCAAGGCGGTAAATCATTGCTATCATGGTTAACAGTAACCACAGATACTGATCAAAGTTCTACTAATGGTTTATTTACATGGCATATAGCATCACAACAGGGTGTTTCTGCGCCACGACATATTTTTATTGCGCTGCAAAATAGTAATCGGATGAATAATCAAGAACGTTCACATATGATATTTGACAAACTTGGAGTTGATGAAGTTTCCTTGCGGATAAATGGACATCAAGAACCAGCTGAAGATATATTGTTAAATTTTGATCAAAATCACGTAGCGCGTGCATATCATCGTTTGATGTCATTTATGGGACGTGATCAAAATATAGATACTGATCTGCAAATATCACAGTTAGATTTTATAAATCTGTATCCGATTTATTACATTTCGCTGGAGCATCTTGATTTATCCAAGCAATCTGTCGTTGATATACACTTTCGAGCTCGTGTTAATGACCCTCCTCCTGATATAGTTGGTCCACCCTTTATTCGCGGCACCTACAGAGCAATCGCGGTTATACTCAGTGATAAGGTAATGTTACTTGAAGGTGGTAGTGGTCGAATGAGAGTCGTTGATGCACCAGTGGAAAATCTTTAATCATGTTATTAAACACAAGTATTATCATAAAATGCCATATCATCACGTTAGTGTCAGTCTGACTCTTGGTCAGATTAAAAACATTCAATCAAATGCAGCAAAAAACTGCGGAATGAAAATATCATTAAAGCGAGATCAGATCACGGGTGGTCAAAATAAATTATCATTATCAGAACGTCAACTTAAACATTTCAACGGCGCTAAACAATCAAAGACAGGCACCAAACTTAATCTCTTTGCGGGTGCGGTTAAAGACTCAATTAAAATAGGTGGTATTTTTCCACTTCTCGCGGCTATTTCAGCATTAATTTCCGCAGCCGCACCTACCGTAGCAAAAGAAGCCGCATTTGGTGCTGTTGGAACCGGTGCTGGAATGCCATTAAAGAAAGCAACAGGGCGAGAATTAAAAAAAAGAGGGACCGGATTAAGATTACCGGGATCTCGTTGGGGAAGAGGTCTGAGGCTTCCAGGAACACCTCGTTAATTATTCCAGCATCAAATTTTTATTTACTTGATGCTGCTAAACACCTAAAAATAAAAAGCTTCAGAGGTGTTTTTATGCGAGATCAATTGCCGGACCGACCAAACAATATTGAAACGCGTATCATTAATCTCGATGATAATTCAGGACCCGGTACTCATTGGGTATCATACGCAATTGATCCACGTGGAATCGTTTATTTCGATTCGTACGGGTTAGCTCCATCTCGTGAGTTTATCAAGTATGTCGCGTCACTTCACTCAGCGGTTTGGTATTCAACGGTACCAACACAAACAATGACGAATCCGCCAATATGCAACAGTGAAGTAATTAATGTACTCGACGCTATATCAAAGTCCTCCGCGGCACCTCATAAAGTCGTGCATGATTATACAAGTAACCGCTTCGCTTTAAACAGATCTTAGATCTTATATAATGGTTGATATTTAAGGAAGATCTTCTTCTACCAGTAAGAAAAAAAAAGATGACATTGATTTGTCGAAGTACGCGACTAAAGATGAACTCGCTGATATTATGAACCTGGCTGGAGTTGACCGAGATGAAGTTGTTGTTTTTCAGGACCTATACGGAAAACTAAAAACGAGCAACATCAAATGGAATGATACAGTTCGACGAGTACTCGGTGCGGTCACGGATAACATTTCCGTGTTTACTGACGGCGGTAGAATCAGGGATTCAAGTATATCGTTTACAACCATCAGAGATAAAATTACAAAAAGTGTTACTAATCACTTAAAAATACCGGTGACATAATGACAGGTGAACTCAGCATGAACGGAAACAAGATAACAGTGTTAAGAGATCCAACATACGACGAAGATGCCGCAACGAAAAAATATGTGAACGTCGGCTACAGCAGCGTAGATGGTAAATTATCCACGTTGCGGGCCGAGTATGATGTGCACGTAGGCGCTTTTGGAAGATTTCGAAGAAATTTTCAAAAAACCGATGAAGCTATAGATAAATTCTTCGGCACTCCGCACACCGTTGACATAAAACTTTCTGATATCAAAACTAACCTAGACGCAATTAAAAAAACACTCGAAGATGTCGTAAGTGGAATTCCTGATATCGTTAACAAAATTAGTCTGATTAAAATTTCAGCCGGAATAGCTCCCGGGCATATTACCAATATCGTATGCACAGTATCATCCGGGTTCGCAACATGGTCACAGCAAAATAAAACTATTAAATATACCGCAACAGTCACTGACGTGTACAGGCTGTCTGTGTTCAGTGCTGCAAAATTCGAGATATTTACAACGTATCCATGGCGTCATTCCACCGACAAGTTTTCTGGAGTTGTGTCTATCATATTAAATAAAGGAAGCGAAGAAATATTTATTCTGGAAGCAGCTGATAAGAAATTAACCGCAACATCTTACTGGTGGTGTCTAGAATTTGTAGCTGAAACACCTCAATTGGTTGCTGTATAAAATATAATGAATACCTCAATGGACGTTGCATCGCAACATTACAGGTACAATCAAGCACGTGAATGGCAACCGAACTTAAAAGATCGAGTCCAACAATACACGGTAAAAGTAAAGAAATATCGACGACGACTAGTTATCGTTTATTCAGCATCCGCTGTTGTTGCGTCCACTGGTGTATTATTATCAACGATAACAATGATGGCGCCAGTAGCCGTAACAATTTGTATTTCAGCTACAACATCAATTGCAGGTGTGCTCAATATCGTTGCAAAACACTATGCACGTGCATGAATGAAAAATTATCCGATTACATGATAAAGTTGCACACGGCGACGGTAGCATACTCGAAGTTATCTTCGTTGTTATCAACAGGTCTTAATGATGGAATTATATCTGATTTTCAGTTTACAGAAATGATTAAAATATACAACTGTGCTGGTATTAAAGGTACAAATATATTAAATAATGGCAATGTCAGTAGAGCTACTTCAACAGATCGTGACAAACACAACTCCGCTGAAAACCACGATGATCTCAGTAAGTTCGACTAATCCTGAATTTGACGTCAGTTATCCAACTGCGATTCCAGTAAAAGAAATCGCACTGGCAGAATTACGAGTATATTACAGTTGGCCAAACATCAGATCAAAGTCGTTTAATGGATCACCAGCAAATAATTCGCTTGTATTTGCTAATAAAAATAAAGATGATGGAACACCTGACTGGAACGTTGTTGGGATACCCACTGGCAGTTATGAGATTGAACAAATTAACGATGAATTTGCACGCACATTCTCCTGATTACGCCGTTAATATTTTTTTTTATCAATCGTCAATTAGAT
This sequence comes from Sinohyriopsis cumingii, assembly GCA_028554795.2. Taxonomy (NCBI): domain Eukaryota; kingdom Metazoa; phylum Mollusca; class Bivalvia; order Unionida; family Unionidae; genus Sinohyriopsis; species Sinohyriopsis cumingii. Next base: position 37,378,183 of record CM068833.1, read on the forward strand.
CTATTTTAGGTTGGCCTGATATTGCGCCAGAATATCATGGACCACCAGAACCACATCGGGATGATTTTATTACAGATGAAAATAAATTTATAACAATTCCAAAATATAGAGAGAAATTTCCGTGCAATGGCGCCGGTGTGTATAAGCTTTATACTTTTAGTAGTGAAATAAGATATTTAGAAGTTTATGAAATGTATTCCGGCCCTATTAATTCTGAAGTCAAACGATCAATCGACAATATACAAAATTTGTTTTTGTCGTTGTCGCAACATTATAACGATGATATAAAACAACAAATCGTTGAGTCAATAAAACATCTAAATCAGTTAGAATCAGATTATAATAATGTTAATGAAACTTTCATTAAGGAAGTATTTATCCATGTTACTTCTTTTCCCCGCCCTAGAAAACCATTTATCAATTATTATAGAATAACAGAAAAGGAATATGAAGGGAAAGATTTTACGTTTTCAGTGCCAAAATTTAATAAAGATGAACTAAAAATAATTATTGATACAAATTTTCCTAAAATCATTGAATCATGGAGAAAAATAGCCCCACCTCCGCTTATTCTCAGACAAGACAATGATCAATACGGCGGCGGCAGACATATTCCACTAGGAATCGTTAATATAACATCAACAATCGCGGTTAATCTCGTTTGTGATGTGATCGATGGCAGCTATCAAATAGATCTTGGAAAGTCAAATCAGGCTCAACAAGGATACATTTTATACACGTTCACACCACAAGTTTCCCCTGGGTATTTGATCGTGCAAGTACCTGCGGGGAGAGGAATTAGTTGTGAATCTCTATGTAAAATCGTAGATTTTTATCGTGATCAGAAATATTTTATTATTATTCTGAAATATTTTATTTATTCAGAAATATTTTATTTATTTAGAAATTGATGGGGTGGTTTGGTACTAAGAATCGTGCAAATCAGATTGTTGATTTTGATGGGGTAAATAGTACTCAAAATCGTGTAAATCAATCAGTTTGTTAATTTTGATGGGGTAAATGGTACTCAAAATTGTGCAAATCAATCAGTTTGTTGATTCTGATGGGGTAAATAATACTCAAAATCGTGTAAATCAATCACTTTTGCAAATAATCTGAAAAAAATTATTATAATCTGAATTATTTTATTCTGAAATATTTTATTCAGAAATATTTTATTTATTCAGAAATTGACGGAGTAAATTGTACTCAAAATCGTGTAAATCAATCAGTTTGTTAATTCTGACGGGGTAAATGGTACAAAAATTCTTGTAAATCAATCAGATTGTTTGTTTTGACGGGGTAAATGGTACTCAAAATCATGTAAATCAATCAGATTATTTGTTTTGATGGGGAGGATGGTACTCAGAATTATGCAAATCGATCGTTATTCAGAAATATTTTTTTACTATTCTGAAATATTTTTTATTCTGATATGTAGTTAGGTCTCATTTCATCGGATATATTATTCTAGTTTTTAATATCATTGATAAACAAAACAAAGTAATCCCCATATAAACTTCTAGCTTGCCATCGCATTCTAGCAAGTTTAGAGGATACATATAAGGACAGCACAAACCAAAACTCGTAGCTTGCCACCGCATTCTACCAAGTTCAAGGGCATAATCCCCATATAAACTTTTAGCCTGCCATCGCATTCTAGTAAGTTTGGAGGATACATATAAGGATAGTACAACCCAGAATTCGTAGTTTCCCACCGCATTCTACCAAGTTCAGTGGGCACACGAAAAACTACCCCCTATAAGAACCCCGAACCCGTCAAACAACGGTCTAGAGGCTCAAGAGATCGTGTTTGGTGAGGACAATACAATCCAGAACGTCTAGCCTACCACCGTATTCTAGATGTTCAATGGGCACACATAGGACAGCACAACCCTGAACTCGTAGCTTGCCATCGTATTCTACCAAGGTTAATGGGCACACATAAGGACAATACAACCCAGAACTTGTAGCCTACCACGGTATTCTAGCAAGTTAAGAGGGTACACAAACTTAATGAGGGACAATACAACCCAGAACTCTTAGCTTGCCATCGCATTCTACCAAGTTCAGAGGGTACACAAACTTAATTAAGGACAATACAACATCAAGGACAGCACAACGTATAACTTAATTAAGGACTAAATCTTAATTAAGGACGGCACAACAATTAAGGACAGTACAAACATACATTTTAATTAAGGACGGCACAACAATTAAGGACAGTACAACACTAAGGACGGCACAACAATTAAGGACAGTACAGGACAGTACAAACATATACGGGGGCCTTCTCTACACTCAACAGATTTTGACACACACATACCCCCAGTAATCAGCCCGTGGGTGATACAAAACATGTATCCGCCACTGGTGACGTGGTGAGGAGCGTTTTTTCTTCTGTTGAGTTACGAGGCTTTAACGGAGCACGAGCACCAATTAATTATAAAAATTGCAAATAAGCGTAACCACCGACAATTGTCAGTAAATGGGACTCGATCGCCAGACCTCGAGTTTCATAGTTCGACGCGTTCGCAATGAGCTACGAAAGCATCTAATAGATATACGTTTCAGAAATTATTATATAGTTAAGGTTTCTAAATAGATCGTAAATATTTCTGCATTAAAACAGCGGTTTCTAAATAGATCGTAAATATTTCTGCATTAAACCAGCTGTTTCTGGATAGATCGTAAAATATCTGCACTAAAACAACGGTTTCTAAACAGATCGTAAATATTTCTGCATTAAAAAAGCTGTTTCTGGATAGATCGTGTAATATCTGCACTGAAAAACAGCGTGTTCTGCCTCGATTTCTCGTAACAGATCTAAAAATAACTCGCTATATTGTACGATGTAAAATACGTTTATTCTTCTGCTTTGTATGTTAGAAACCATAAATATCCTTCTACTTGTTACATTACTGATATTAATTACTACCGCAGAAAAAAATACAGATGAACCAGGAAACCGAACGAATTTAATAAAATAAAAACACTGTTTCTTAAAAATATATCGTTTGTGCTTAATAAAAAGATCACATGTACCATAATGATAGTCATTTATATAAAATAAAGGATATAACTGATATTCTTCCTGCAAGCCAACGGAAAATAACTGATATTCTTCCTGTGAGACAATTCTCCACAAATCGAAATTAAATAAGTACGGTTTGTCGAACTCAACTGACTTTTGAAATATTATTTACAGGTTTATATTTACATACAACAATTTTCCGCTTACATAGAATAAACGGTTCTGCGGATCCGTGACATGGTCGAAGGGAAGTAACTCAATTACATGAGTATACTCAACAGAATCATCTCCCTTCTTCAGGTAAGTAGTATGCGAGTACAATAAGACCCAACAAATTTAAAAATTCAATAAATAGTTACTAAATATAATTTGAGGTAATTCCATCATTGACTTTTACACAATCGTGGCAGAGTTATCTCCGTTATCTGTATCTAACACCGATGGAATATAAGAGAACGAAATCCAGTTTCCAAACTGGTATGAAAATGATGATTTGTACTTTTTTTCTGCGACTCTTTGTACTGAATTCGTGTGAATACCGAAATACTTACCAGCCACGCATATTGACTGAAATATCATCTCTTCGCCGATCTCTACATTGACAGATTTAATCGCTTTCTTTCCAATGCTCTTGAACCGACCAGTCCCTCCTCTTGCAGAATTCTGGCTTTGCGTGATAGCTTGAAAGTTGTACAGGGAATTTTTCTGAGGATTTCCGTCAATATGATCTATCACAAGACCGTCCTTCATCACCCCAAAGAAACATTCGAATACCAAACGATGACAAAGATACATTTTATTCCCAGCGCTGAACCTTAGATAACCAGAATTACTAACAACACCAACTGGTTTTTTAAACATACAATTTCTAACTACACCATTACGGTTTGCTTCATAATTCTTGATGATGGGATGTGGGACAAATTCTTGGTTGATTTATATATAATGTATTTGTCGAAATGACAATTTGTCTGAGAACTTATTTAAATAATCATCTTCACGTTTTATAACTCTGTCACTTTATCATACTATCTTTTAAGTTCCCTGTATCGCTTACCACCACAACGAGCACATAGCTGTGTCTTCCCCCGGACTCCGACACCACATCGTAGACACGGTATTGGTCCTAAACTACCATTACGAACACATTGTGAATGTTGTCCGCAGAATTCTTTTACACATGATTTGCCACATGGAACTAGTGATCCTATCATGAGCCATTTACATTGATTCATTATATATAATATTTTTTATTTAAATATTTGTTTGAAATATAATATGAACGAATTCAATGAATTATCCAGAATCAAGCCCTTGAAAGCAGATACATTTAATCTCGACAGAATATTTCCTGACCTACCGACGCGAGATCTGATTGATCCGAAAAATAAAAGTTTGATTAATAAAATTCACGGCGCCAAGAAAGAATTTCACACAGATGGTGCATATCATGTATGGTCAACGTTCAAGATTATACGCAACGGTGTCATCGACGATATGATGAATGACGAACGAGCAGCAACTGTCATTAACTACATTGATAATCGCAAATATATTTTCAGAATAAAATTTGTCGTGCTAACAGAAACAGGTAAATGGATTATCCGTGACAACATGATCCTGTACACAACGGTGAAAAAACTGTCGTACTAAGTAAAGATTCCAAACCAGGAATATTGACTGGTATTGACAAACCGTATTATGAGCGAGCGTATCCTGTGACCGCGGTTATTTATGGAATCTATCCGATAAATGAAAAACCCAGCGTTGATAATCTGAAACCGATGAAATTTTCAAAAATAAACTGTGTAGCTGAACGAGTAACAGAGCATTTTACCGTTTCGACTCGTGGAAACGGTCTAACGGATAAAAGACGTAAAATAATAAACACGTGGGGAGAAATGGTTAAAGATATCGGGACGTCAATCAAAGATGTGGCTGAGTTAGGAAAAAAACTAAAATTCCCAATAATCGTAGCGACGATAGCTGGAGAAATATTATATGAATCAGAATATAAATCAAAAGGAGCTTCGATTAAAATTATTGATCATAACGCGCATGCATGGACCAGCGCAGTAACAGTGTTTCCACGAAATCGAACTGTTAAATAGTCTCGCGGAGACATGTTTGATTTTATTAACGAAATAAGTAAAAACAATCCTGTGTCAGTATGGCTGTTTCAGAGTTCTGAAACCGACGATGAATTGGGAAGTATTTGTACCGAAGAAAAAAATTAATTTGATCAGTTTGTACGACCTAATGGCGTTATTTATCTAACAGATCTTCTCCACGAGAAAATGAAAAATCTTGCACTGCAATATACTGATGATACTGACGAACTATTAAACAACTGTTTTACTGTTCCGTCAGTTGCGGCTCATTTTGCTAGAAAGAAAAATTCGTGGAACCAGCTAGATTTGATTTTCTCAATGATATAATATCCAGTTGTGTCGAATACGGACACGGTGAACTATGGAATACTAAATACGATCACAGAGATGTTATTTCGGTTGATATGGTCGCGTGTTAACTCGGAAGTTTTCTCGTGATGGGAAATTGTTCTGTATACTTTAAAAGATTCGGTCATCGATAAATGGACCATTACCGGATTTTGACCTGACTGGATTCGCTTGTATCGAGTCATTCGAGGTTGCTATGGGTCTTCATTCAATTTGTTATGCTTGGTTTGGAAAACATTTTTCAGAAAAAATGTGGGTACCAATAGTAATGTTACGGTCGATTGTGCTATATTAATATCGTTGATTGTAAACGAAGCAATTATATCATATCGGAAACAAACCGAAGTTTGGTTACCACAACAAAAACAGTATTCTGATGATGAAAACCCGGATAAAACCTTTTATGAGAATAAAATTACGAAAGATCTTGGCAGAAAAATAATTGGCAAGTTCACTCAAGGAGGATCATACGATCATAAATAACATTGTACAAGACTGATCATGGACGATGCTGAGTTAGATTTTATAATCGCTGATACAACGAAAAGAAATACGTCTATAAATCGAGAAATAGCTTTCTTGCCAAATGGAAATAAACTAGGTACAGTTGTGAGCTATATGGACGGTGAGTCACCTCAATATACTCATTTAAGATCTTCAATGCTCGCATACGTTTCGATAAATCTATTATCGATGACAGATAAGGTTTCTAAGTTTGCTGTCAGAGTTGCTACGGATTCGTTTTATATCAATAAAAAATATTCAGGATTGCTAGAACAACTACATATCGATACTTGTGCACAGTGGGGTTCGTGGAGAATAAAAAAAAAACATACTCGATTATTCCGAATCCGCTGGTGTTACGATTAAAGATCTTGACCTCATAAAATCAGGCAGAAATAATCAGATATCTTCTGCACCATCGGTGTACGATCCAATAACCAGAAATAAAACGGTTTATCTGAACGGACCGGGAGGTTCTGCTAAGACGACTCGAGTAATCGAATTATTTCAGAACTCAGATATGATTGTACTAACACCTACACATAGACTCGCGCGAGAGATGAAACAACGAGGAGTGCAATCATGTACTTATCACAGCTTTTTTCGATACAAGGGTGACGCATGGACTCTGATCGAAAGGGAGAGAAATATATTCCAAGGATTATCGTTTGGGATGAAATATGTACAGTATCATTAGAAACATTAAAAACATTTCCTGATTGGCTATTAACAAAAATACTGCTGTGATAATGTGTGGCGATCACGGTCAACCACCACCTTTTGTTGGACCATCTCCACATGATTGGCTGAAAGATTTTGTTGATTATTACTAGGAGATAACTGATGATTATAGATCACTTGATGCAGAATTAAGTGAGTTTAAAAAATTAATCAGACTACAGCCGAAGAACATTCGAGGTGAAGTAATGCGTGGAATAATTTCAGAAACTTCAATGAACGACTTTCAGCAAACGTGGAGACCAAACGATCTGATAGTTGCAAGTAGAAAGATGGTCAGAGACACACTTCAGCAGCGGTTATTTCAGTTACATAAAGAAAAGTTTCCAACGTTTCCAGTTCCGTAATGTTATCGACCAGCTGATACACGGCGGCAGAATATTGATGTTGATATACCAGGACAGACCGAGAAACAGGATTTAGTATTAAATGATATTGTCACAGTTGATGTCAATGTTGTTGAAGATGCGCTAAAAACACATAAATCCCCGTGGACGCTAGGATACGCGATGACGATTCATTCATCTCAAGGGTTAACTATTACTGATACAGTTGTTTGGATCGTCGATGATCGCATCGAGTGGTCAAATTTGGTTTATCTCACAGTGTCTCGAGTCAGAAGAATATCTCAACTACGAAGGATTATTATGAACGAGTCAGTGATCAATGATGATGATATTGAAAGCGATAAAATAAAAAAAAAATTTGCTGGTTATAAACAGTGTGATGAACAAAATAAACGTGATTTTGATCTTGACACTGATTTCATCAGCGCGCTGAAACAACTGCAGAATAATCACTGTGCAAGTTGTAATTGTATAATGCTGTGGCAGTATTCGAGTAATAATCCAAGACAATTTACCGTAGATAGAAAAGATAACCATCTTGGCCATACACGAGAAAACACGATGTTGACCTGTCTTGAATGTAATCGACGTAGGGGTGCTAGTTAAGTGATTGCGGTGGTAATTGTGTATCCTCAGAAATCACCTGCAATTGTTTACGTGTAAAACCACGCTGAGGAGCAGTTGAATCCAGTCTGTAGATTGCGGGTCTACCAGTAGATCTTACTATGTTAGATATATTGTGTGTCGTAATACTCCAAATAGGATCAGTCGCTCTTTTTTTACCACCTTCAAGTTCACCGGGTTCATATAAATATCTTACAATAATATTACCCAGTACTGGCTGCGCTGAAAAATCACATCGTTGTATAGGTATATTGTTTTTGGTAATTGCGTTAATAGGTTCCATGTTGGTTGTTAGACTAATCTCATTATTTAACGCAGCTATCATACTTGGTAATCTTGCAACCCATTCGCGTGATCTTTTATCTTGAATGAATTCCTTCGCGTATTGATATCCAAATAACCGCTCAGTAAGTGTTCGATTAAATCGTTCAACAATTGCCTGATCACGATGAATTGCAGTATGTCCTCATCTGATTTTGACATTATGTTGCTTCATTAACGATGATACTGGACCAAGAAATTCTTTGCCAGGATCAACCTGTAATAGTTGTCGCCATCGTAATGGTCCTCGTTGATAAATTCGTTCAAACGCAGAAGAAACTTCAGATGATGCTTTAGCTGATAATGGTTCTGCCTCTTTATATCTACTTGCCACGTCAATGACAGTTAACGCGTATTTGTATGTTATTTGACGTCTACGTGCTTTAATCGTATCATGAGGTAAAAACAGAATATCAGCCTGATGAACTTCATTAGGAACACTAACATCGAAATGTGCGTGCTGAATTCGTTTCGGTGATGGTAGGTAAATTTGCCATATTGCTTGTTTGGATAACCACGCTTTAGCAGTAGAAAATTTGACTTTTGCTGCATGAGTGAGTTATTAATTGCTGCTTTACCCCTCCAGTATCCCCTTGGACTATAATAAATTGATTCCATTTATAATTAATTACCAGCTCCTAATACGAGTTTACCTTTCATTGCAGATTTTACTAACCAATTAGCTAATGATTCTCTGATATTTTTATTTTTTATGGAATCTAGCGAATGAATCAACTTCACATCTGCAATATGTCTATGTTGTAGATCTTTATTTGTGTAAGCCACATCATGAACGTGACATGCTTTATCAATATCATTTATGGGATACTCACCTGGTTTTGGTTGATCCTGATTGTCAAGCCTGATATCAAGTCGAGTACCAGGACCACAATAATTATATCCTGGTAGATGTTTTTCTCCAGGGTATTTAGCCCATGGGGTTCCTGGGAACTTTGACATTAATGTAGCAATATCAACGCCGTCTTTTTTTGGGTTAAAACGAAAATTTCTTCCTATTACATATTGCACATCTTCCACTGTTTGCTATTCTTTTATTTTTTGTTGTTGTGGATAGAAGATCATTAGTTGGAGTTTTAGCTCTACAAGGTAAACAATATAAATTCATATTATTTATTATATGGATATAATTGATTTATCAGCGACACGAAAATAAGAGCCAGTTAAACACCATCCTGCGCTACCGAATTCCATCAGAATGATAATAATAGGTCCATCTGGATCGGGTAAGATGCAATTATTACTTAATCTGATAATGAGATGGTTAAAGTGGGATAAGTTGTATTTAGTAGCTCCGTCAGTTGATGATCAGAGATGCTATGATGTACTTAAAGATTTTAATGAAAACGCAAGATTACTGGACGAAGATAACGATGTTATCGAGTTTATAACCGAAATTGATGAAGCGCCGAGTGTTGATGTTTTAGACGGATTTATTAATAATTTAGTTGTATACGATGATGTGATGCTGGGCAAAACAATCAAATCCTGCTAGAATTTTTTCACGTGGCAGACGTAAAAACACTGATGTGATTTATGTTACTCAGCGATACACACAAATACCAAAAGTGATCAGAGATAACTGCAACATTTTAGTTATGTTTAATGGAGTCGAGACGTACACGTTGCGAAATATTCAACAAACTTGGTGTAGCGGTGACATGGATATAATTAAATTCAGAAATTTTTTTCACGAGCACAATCAACCCAGTACGGGTTTATAACAATAAATTTCCATGATCCTAGAACAAGATATCGTATTGGATTTGATAAAATTTTTGGATAAATTAATAGCAGCAGAGGGAGCGGGACCTCCGGTGGGTAAACCAAATTTAGACAAAAATAAAGTAATCCAATTAGAGAAACTCTCGGTCAAGTTAGACACATTGATTTATAGCGTCAGTGACCTTATTTTTTCATTTTGTAATTTTAAGCAGACAAGTGGTCTGTGACCTTATTTGTTTTATTTCGGAGGAGCTTTTATTTTAAGCAAATGACGTTTCAGACAAGTGGTCTGTTCGCCCCCTCTGCTGCTCTTGGTGGTTTGTGAGTTATTGTTGATAATTATTTGTCTACGTGACTGTACCAATCATTAAATGACCCGTATAATCACACAGTTTAGATAAATTACATCTGATATATCAAGCATGACATTGATGTAAAATCAAAGGAATTACAGGGCGATTTTCCTTCACGGCTACTTGCAAATAAGGGAAATCACTCGCGTGGAGCTTGTAACACTCTTTGGTCATGTATTCTAAACGTCGCTTTCAAAAATTTTGATGCATAATTTAAAATGAAAATTTGTATATGAACAATTTATAACAAAATAAATGAGAGAAGTATGGTGCATTGCCATTAAATGAGGAAATTGTTTTAAAATGTTATAAAATTAAAGAGATTTGATGCATAAGAGTTTCCGTAGGTTATTGGAAATAGGGACATCAACTAATACTATTAATCACTAATGGTAACAATGTCCGTATGTGTTTTTGATTATTTAATTTTTCGCTTCTTAGTACGTTTTTGAGAGCTTTGGTGCCAATATATGTAACATTGGGGTGTTCTTGGAGAGTCTTGGAGTGTCCTGGGGTGTCTTGGGGTGTTTAGAGAGACCGTAGCAACAAGTTCCAATTAGTCGTGGAAATCAGTATTGTCATATATTTTAGTCGAACATTTCGATTGAATTTCAACGATCAACCAACTCCAGCAAGATTACTGGAGTTGTGATTTGGTTTGTTTCTCACTTTTTTCCAATATTCAGAGTTTATTTCCATGCATGCTTATGCACCAAAGTCGAGAATATTTTTTTAAAAATTTTAATCAGTGTATTCAATTCAATCATTGGATCCTTTAATTTTTGTGGAAATATTCAGCCAATGGAAGCGAAGACATTCCATCCTATCGGTAAGTTGAAATTTATGTTTATTATAATAAGTGCGTGCTACCATACTTAACTTAGGCGTAAACCGCGATAATATAGAGTTGTTCCTCCATTTTACTCCGCTATAAGCTATTTTAATTAGACACACACGCACGCACACGAACGCACACACACACACACACACACACACACAGACACACACACACACACACACACACATATATATATATATATATATATATATATATATATATATATATATATATATATATATATATATATATATATATATATATATATATATATATATATGGAAGGAAAGTCGGAGACATTTTATCGATCCACAAAACGAACTCGGCCCATTACGTACTCGGACCATTATATGTTCGGTCAGTCTTTCGGTCCACAACTTATATAATAGTAATGTGGATGTAATGTTCTTTTTGTTCAACGACCATTTCATATTTTATATTCTTTGTATGTTTCTTTCAACGGTCATTTATTATGCAGTAGAAAAAATAGTGGAAAAAATGACAATCCCAAATGAACTAAATTATATACTGCATAATTCAAATGTCAAAACTGTCACTGTCCTGCCCCTGTTATTGTTAAATGATTTATGCGATAGCACGTATCTGGTCTACGATTTGTACTAGTAAACATGTGTTGACACATCTGATTACATTTGTACTTCTTATCCATATACCGTAAATTTTGAATCAACATTAAATATTTTCGATTATTCTAAGACTAAAACGTCTTTGTCCTCGTAAGGTCGTGATGTTAATTGACTTAAATAGATATTATTTTTAAAATAAAAGATAAGCATACTTACAAAGCAAACATTTCAAATTCGTATCCATTTATTTTTCTTGTATAACATTTTTATAACTTTGCCCGTCATTACCCTTTCGTATTCATTCTAACAGTAATTAAATGTTTAATTTATTATCAGCAGTAAATTTTCGACATCCTCTTTTATTGACTTAATTTAGTACCTGAAAATGGCCCATATGATGAACAATTTTCGTCTGGAAGTTTTTTAAAAAAAGAGAAATTTTTGGTGCCGAACATTCAATAATCAGAATTAGATAGATTTAATTAAGATATATATTACTATCACTATGTAGAACATCGGAAATAGTTAATTTAATCTGAGTATATGCACCCGAATGACTACGTTGGTATATACTCTAGTTAAGTCCATTAATAAACAGTTAATAAGACAGAGAGAGAGAAAGAGAAAAAAACGTGAAAAAAACGAGGAAAGAAACAACAACAAAACAAACAACATGTGATATTCTTCCGTTTTATTTTATTGACCAGTAACAATAAATTAGTCATTGGTAGGAACATAATACAAACATACTGCCTCAGTAGTTTTCAAACATTTATCTCCTTTGGCATACTCCGCCTAGTGAAGTTGGCCTCCATGTTTTCAAACCTGTTAAGTTGAACTCTATGTATATGTTCTCCGCACACCTTTCTCTTTTTAATGAATGGATTATATAAGTTATACTTACGTATAGTATTTAGACGTACACATTTCTTTGATAAATTGATACAAGTTATCTTTCAATTGATAAAATCAAGACAATTTAAAAAAAAAAAACAAAGGCTGAATTTCAAGCAAGCTTAAAATAGTTTTATTTACATTATCAGTTACGATAAAAAAACACCATTGATCAACAGATATTGTAATCGTCATATATATCGGTTGACCATTGACCAAAGAATTTGACCGTTATCCTCACGGGTAATCAAACCCGCTAAGTTTTAATGTTTAACTAATCAGTTTGCAAATAACATGTTTGGATAGAATATTTCTTGTTCAATAATAAGTGTGATAAACCTGTAGTAGATCATCAACAAATAGAAACTTTGGTCCGAAACGGACAATATTGGCTATTGTTTAATAACAACAAGTGTTACGAAGCTATACAAAATCAAGGGTAAGCTATGCAGACTTGGATATTTTGTTTAAATATTTCTTGCTCAGTAATAATACGTGTTACGAAGCCATACCAAGATCAAACGTAAGGCCAACTTTGTTGTGTGCCGACTCCGTAATGGGCCGAGTATGTTATGGGGGAAATTTCTGAATTAAATTTGCATGGGCCGACTTTGTTCTGGGTCGAGATCTCCTGTAGAAGCCCTGCAGGGAGAATATCATAAACAATATAATGTGATATCCCTATGTTAACTCAACTAACCTGGCTTAAAAAAATAACGTAATAGCATTCACAAAATGGGAAAACTCGTATAATATAGAAATAAGACGACACGTTAGACACAGAAAAGAAAAGCAGACGGTTACAGGAATCTGCGTCTTTAGAAGTACTGGGTGTGGATACCACAGGACAATGCCACTTGGCGCCACGTGAATAACTGCAGAAGGCGCTCTGTACTATTTATTAAATACAAGACATTAATACAGTTCGGAATGGGAGTAAAGACTGTCCTCAGAGTATGTTTCCCATGGAACATAAACCCTAGTGAATGTATAACATAAACCAGCTGTTAGTGTGTATCAGTTCTAATCCAGTGTGGAATATCTGATTACTTTTACTGTCAAGTGATATTTCAAAGCTAATTAGATTAAGGCTTACACTACATCTCCCTTCCTGAGAAGTTTACATTAAAACGAAACGTGATCTGATGACCGCATTTCTAAACAAGCTACATCACCTTAATGTTTACAAGTTCGGTCTCTCAAGGGTTTTTGACAATCTTCCCGAACTTGTGAACTATCCGTTTTGACTTGTTGGCATTGCTTTACGTTCATCTGAGTCAGTCAAAGTATCAGGGTTTGAAACAATCACTCTGAGAGGCTCCGATAATGCAGTAGGCATGGGTATTAAATTTCTACTATTTTGCCGTATCTCTCCCTCGTCAGTTACTACCATCTATGAACGAGGTGTAGATGCCTCAGATTTAATAATTCCTGAAGAAAAATGATTTTTAACCCATACTTTATTCCCTACCTGAAGTTTTGTTCATATTTCGGGCGCGATGTCGACGATCATAATTTCTCTTTTGAGTTTGCTTTTGATAGTTTTCCGATTTCTTCAGTTTCATTAAATCTGGCCATTTTGGCACTAAGTTAGTTTGGGTGCCATTGGCGAAGTAGTTTGTAATTTTCTTCCCATCAGTAATTCGGCAGCGATGTATCCATTTGGTAATGGTGTTGCGCAATATGTCAAAAGAGCTATGTAAGGATCGTTTGCTTCTTTTAGCATTCTTTTAATTGTTTGAACAGCTCTTTTGGCTAGATCATTACTCTGTGGATATTTTGGACTACTTTTTATATGCATGAATTCATAATTTGTCGCAAATTCTTTGAGTATTGCGGATGTGTATTGCGGACCATTATCTGAAACTAATACTTCTGATATACCATGTCGCGCAGAGATTGATTTGAGATGATTGACTATTGCTTTTGAACCTGCGCCTTGCAATTTTGCTATTTCGATGTATCGTGAGAAAATCAATCACTAAGAGATTTGTTTGACCATTCAGCTCAAATAAGTCTGAAGCGACTCTTTGCCAAGGTTGACATGGAGATTCGTTTGGTATTATTGGTTCAACTTGATCTCTCGAGTTTTCGATGCAATTTTTGCAAGACTTTACCAAGGGTTCTAGCTGAGTACTTGGTCTTTTCCACTAAACTGACGTTTTGGCGCGTTCTCGGCATTTAACTATGCCTTGGTGACCATCGTGAATTCTCTCTAGGATTTATTTTTGAAGCGATTCTGGTAAGACCAAGCGTGAACCTTTCATTAAAAGACCATTTTGAATTGTAAATTCACCTCTATCTGCTCAGTACGATTGAAGTTTTCCGTCCCTAGTGGTTTTCTTTGGCCATCCTTTTCACAAAATTATTCAACTTGTTTCTTAATCGAGTCATTTCGATATTCAGACTTTATTTGTTCAAGTCGAGTATTTGATGCAGGCAAATTACAATGAAATCAACATAGGCGTTATTTTCGGCCTGAAATTCTCTGTCACTCTCAGAGTGATAAGTTAAAGGTGTTCTGGCTAGGGCACCAGCAGTTAATAGATTTTTGCCAGCAACATGAGCTATAGAAAAAGTTGAATCTCATCATACTCATTCTGCAGCGTTGAATTATAGGGGGTAAATCTCCCAAGATGTTGTGCTCATTAGTGGTACTAATGGATTATGGTCAGTTGTTAGTTTGAATTGTGACCCAATTAAATAGCTACTGAAGCGTTCACAAGCCTAAGTGATTGCAAGGGCCCCTTTTTCTATTTGAGCATAGCGTTGCTCAGTTTCTGATATACCTCGCGATGCGAACGCCACCGGTCTCAGAGTGCTACCGTGCTTCTGCCATAGCACAGCATTTAGTCAAAATGGAGATGCATCTGCAAATACAACTATTTTTCTGTTTGGATGACAATGTGCTAAAGTTGGTGAAGATATCATTTCTTGCTTGATATCTCTAAAAGCTTGTTCTTGTTCTGGACCCCAAGTCCACGAGTTTTACCATTCAAAAGCTCACGTAATCGTTTTGATTTTTCCGCCAAATTTAGACTAAATTTGCCAATCCGATTTGCCATACCGAGAAATCATCGTATCTCTGTTACGCATTTCGGAGCTTCATTTGAGTAATGGCTTTGACTTTTTTTAGATCAGGTCGGCAACCACTTTCGTGAACAACATGCACAAGAAACCTAATGGACGGTCTTGAAAATTCACACTTTTCAGCGTTCAAAGTGATTCCGGCCTTTTGGTGTGATTTCATGACCATTTCTAGTCTTTCGTCATGCTGTTTCTGTGTTTCCCCATAAACAAGAACATTGTCCATGTAAATAAAACCTACCAAAAGAAGTAATGAAAGTTGTAAGGCGGCGTGAATCTTCTGACAGGTTTATCTGCCAAAAACATTGAGTTTAGTTCAAGTTTAGTGAAAAACTTTGTACCTGCTAGTTTTCAAGGGATTCTTCAACTGATGGTAGTGGGTGGTTCTATCTTTTAAGCGATTCATTCAGTTTTGTTAGATCCACACAAACGACCGCTCCGGTGGCCTAGTGGTTAGAGAGTCCGCCTCGGATGCGGGAGGTCGTGGGTTCGATCCACGGCCGAGTCATACCAAAGACTTACAAAGAGCTGCCTCGCTTGGCGCTCAGCATTAAGAGGTTAGTATAAGGACTGGTCGGACTGGTGTCAGGATAATGTGACTGGGTGGAACATCATGCTACATGTTTGCGGCATAATGCCCCAGTGCTAGACATCACTATAAATTGCCACATTGAAAAATTGTTATAGCTACGTTAAAAATCCAAATCACATCACACATCACAGATCCACACAAATTCTTACCGTACCGTTTGGTTTCGGAACAACAACCATTGCCGCGCACCATTCAGTTGGCTCATCTACTTTTGAAATAACACCCATTTTTTCCATTCTATCCAACTCCTCCTGAACTTCTAATCCAGTGTGGACTATCTGAAACTTTTACTGTCAAGTGATATTACAAAGCTAATTAGATTTAGGCTTACACTACAATATCTGTCGGGAAATCCTGGGGAAATTGAGCTCGCAGAACATATTTCACACAAACATACAGACGAAGGGAACACAAACACTTAATACTAACAAGTTTTAACCTACATACATAATAAAGAACACGAAGAAACCAACCCATATTTGCATATTGTTTTCCTTTTATGCCCTTTTAAGTCGATTTCGACATAAAAAGGACCAACCGGTTGATACAAAGGCAAATAAAGATGGATAATCCTGGCCTTTGTAAGACGAGATATGTGAAGAGGAGAGACGGAAAATACTCAAATAGCGAACATCTGCCACCAAAGAAAAACACACGGAATTCTTTCAATTTCAGTTTTGTTTCTTCTTATATTTGGGGATAGTACACAATACGGCTTCCCAAGAAACTAGGCAAATTTCTTTTTCATAAAACAAAATGAATAAAAGAGGAAGAGTAAAAATCCACCTTCTCTTTTGTTTGTAAAAGTTTTTTCCCAATAAAAAATATATTTGACAAACAATGAAAAGACGAATTTAGTATAAATGCCGTCATAACACAAAAATACAATCTGGCATACGTCACATAGCAAACATAGGACAATGGGACGATCTTCTGGCAAAATGTCACACAGAAAAGGGGGAAAGTAACAAGACTTATACAGACGTGAATAATAATAGGGGACTGTATAGTGATAATAGAAATCGCAGTCTAAAATGTCGTGGGACTGAATAGAGACAAGGCTTTTACGGACCACCTGGGGCTGTAAAGCGACTATGGGAATTTTACATGGGAAATATTGGGGCTGTATAGCGACAAGGGGAAGTAGAGTTGTTATATAGGGACAATAGATTGGAACAGGTGAGGTGACGCCACGGTACTGAACATTGGTAACAATGTAGCAAGGGGTTGACCTCAATC
The DNA here is from genome assembly GCA_028554795.2 of Sinohyriopsis cumingii. Taxonomy (NCBI): domain Eukaryota; kingdom Metazoa; phylum Mollusca; class Bivalvia; order Unionida; family Unionidae; genus Sinohyriopsis; species Sinohyriopsis cumingii. Next base: position 37,395,543 of record CM068833.1, read on the forward strand.
GGACCAAACAGCCGGGGGAGTGGGAAAAACTAGAACGCTTGGCGAGACATAGACATATATAACACATACAACATACAACCATAGATTGATGAACATCAAACACATATATGTTTTATTTTAGCATCATTCCGTTAACATAGAGGGCATCGCATAGGTCTTCTTCTCTTCCTCAAACTTCTTCTGACTTCTGGACCGTAGATGATAACTCTTTAGACAGCCTTGTCTCTCCACATAGATTATTCTTTTTCAAACGCTTGTATCGGTGGTACGGATGATTGTCCATGATAACGTGACATGCATGGGTAAGTTCGTGCCGAACAGCATCGACGACACGAGGGTAGATGGTTCAACGTAACGTTATACCACATCTTGTGACGAGAACAGGTGAAGGGAATACAGTGAACTGCGTTTATTTATAGTGGAAGAGTGGATCGAAACGGATTGAGTTCTTTCACCAATCGAAACACACGTTACAAAATTCAGTCACAGTACTGAGTCTGTCTTCCAATCCGAAGAGAGTGGCCAGTGACGTCCAATGCTCTTTCTTCTTACAGATATAGCAAGTATCTTGAATTTTATCTCAAAATTAGGGGGAGTAGTCCGTCGGCTTGTCTGAAGAAAACTTTCGTATGACACCTGGCAAAGCTCTGATCGAAGTTCGACCTGTGTGGGCTCTTCCATCGTTCTGGTCGGTTTGAGAGTGAAATGTATACTGGAAGAGAAGACACTGACTCTTTTAATAGGGAAGACTCTTGTTTGACATATATAATAGAGATCCATGGCGTTTAAAATGTAGTCATTTGACTTTTTGCAGTCAAGATGAAACGATCGCATCATTTCGTTGAGAAAGGAGAAGAAAGTAAGGGGCAGAAACGTTATTTATCGCCTCGCACAGTAGCTGAAGTGTTGACTCAGATTCATGCCAGCGATCTTGAAGATGACATGAGTGATCCCGAATCCCGACCTAGAGAGTCTACACTCAATGAATGTTCACCACAGCCACAAGTAAACCCTCAAAAGTACTATCACATTCGAGAGACGGAAAAGCGCTCCTCTAGAACATTTAGAACTACGGCTTACAAGTACACTGTGAAGTTTAATGATCTCAAGTCTGAAGTGCCATTGAAGAAAGCAGATGGGTTCATCACCGAGGTGTGAGATTCTTTGTTAACTACACTGAAACGACAATGTGAAACAAGAGAAGACGATAGCTTGAGACTTTCATCACGACTGTTTGAAGTCCCCCGTTTGGATCGAGTTTAGCAGTCAAGCAGACTTGACACCTTCTAAGTCATCGACAAGATTCAACACGTGCAACAATCCAACGACCAGTTTCACACCACCGATGGAAAAGCGGTACTGTTCATGACCATCGTGTCTCTTCCCAAAGGAGCCGGGCAACACAAAAATGTGTTATTGGTGGACGACCTTCGCAGCACCAAAAAGAGTCTCGTTCAAATTAACAACACTAAAGACCATATGTGTTTAGTCCTTGCCATCGTGGTGGGGCAAACGTATACCGACAAGAATGCCACAATAATGGAAAAGAGCCTGGGAGAACATTAGAAAATTGAACCGAGCCAAACAGCAAAGAGAAGCAGAACTCCTGTTACATCAAGCGGGGCTATCCAAAGACACATCCTATTGCATTCCTGAAATGCAAAAAAATAAAACTGCAAGACGACTTGGCTCCACGCTACACCTTGAGTGTACAACCTCAAGAAGTGCGTGGACCTCTGTTGTTTCGAGTCAGAGATTTCAAAGACGGAAAATACACTCACGTCTATCATCACGATGAACATTTTAAGCATCGTGGAACAAAATGCTCAGGATATTTGGCCTCTAAACCCTGTCTCGACGAAAGACAAGAACGAGTGAATTGCCCTATTTACCAGCGCATTTTTTGTCGGCTCTGCCTGTTGCCAACAACATCTAAAGACGCAAGTTTCTCAGCTGAAAAGTCCTTGTCTACTCCTGAGATTGTTCCCTACTTGTGGACAAGGCATACGTACCAATAGTGCTAAGTTACACATTTGTCGAGAAAGAAACGATGCCACATTTGTAGCCAAATCTAGGACTTGGAACATGAATACTGCATCCAAAAATACCACTTCACACAAGAGGAGAAAGATGATCAGAATTTTTCTATTTGGAATGCATGCAAGAGACCGGTATCCAGATTCCTAATTTCGACTCGGTTCATCGAGCGTGCGAGAAGTACATCCAAGAGCATTTCGTTAGTCATTGTCCTCATTGCAGCAAGATTCCTGGGGGACGTGAGGGAAAACAAATTCGGGAACCTAACACTCTAGCCGATTTCACCCAATGGCTCTTAGAACCCATCAACACACGTGGACACAAGAGGACATCGAACGTTACGGATATTGTCATCCCAACGCCACGGAGATGGCTCACAATTTCTCGGGATTCGATGGACAGTTTCTTTTGAGATACTATACGGAACAAAGTACCGAACGTCCTAAAGTCACTTTCAACGGAGCCAAAATCATTTCCATAGAAGTGGGCCGAGAATTTATTGATTCGATGAGTTACATTGCCATGCCTTTGAGTAGAATGCCTAAAACGTTTGCAATGACAGAAATAGCTAAAGGCTATTTCCACACTTTTCCAGTACCGAAGCCAGTTAACACGCCGTTCTACCCCATTTGCCTGAGCCTAACTACTACAACCGCGACAATATGCCCACCAAAAAATGACATGCTTTCAACGCTTGGTATCAGACTTACGCCTCGGACATATTCAACTTTCAGGACATTTTAATTGTTCATGAAGCACGGAGGGATCGATCCTTTAAAAAAAAGCCTGCACCATTGCAAAAGCGTGTTCCTTAGTGTGCCGCCAACGATTCATGGCCGAAAACACACTGGCTGACATAAGCCCTCAAATGATCAATTTTGTCAAACGTCAGTACTCGGTCAAAACCCTACGCTTGCTACGTTACTTATGTGACAAGGAAGATAAATGATTCCAACATGCCCGAAACGTAGGAGGCGAAAAACTATCGGAACGTATTGGGTGGATAGCTGAGACTTAGAAAACCCTCAGCTCATGTACGAGTTTAACGGATGCTTATTTCACGGATATCCCCTCTGCTACCCTCAACGTGACACCAAAAATAAGTTTTTACAACGAACCATGGAAGACTTGTACGAAGCAACTTGTCACCGACGCTTGAAGTTAGAACAGCAAGGATACCAAGTGGTGGAAATGTGGGAACATGAATACGATCACCGTTTGAAAACCGATCCCGAGTTTAAACGCATCGTGGAAACTTACAAACTTACAAATTGGAGGACCCATTGCACCCGCAAGACAGTTTGTACAGAAGAAAGACGAATGCCAACTTTATGCTGTACCACGCCGACGAGAAGAAAGGAGAAGAAATTAAATACGTTGATGAGTGTTCACTGTATCCTAACGTATGCAAATATTGTCACTTTCCCGCAGAGCAATCGCGATTGCTGGCGCAACACATCGACTTGGATAGCATTCGACAATACGAAGGACTGATTAAGTGCAAAGTCTTGCCTCCCACGGACTTATACCATCCCGTTTTACCTCACCGTGGGCAAGGAAAACTGATGTTTCCCTTGGCTTTCCTTTTTGCCGAAAGGTGCAACCAACACCGATCTTGTCAGCACACCCAGGAAGAACGCGCCTTGACAGGAATGTGATACAGCGTGGAATTGTTTAAAGTTCCACATTGTGAACAACGACGGAAGGCCATCGTCTGCCAAAGTGATATTACATTGCTTGTAGGGCTAAATGGCACAATGACCATGTTTACCCAAGAGAGAATATTTGGCAGAACCTTCCCGCTACTCCCAGATGATTCACGACAAAACCAAATACATAAAACACGTATACGTCCTTCGTGAAGTCTTAATCTTAATGAATTACGAGGAAAAACTGGACTTTGTCCAAGCCGACGAACTTGTAATGTCACGTGAGAGCCCATGCTCGCTTAAAATTGTACGAAGGTTTAGAACTGTTAGGTGATCGCGTCCTGTACTTCGACACGGACAGCTCCATCTACATCGATCGGCCGGGTCAACGTCACCCTGACATCGAAGGAGATGGTTTAGGAGCCTGGACAGACGAACACCCCGACGACAAGATTCTAAGTTTTGCTAGTGGCAGTCCCAAAAATTACAGTACGAATAACGTTACCCACAAAGAGAAGTGCTCACGGAGTGTAAAGTGAAAGGATTGACTCACAGGTATCACACCAATTGCGTGGTGAACTTTGGCGTGCTGAAAGAAGCTTTGCAGTTTGGAGAGGATCGAGATTTTATAGAGACCACCTACGAACCGCACAAGATTGTACGTTTAACCACACACCAAATCGTCAGTCGACCTTTGTAAAAAGTGTATCAGATCATGAACCAGATGCGAGTGGGACTTCCCAACCACTTCACTCTGCCGTACGGATACGGCAATAGAGGTCAGCATATAAAAAGGGACAACGTCCAAGACCAATAGTTCACTGTACCTACAAAGACCAGGCGAAAAAGATGAATACTTTAAAACAGATCATTCAAGTTCGGTGATTAAAGTGGAGTGCGATGCTGTACCTTGCGATTGCAGGGATGCCTTACTCTGTACCTTCAGCAATACAGTATCACATCATGGAAACTTTGCTCTGATTATTACTACCACTACTACCATACCTACCATGGAAAGTGATGGTGTGCGTGTCAAACCTGACGGATGCGAAAGCGACGCCACTCGTTGCAGAACATCTTATCACTTTACTGATCTGCTTTGTCAATGTCATCCTGCACGTGAAACCATGCGGCTACCACCCTACTGATGTCATCCAACCCTAAACAAACTCTTGCGGATTTCACCGTACCCTCATCGAAATGAGCATGTGAAACGCGAATATTTGTTCCCTGTGCGCTTGCCTGAATACTTCGGCTTTGAAAGTCGTTTTCAAACGTTCCAAGGAAAATGGCCAAAATATCTGGGAGGAAACCCCCCCCCCCCAGAATTAGACATAGCCGATGTTTCTACTTTGGAGAAGGGGATTAAAGTCAAGTACTTTAGTTGTGATGTGTCACTTCACGAGTGGGAGCAGAAAGATTCGGCTTACCTGGAACATGCTCGATCGTCTACGGAATGTGACTACTTACCTTTAGTTGGACGACCTCAGCAATCTCTGGATGGATACATTACAAGAAAATATTCTTGGTTTTCCCGTGGATTTGAGAGAACGCATTTACGGAGAGTTGGTCAAAATACAAGTGAAACGCAAAGAACAATTGAATCCGTTACGTCACCGATGTTTAAACCAGTGGTACCTTAATGCTTTAATGCTTTAATGCTATAAGAGGACTGCTCCAGATGTAAATGTTCCAGTGGTCAGACATTAACGTGGGCGAGAAGGATGTTTTGTTGTGACTCAGTCTTTTTACTACAAGGTAGACATACTGCAACAAATTGCAGAAAAAGAGTTAGTGGGTTACCAAAATCTTTACACAATGTACATTTAGTTCAAGAGGAAAGTTCTGAACGGAGTGTGATGTGCAAGTTAGTGACTAAACCACTTAGATTCACCACTGGAGTATGATCATCTCTGCAGAATGTCTAGTTAAAAAGAGTACTTTAACTAGGTATTCCAAGCACTTTTAGGATATCAGCAAATGCAATTAAAACACTAAGCTGTTGTTACCATCCTTAAGAACTTAATATGAAAATAATGTTGAACATATCATGTAAATCGGTCAAATAGTTTTCAAGACATGACCTTTCAAAGTTTTTGATGGTCTTAGGAAATTTGCGATCCCCACCGACAATGAAATTACCATCAACTCCAGATGAGTAAAAAAAAATAATTTGAAGCTCCACAACAGTGGCATTTACTGCAAAGCTAGGCAAGTTCCTGGTTATTCAAGAAATGCAAGCACTACAAGCATACACAAAATATCCTTTTTATCAGGTTCACACTAAAACAGTAAAGCTACAGAGGGCGGCCTTACTGTAAACACCAGAAATTGAGATTTTCCATGACTTTGCAACCTTCCTATAATAAGAATATGATATTTAAATGCAAATTAAAGTATGTTCCTGTGGGAAAACCTTCTGAAAACAAAGTCCAATTTTTTCTGGGCCAATGAGTCTGAAACTTTTGCCGTACCAGATTATAGAAATCGGGGAAAAGAGCAAAAATGTGAATGTCCGAAAAAATGCAACAACGACAATTTTTAAAAGGTCACAACTTTTTATTTATTTCTTAAAAGATTTTAATAATTTATGTACCAAAATGCAGGATATTATATGAAGAATTCATGCAACATACCAAGATTGTCAACATTGGTGTGAAAGTAGGTTTTATAGCAGAAGGAATATCTGAAAATAGACAAAAATGGCAAAAACAACAATTTTCAAAAATTTACAACTTCATCAGTTAGTAACTGATTTTGATAGTTTTTGCACCAAAATGGAGTATATTACAGCCTTAATGCATATATTCTAATAAAGCAAATATAATTTTGATAAAACAAAGATAGGTTACAAGCATGAACCATTGACAAAGTATCAAACGCTTTCTTTACGACTAATGTTTTGAAGATAATGCACACTTCCAACAGTAGATACAATTGTAAATGTCATAAAGGACTGCTTTGTTTAAAATAATCTGAAAAGTAATAGCTTTAACAAAATTTTGTTCTTCTGTATTTTGCTGGTCACCGAGTCCAATATTTTTAACATTCCAAATTCGGTCATCGCTTGAAACTATTTGTACATTAAAGTTTGAACCAAACACAAAACACGACTTAACCTCTTCAATGTCATCACTGGCTGGCCATTTTAAACGATATGTTTTGGTTTTCATCCGGCATACAATCTGGACGAGTGCCAAATCAGGTTGGTGTACTTCTAACACTTGTCCAATGTAATATTGGTCATCGTAATACACAGCTACCCATGTGAAGCAGTATGAGGATAAGATGTCTCAGGATAGTTTCTTAATCCACTCATAAACCTGAAATGTATAATTTCACAATCTACCTCTAAAACATTAAAGTTGTCACTTTAAATGTCCACGAGAGACTCAGTCTGTTAAAAGCCTTGCGTTTTCATCTCGATATATCTCGACCTCTACTGGAAAAAAAAAATTCGTGAACTGTTAGGTACTGAAGATATGTACGACGATGTGTGTGAGTAGCTTGTGACTTACACCTTCAATGGTCAGTTGCAAGTTGTCACAGAATTAGGCAAAGAAATAACTTGATTTTGCCTTAGAACTATTCGACTATTTCTCGTTGTACATGCGTACAACGTTATCTAGGGTGAATACGTGTTTTTCCAGGTAAGCGACAATACTAACATGTACCTCGCCAGAGATTACTTGTGACGAAGTAACATTACTAAGATGATATGCACGGGTATTCTACTTATGGATTTAAGCAAGATCAATTTCTAAAACCGACACTGGTCGTTTTGGATCACGTCAAGGAGTGTACGCTCTCCATTGTTCTCCAGCCATAGGGGTAAGTGTCAAATTTACATTTTCATTTGATATGCGAAGCTTGTTCGGTTTGTAATGTCTTATCGCTTAATAATGCATTTATTACAACGCAGATTTGAACTTTGAATTACAAGTCACTATTAGAGGTTAAAGTATTATCATATATCTAGAGAATATACAGAAACTATTATTATGACCAATTTGGTTTTATTGTAGCTGATTGAGTCTGTCGCTCTGATTGTGTCTGTCGCTGTGAAGTGTGATTGTCAATGTGACTGTGAATATGACTAGAGCTGTCTGAAGCTGTCTAAAGTTGTTTAGAGCTGTCTGGAGTTTCCAGAGTATTTAAGGCTGCGTGCTGTCGATACGTATGTATGTATGTACGTATGTCTGTGCCACGGACGTAGACGTAGCAAATTAAAAAGGGTGCTGTATGCTGTCTGTACATGTGTATACGTATGACTGTACAGGTGGTGGATTCATAAAGGGTGCGAGCGACCGATAAGAGTGTGGGCCAACCCAAGGAATCGTGCGACTGTACAAAGGGTATAGAAGCATACATTTGGATCAATTGTTGTTCCAATTGCATTTTTCTGTTCATAAGATTATTTTGAATCTTAGTTGTGTTCATAAGATTATTTTGAATCTTCTTTGTGTTCATAAGATTATTTTGAATCTTAGTTGTGTTCATAAGATTATTTTGAATCTTAATAGAGTTCAAATTCGAGATTATGTGAATCTCTCTTATAGTGTAAAATACTGTTTCAAGCGTATATGCAGTCCATGAGGTTTATTGGATCTGTACTTCATATTGATTTAATATTTTCGTTTATTTTCAATGTGTGAATGTTGTGTAGAGTGATTTGAGTCAATCGTATGTTGAGATCGTGAGAGAATCATTGTATTTTTACATCATATATTTTGCTTTATTAATTCATTTCATAAACTTCCATCTTTCTCACATTGTGCTTGTCTTATTCATTTAGCCCAAAAACCCATTCGCTTTCTATTTTGCGACAGAAGTGACCGGAAAAGTTGGGTATTTTTAGACATGGACCACAGAAGTTGCCAATTATGACCAAAAGTTGTGATCCTCAATTGAAACGTCCATTGAAAAAAGGAACTTTTAAACCTGTGTTAATGACAGTGTCAGAAGAAGAACCTGTCACCGAGGACAACCACTCCCTTCAGGACAGGACTGTCATGGATATTCCCGAAATTACCATCCCGTTAGGACACATGTGTGACTCTACCTAGTGTAGAGACTGTAAGAACACCTTTATTACCTGAAACATATTGTTCAGTGACTTGTTTATATTCCACTTTGATCGTTGTGATGTATATTTTATCGCTGTACTTAACAATATGGCTTATATTTATATTTGTCTTTCGTGTTGTTCAATTTGAAAGAGTCTTTGTTGACTTCTTTCCCCACTCCTCATCGAGAAGAATGCAAAGCTTGGGTTAAAAAGATAATGTCCACTCCTCCTTCTACAGAAGTGAAAAACAAAGAAGGGAAACTAGAAGTGAAAAATGAAAAAACACCAAAGCCATCCCTTTACTACCCTCATCTCCATCACTACCCTCGACGTCTACTCCCGTGGCACGTCGGACACGAAGAGCCGTTTACAAACCACCATCTTTTCCCATCCAAAGTAGCATCAGCGAAGAGTGGGTGACTTATTAAAAATGGAGAAGGTGTTAGCCAGCATTTACTACGATCCAGCCCATCCGGCAGGTTATGGAGTAGTTCAGAAAAAATGTATCCTACTGCCAAAACACGACTAAAAATCTCCATTTACCTCAAGTGCAACGATGGTTACAAGGCCACCTGCACTTTACACAAACCCATTCGACAAAAATTTTCCAGAAGTCGCACCCGAGTGGAGGGCATCGATCATAGGTAGCAAGCCCATTTAGCCGATGTCTCTCATTTGGCTACCTACAATCGTGGCTACAAATTTTTGTTTTGTGCCATCGACATCTTTTCCAGAGTTTCCTAGGTCGTGACATTGACTTCCAAATCGAGCGGCCCATTAGAGCGAGTCTTTCAACTGGAGTTGAAACAAAGCGGTCGTCACTCTATTCGATGGCAAACCGACAAAAGCACACCATTTCTGAACCAAGCTTTCGAAAAAGAGTTAGAGAAACGTGAAATTCATTTGTTTACCACCGAAATCACGAAACTAAAGCCAGATTCGTGGAGCATTTTCAACGCACTCTGAAGGAACGCATGTGGAAATATTTTACATATATCAACATGCTTTCAAGTACATCGACGTCTTACCCCACCTGGTTTAAGCGTACAACCATTGTTACCATCGGAGCAACGGATGTGCCCCCATGAAGTGACTCCTGAAAAGGAAGTGACTATATATTACATCCCATTGGGAAGCCTGGATTTGGACGGGTGGAAATGGTTCAACATCTCCTTCACTGTACAGGACGGGAGAGGCAAGGGAGGAGAAGTACCCGGCAACAGGCGCCAACGCACAGGGCCCAGAAATGCCGTACTTAACAGACTCTAGTCCATTTCTTTTATGGACAGTAAAAATACCAATTGTGTGTCAGCCACTTGTACAATTTATCAAATTAACTAAGTCAAAATATTTTGAAAATGATTCATTTATGAAGTTGGAATTTAGTGTACAAAGTGTACATATGATACAATAATTTAAGCCAATTAGTAAAGTCGAAATGACTTGTGCATAGTTTGTATCACTCATAATAAAAATTGGAGAATAAAATTTTTTATGACGATAACAAAACAGATCAAATGAAGATATTTTCTTTCACGTCCGTGCCTGACATATATAACGGGAAGCGGTACGTCAGTCTGACTACCCATCACTGATTCATCAACTTGAAAAAATGAACGAGATTTCAAAACTCTTAGAACTTCCGATGCACCTGGAGTACGCCCGGCTGGATGAGGTGGCCATGGAAGCCATAGAAGAAAGTGTAAAAATAGAAGAGGAAGAGAAGAAGAGAAAAAAAGAAGAGGACGAGACGAAAAGACCTATTTAACCACTCTTCATCCTGATACAAACCAGCGAAGTGAAGCCTATGGTGAGGACACCGCCCCAACCACAAGCAACACAGCCACTACCACCATTCAAGACCATTGTGTCCCAGATAGAAAATTAGGACGCAAAATCGGAAAGGCAAAGACAAGAGTGGGAGCCTCAACGCCTACAACATCCACGGATGCAGAATAGACGAAGGAGACAAGAACAAATCTTCAATATCACACAAACGGAGGGATGGGATAGTGAATCCACTCAAGCCCCGTCTACACTTTCAGACACAACAATCAATTGGGACAACGATTGGTGTCGACATTGTGTCTGTGCTGCGTCACCTGGGAGGTGTCACCATTAAGCTGGTTCTTCTGAAGTAAAAAAAAACCTAGCCCTTCTCAGGGCTACCCAGATCTCTAGAAAAGAGACTATTCAAATTGCCAATATGTGTCTATTTGGAGTACTATGATTATAACACTCACTCCTTTCCTGATTTGTGTCGTGTGTGGTTGTATGAGTTCGCGTACGATGAAGTGGATAATATATTTTGTGGTTTTTGATAGTAAATATTGTTTTTCTTTTAACCTTCCCTTCTGTGTGGATAGTAACTTTGGGTTTGGTTTTTCCTCTTCCCGTGTGTGGATAGTAGATTTGATTTTTGATAGTAAATATTTGGGGTTTTTGATAGTAAATATTGTGGTTTTTTTATAGTAAAAGTAGGGTATTTTAACCTTCCCGTGTGTGGATAGTAGATTTAGGGGTTTTTATAGTAAATATTGGGGTTTTTGATAGTAAATATTAGGGGTTTTGATAGTAAATATTGTTTTTTATTAACCTTCCCTTCTTTGAGGATAGTAGGTTTGGGGTTTCTTTTTTCTCTTTCTCACATGTGCCTAGTATATATTGTGGGGTTTTTTTTGTCTCCTTCGCGTGTGTGGGTGGATAGTATATTTGGGGTTTGTGGATAGTATATTATAGTTTTTTTTTTCTTCCCTTCTGTAGAGGTATATCAAGTAATATCAATGAATTAAAAGCCAAATTACAAGACCAAGTTTTAAAGCCAGATATTATTTTGTATACAAGAAAGTAAGATCAAGAAAAATATAATAAACTACCCAATCTCCCTGGTTACTCCCTAGGCCACTTTAAAAATCGTAACATGTGACAGGAAGTGGATCTAGTCATTTTTATCTTAGAAAACTTACGTAATATCCCACCAGTTACTATAACTCACACGTAGGTAGTAACGAAAACTTTGAAATACAATCCTTAATAATCCATACAAGGAGGGAAAGGCTTCAAATTTTTAAAATATACGACCCGGGCGGAAACATCAACGCCTCTAATTTGTCATTACTTAGGCAAATAACGAACAATAAAGTAGAAAATAATATCGTCATCTGCGGAGATTTCAATGCACGTAACGAGCTAGGGGTGGGGGCGATAGAACGGACAAGATAGGCAGGTTAGTTGAGGCATGGGCTGCCGAATCGAACCTGACCATCCTTAATGACGGGACAAAAACTCGCTTAAACGAGGAGGATGGATCTGTCTGCCATTGATCTAGCCATATGCTCACCTAAACTAGCACAGATGACAGATTGGAGAGGAAACAAACTGACTCGCTAGGTAGTGACCACTTTCTAATCATCATCACTCTGTAGATGGCGGTCCAAAATAATCCCACTAACAACCACCCTATTTGGAAATATGACCAAGCTGAATCCCACTAACAACCACCCTAGTTGGAAATATGACTAAGCTGATTGGGAATCTTTAGAACACAATTAACCAAAATTAACACGAAAAACCCCGAAAATGAGGACGTAAATAATTCTATGAAAATTTAAATAACACAATCCAAGCAGCTGCCACCTCCAGCATCCATAAAACCAGTGGTACACAAACCAAACAAACTGTACCATGGTGGAATGACCTATACCAGCAAACGCACAAGGAAAAACGAAAGCCCCTCAAACGATCAGGAAACTCTTTAGATTTCTCAACATAGGGGAAAAAACAATAAAAAATATTAAGCAGGAAAAGGAAAGATCTTGACAAAATGTCTGCTCTAAACTTAATATCCAAACTAGCTCCAAGCAAGTATGGGACAAACCAAAATAAATTAAAGACAAACTCGCCAACCACTTTCCTGCAATGAGTAATAACCTTAACCACACCCCAGCCTTTCAATAACATAGGGATAAAATAGTAAAAGCCCACCCACACCTCTTTAAAGACCTACGGACAACGGAATCCAACCTTAATTGTGAAATATCCTTATATGGGTGGGAAATAGCCATATGATCTAAAAAGGAAACATGGTCAGGGGAAGTTCAAATATGTTATATTATTTACAAACACCTGCCTGAAAACATTACAAACTCTATACTAAAGCTATTTAACAAAATCTGGGATGTAAGTAATCTATCTGATAAATGGAAACACGCCATAGTAATCCCAATCCCTAAACAAGGAAATGACCCAAATGATATTAATTCTTATAGACCCATTTCCCTAACTAACAACATCTGTAAAATTATGGAGACAATTATAACAAATCGCCTTAAATACCACTTGGAAAGTAAAAATCTACTCTCTGAAAATAAAAGTGGATTGAGAAATACAATCCCCACTACGGATCAACTCATTCGATTAGAAGCGGCAATCAAAGTAGCACTTACCTCCCGCCGCAAAGCAGACGGAAATGTAATAGCAGTTTCGCTAGATCTTGAAAAAGCTTTTGACCTCGTCTGGAGACTAAAGGACTGATAGCCAAGCCAAATCATTTTGGAATCACCGGAAGAATGTTCAACTTTATAGAAAACTTTCTAACCAGCCACAAAATAATAACTAGAGTGGGGGAAATTTGTTCTGAACTATGCCCACTAGTAAACGGTACTCCGCAAGGTAGCGTACTCAGATCCACACTATTTAACATCATGATAAAAGACATCGAGCTAAATCTAACTTCAAACCGAACTGAAATGTCACAATTTACGGACGAACAGTGGACTCTGGCGATCAGGAAACCCTGAACGTCACACATTTATCAGTGAAATCCAAAATAATCTAAACATAATAGGGAAATGGGCAGATAAATGTGGGTTCAAACTATCTCGCGAAAAAACCACTGGAGTCATATTCTCCATCAAATCAAATTAAAATACCCTAAACTTACCATACAATATAAAACCATTAAATGTGTTAAAGTTGCTAGATTTCTGGGTATGTACTATAATGAACATCTAAACTGGGGACATCATATAGACCAACTAGTTAACAGTTGTAATAAGGATCTAAACTTACTTAAATACCTTAAAGGGACCATATGGGGATCCACCCAGGAAACTCTATTAACACTTTAAAAGGCGCTAATAAGATCTATATTACACTACGAGTGCCAAATATACAACTCGGCACCACATAAACAGCTTAAGAAACTAGACTCATTCAAAGAAAAGCACTAATATTATGCACGTGCACACTGCCGTCTGTATCCCCAGCTGAGCTCCAAATTCTAACTGGAGAATTACCACTGCACTAAGAAGGCAGGAGTTAAACTAAAGATACGCAGCTAGCTTATGAACCCACCTCATGTCACAACCCACCCAGGTAGCCATTAATAAATGTAATAAACTATTCAGCAATAAATTAGTACCAAACGTACCTGCAGGGAAACACGTACATCAACTAATTGGACAATTCCCAATATCCAACTTCCAGGCTGAAATCACAACAAAGTAAGACAAAATGACATGGACTAACATCAAACCATCAATCAACAAACAAGTAACGAAACTGGCAACAAAAATGAACAGGAGCTTAAGATAAAATCAATTTTTACAATCAAAATAATGACTAAATACCTTAATTCAGCCACAATTTACACTGATGGATCCAAAATAGCAGAACCTCCCAGAACAGCAGCAGTAGTAATCCCTGAATTTAACATTAAAATGGGAAATAGACTACCGGATCATTGCTCCATATACACAGCTGAAAACTGGGCATTCGTGGAAGCCTTACGATGGTTTAACGAAAATGATATCAAACAAGTTTAAGTTACTCGCTAATATTAAGTTACTCACTAAGCGTCATTTTGTCTATCCTCAACAATAACACCGACTAAAGAGAAAATTTCTTTAAACAAATTTATCTGTCAATTAAAGAGCTTAACAATAACCATCAAATAGTTGACTTCATGTGGATACCATCCCACATTGACATCAAAAGAAATGAATTAGCTGACCAAGTAGCCTAGCAAAAACTACATGACCCAACTTATACTAACCTCCACTACAGTGTCAGTGAATTATTAAACATAATCGAACATTATATTAGTATGATATGGCAAGAAAACTGGAACCGAAATACTACAGACATAAAACTATACTCCATCATGAAAAATGTCACCAGATCTAGGAAACCACCAAAAGTGAACAATAAAGATCAAAGGATCATAAACAGAATTTACACAGGAAAACCCAAATTGGCCAGCAGCTTTGGGCAATACATAGGACCCCAACCCCACAACCCAAACTGCTACCACTGCCGGGTTCCCGAAGACTTAACACATATATTCAACACCTGCCACAAACTAAAGAAAGAAAGAACCAGACTAAAAATGGAACAAATTAAGATTGGATCGCCGGAAACATACCTAGATTTTTAATGAATAACAACTCTAACATCAATCGCACATATATAAATATAATTAACCTTATACATGAATCTGGATTACAAAGCAAAATATAAAATCAAAATTACATAATTCAATTATTATCAGCTAGGAGAATAATTTAGCGTCAGAAAAAACATTACATTACTAGTATAAAGGCTAAGAAACTCATATTTAGGGAAATAATAAGATCAGATGTATATGACATGTCTTAGTGACCAGAGTACTCGGCACAGATATTTGTCTTAATCAAATAGACTTAGCCTGAAAATAATACAACACCAAACAAATCTAACCACATAAAATAACACTGACAAATAAGACAACTATGAACAGAAATAGGAAAGTGAAAAATGAATAAAAAGGTGAATTTGTTGTTTTCCATCCTTTATCTTCAGTAAACGGGAGAAAAAGAAACATTTTCGTTTTATTTACTTTAAAAATAATCTTTTCAATAATTATATATATATATATATATATATATATATATATATATATATATATATATATATATATATATATATATATATATATATATATATATATATATATATATATATATATATGTATGTATGTATGTATGTATGTATGTATGTATGTATGTATGTATGTATGTATGTATTCAACCTAACCAGTCCTTCTCCCCTTTGACTAAACTATACCTGACAACCTAGCATGTACGTAACACCACTAATACCTCAGAGAATTTAACATTATAGCCGAAGGTGACAGTAATATCTATACCACGATAAATTCTAGGCCCCCAAAATTAGAGCATATAAGGTGGTCCAACACCCAAGACCGCACAAAGTGGTAAACCGATAAACAACTTTAGGAAAGAAAGACATCAAATTAGCATCTATACAGTGGTCTAAAACACCAACGATCATCAGGCCCAGCAGCACAAGGCTGCAAAAAAAACCCAAAACAACAACGATAATTTAGACACGTAAGACCAAAAGACCGAATCCTACATATAAGGTGGTCTCAAACGTCCTAGACCATGAGGACCAGCCACACAAGGAGGCAAACTTTACTAAAACCTGTCACCTAAGATACCTCACATAAGCTAAATTCAAAAAAGCTTTTCTTCAAAATTATGTAGGACAACAATTTAGACCGATACCCTGAAGTCTAGGAGCACCGACCTGTGATATTGGAACCGCTATTCCACCATCTCCTTCCTTGCCACGGCCAGACATCAAAATAAAATAGCGTGTAGTGCACGTCCTTAATACTACTGAAAATTCAGGACCAACATATGAGTGTGTGATGGGTCCATTCCCACGTGCCTTCAAGCCCTCCATTCGGACAGTTAGGGACTACTTGTAGTCCAATTGCCTGACGGCTTCAGTCAAACAGTGCTCCGTGAGCACATAAAAGCATGGGGGAAGTGGCTCGAATTCCTTCCACTAGGAGTAATTAAACAGCCTACCGTGTAGGCATAAAACATTGGTAGATGCACGACTGTTCGAAAACCACTTAAATCTAAATTAACTAACAGTCGCATTCCACATTTCAATACATTCAAGAGTCGGACGCCAAACAGTCTTGTTGCTCTTAAGAAGGGACAGATCCAAAAATGTTACAAGTTTGCTCTTGATCAAGCTGCATAACCGCCAAATCTTGCAATCAGCCTTCAACCAGCCTTTAACCACCACCACAACAACAATAATAACAGTGCCATTCCCAGACCGCCCAGCTGAGGCTTAGCTGCCCGAAAAGCTGATCGACCTACAGACGTGGACCAGCAGCCCGCTATAGAGCCCACCAAGCTGTTTTGATATGCAGAAGAGACCCTGCAGCCTGCCTAGCCGTTTCAACCAGTAGATGAGGCCTAGCTGTCTGCCTAGCAGAAGCCAATAATACGTTTTCATCATCTTTTTACCCCAAATTAAGTCAGGGAATCCTAGGTATTAAATCTTCGGGAATCCAAGGTATTAAACCTTCGGGTATACATCTGTTTGTATTGTTTAAAAGTTTCACTCTCTCTCTCTATTCCTTACTTATCATTCTACCTAATTTATCTAATTCAGTAGTAGTAGGTAGTAGTTCATAAATAGAGAATTCAGACCCTCCATACAACTCAATATTATAAATTCGGCATCCTTAAAAATGTCAAGAGTTACCAGATCTTAAGTTAGGATGAACACCAATAGTTATGCCATTAGGAAAACGATTCATTTACTCAACATGATTAGCAAACTCAACAACTCTATTGGAAACAATTCAGCAAGCTCAGACACCTTTGGCAGATAGGAGGAACACTGAAAGCAGTGGTGTTAGTAACAGGGCCATACAGAAGTTCAAGCCAGACAGTTCCCTCAATTTCCATAACATTCTTGGGCATTTTACGTCTAGACCTACCTCATGCCTAGTCGTTCAGCGCCCGTTGGATGTGATATCACATATACCGGGCGACGACCCCATAATCTCCAACATAGAGACCGCAGCAGGATCCAACAAGACTATTAAAACAGAAGAAATTACTGAATCATTCCAAATGCCGTCGCCTATCCAATGTAGCCCGATATTGACTTATATGGCGGCACTGGAGAAAACCACATCCCCGACAACCGTGCCGGCCCGACTGGTTTGGAGTGCTTTGCCTGACACCTAATATGAACAATCCTATTAAAATTGTATTCGAATATAATAGCATTGCAAGCATAACAGGATCACCAAACAAAATAGGAGAGGGCGCGGTGCTTCCGGACTTGTTGGGGCTGCCGGATTTGACGGAATTGCCAGATATTCCTGAAATACAATTAACACCAGAACGACCTTCTCACTTGATTGAACCCCCACCCACCCCACACACACCCACACTTGCCCATTACTTAACATCCAACTCTCAATTACCATCACCCACCATCCCATTTCATTGTAAATTGCTCTCCAAGGTGTTTGTCCCCGCTACCACCCTCACCATCCCCACAACAACGCCAATCCCCTAAAACAAATGGCAACAGGCAAACAAAATGACAGATGTCCCCAGACCACTCACTACCACCAGCAACAAGGGTAAGAAAATCAAACCGGGAACAATGGCTCAAACCCCACTACTGCCACAAGGCGAGAACAAAAAGGGCATACAGACACCTCTAACTCAAAGAATCCAAACCACCACAAGGCAAAATAAGTCATACACTCCAGCCAAACACCAGGCCACTCAAAGGAAACAACTATATCATATCTAGCAGATCCAAACATATACGACCTACTAACGACAGATGATGATTTTGTTCATATGCTATCACCGTAAAAGAAGAGGGCAAGGGCACCAGAGAAGATACTGGATCAAAGAAAGGGTAATACTCTGATATACGTAATACCCAAAGGGAAAAATCCAATAACAACAAATGCCAGGACAACAACCAAACCAGTCAAGACATCAACCAAACCAACCAAGGAAAATAAGACTACCAAGCAACCAACAGTAAGTAACACTAAAGAAGGGACAAAACAGCCAATACAAAAGATAATCGACCAACAATGGGAGATCAACGGGTTAAAAATCAATACCACAGCAACGACCTAACCATATTTATCGAAGCAGCTCCAAACACTTCAATATAAGTACCAACAGTTTAGCATGAATCCTAACCAAAGTTTATGCTGGAGCCTTCGTAATCATTAAATCAAAATCTAACAACAACTTAGTCAGTGCAGCACGATAAGACAAGTAGCCAAATACATGGAGATACAGCACATAGGCCCAATCAAAGTCAAAGTTACAAGGCACAAGGCGCTCACAAAAAAAAACAGAGCATAACCGAGAAGGACCATGGCCCAAATAGTCAAGATCAACCCAACACAGATGAATAGACCAAAATCAAATATAATCTACAAAATGGTCATTAAACTACACCCAAAATACAATCTCCTAAACAACAACGACATAGCCACATAATTAATAAACCAAGGAGCCGACATATCAAGAGCTCTCAGAATTAAGTCGACTTAAGGCCAACTGACCAGCATAATTCTACTGGATTTTTACTCAATTCCACCATTGCTTGCTTAAGTTGACGGCCACTTGTACCCACTGCTTGAATACAACGTCAAACCTCGCTTCTGCAGTCATTGCAAGTCGTGTTAACACCAGGAAAGCATTTGCAAAAATAAAAAAACAATGCGACACCTGTGGCGGCAACCACACCACAACATGCACATACATAAGCAAAAAGTGTGCTAATTGCAACGGACACCATCATCCCATTTCTATGGACTGTCCATACACCAGAAGAGAAAAGGAAATTGTAAAAGTGATGACAGAACAAAAATTGCCTGATGCAAAAGCAAATACAACTATCCAATTGAAATGTACCGTGCAGGAAAAAAAAAAGACCAGCACCACAAATACCTGCTATAGCTAAGCCAAACCGTAAGCCAAGCCCTAAGCCGGCCCCTTTCCAAGCCCACCAAATCCAACAAACCAGCTGACAATAGGACCACCCCTGTTGCCCTCAAGGAACAATAAACAACAGGTGGATCACAAATTAAAATAAGAAATTAAGGTTAATAATAACACTACCAACCAACTAAATCCCATATATCGACCTTCGTTCGGGAGGTTCGAAATCAAACCAAAACAGAAAATGCAGACCCACCATTACCGAGCAATGCAAGTGACGTGGGCAAAATCAATGCAGGTAACATAAACGCGCCACCACATGACGAATTCTCTTATGCCACTATTATCCACTAGTTAAAGGAAATCATGGTGGGAATCACCGACATCTCTCTAAATTATCCTATACCTTGTATCCCATTCTTCGGGTAATTATCTCACTTACTGGAAACACACTTCCAAAGCAAACGCTACTTTGATTTGTAATCCACTAACACAAATTAATTATAACGTCAGGAATGAATAAAACTAGGAAAACGAATATAACAATCTGGCAATGGAATAGCTGGGGATTAAGTATTAATAAACCAGAACTAATGATTAAACTTCAACAATCTAAACTAAAACCCGATTTAATAGTTATCCAAGAAACACTCATTCACCAAACAGCTAAAAATATACAAAAAATCAAAGGTTATTCAACCAGTAATTTCACTATGAGAGACAATGAGCAAAGGTGGAGTGGGGGGGGGAGTAGCCATCCTTGTCAGCGATACATACCCAAATACATCATTCTAAGAGCACTTTGTAGCCACAAATGACCCCAACAATCCCACACCCCATGAGTATCAATCGATACTCATCCACAGTGGGCAAATTGTATTCGAAATTTTCAATATCTATGACCCGCGCAAGCCACATGCCGTCTCCCCTCTTAACTATGCCAACCTAATCGCACAACAAGTGAATACATGATATGCGGTGATTTCAACGCACAAAGCAAAAGATGGGGAGGAAAGCACCAAAACAAGAAATGGTACTTAATCGACGAATGAGTCCTCAACAACA
Source organism: Sinohyriopsis cumingii (assembly GCA_028554795.2). Taxonomy (NCBI): domain Eukaryota; kingdom Metazoa; phylum Mollusca; class Bivalvia; order Unionida; family Unionidae; genus Sinohyriopsis; species Sinohyriopsis cumingii. Next base: position 37,416,161 of record CM068833.1, read on the forward strand.
ATCTGGTCATACAAAATGATGATGGTACTAAAACCAGAATTTCACCAGGGGATGGATCACTTTCGGCAATTTATATAAATTTGCACACCCAAATTAGCATCTATATCTAATTAGGAAGTATATAGAGACTACACTTTGGGCAATGACCACTTCCCCATAATTAGTACCACTAACTTGACCAATCCAGATAACACTTCCTCTAGAGTTTCCAAATGGAAACTAGGGCAAAGTCAACTGGCATTCATTCAATTCCTTGCTCGCCGGAATAACTATAGCCAACCTACGGGAAGACGACATCGACAAATACAATAAAAGAAATCCTTGAAGCGATCAATGAAGCCGCCATTCAAAACATTCCCACTACTGGAATTGATATCACCCCAAATGCAAAACAACCGATCCCATGGTGGAATGACGACTGCAAAAATATAATCAAGGAGAAAAAGAAAGCCTCAAATTTCGCTACACAGGACAATCAACCGTTTATACAGACTATAAAACAAAATAAAAACAAGAGAAGAATATCATCAAAAGAGCAAAGGAAAAATCTTGGCAAAAATACTGCTCCGCCCTTGTAATTAAACAATGCAATTCTAAACAGGTTTGGACTAAACCAAAATCAATGAGAGGAGAAAATAGTAACAATATTCCAGATATCAAGGGTGCATCAATTAACAAAGAAAAGGCAGCACATCTAGCAAAATACTTCGCTGGAATGAGCAAAAATGATAACCATATAGCCAAATTTCAAGCACATAGAACATCAGTAGAGTACAAATATCTATAACTCTTTACTGACCTAGACCAAAAGACTTCCCTCCTAAATGAACTCTTTAGCTTGGACGAATGGAGATCAGCACTTAGCAATAAGAAATCCACCTCCCCAGGAGAAGACAATCTAGGATATGAACTATTTAAGAACATGCTTCCCAATATGGAAGAAATTATATTAGATATGATAATCAATCATGGCAGACAGGAAAATGTCCCCACAAGTGGAAACAGGCTATAGTTATCCCGATAACCAAAAGCAGGCAAGGACCCTAAAGAAATATCCTCCTACAGACCAATCTCCCTCACCGATACCATGTGCAAGGCGATGGAGACAATGATAAACAACAGACTCAAAATCATCTTGAAAGCTACAATCGTCTTAACAAAACCAAAATGGCTTCCGCAATAAAAGATCCACCTTAGACCAACCAATATGGCTCGAGTCTTGTATCCAACTAGCTTTCAATGCTAAAAGAAAATGCGATAGACACCTCATATATAATTTCCTAGACCTTGAGTAAGCCTTAGATTTAGTTTGGACTGATGGTCTCATTGCCAGATTGAACCACCATGGAATCAACGGCAACATGCACAAATGAATCAAAACCTTTTTCAAAGACATATACATCAGAACCAGAATAGGGGCACAATATTCAGAAGAATACATGCTTGAGAACGGCACCCTACAATAAGTCCGACGCTATTTATCATCATGATAAACGATATAGGACGCTCTGTTGACCGCAATAAAATTGACCTATCAAAATTCGCTGACGACAGTGGCTTATGGAAAGCAGGCAGCCCACGAAGCCAACAACTATTAACAGAACTACAAGCCTATTTAACTAACATCGGCAAATGGGCTGATAAATGGGGGTTCACATTATCAAAAGGAAAAACAACTGGAATACTATTCTCCCCCCCCCCCCCCGGCCATAAAGGGTACAATATAGAACCAACAACCCTATATATCCAATCAAATTTGAAAGAGTCTCGTGGCAGACTCTAATTCATTTCTAAAAATGAGTGCATATTGGGTTCATTCCCACTCATGACGGCCTTTAATTCGCATTAGTCCCAAGACCTGCAAGCCTAATTAATTAGTGTTCAGTGAACACATAAATGCCTGGGGGATGAGGCACTAATTCCTTCCCCAAGGATTAATAAAGCAGCCAGCTTTGCTGACATTAACGGATGGACGCAAGCGACGTTAATCCAAATAGTCAGTCAGTCAGTCTGGCTGGCAGCAAGAGGACGTCGACCATGAAACATCGTGGAACACTCCGTCTTGTCGTCCGCGTGGCGGCTAGGAGATTTATGACGAAGATTGGGGATACCGATGAGCCTCCATCCAAACATGGACTATTTGTTTCCTTGGGACTGCCAGGAATAGTGCAGGATCACCCCAGGAGATGTTAAGCGCGTACCATCTTTCGAAAGGGAAATATATAGAAGAGATAAAGCGTGCTACACATGGCCACAATTAACCATTAAAATAGTAGAAAAGGATGCATTGCAATATACATGTGCAAGCCGCTCGTGGTAACCTGTCTACTTACCTCGTCGGTTCTACACAGACAAAAGAGCTGAGACTATATCAGGAAAAGATGACAGCTTTATTTGAGGAGGCCACTTAGTACTGCCCACAAGTGAAAAACATGCAAGACCGTGTACCAGTGGAGACTATATCAGGACAAGCTGAAGCATTCCTGAAACTCGAAAGGTACAGCCGAGTTACTTTCAAAGCTGCCTGGTCGAATAATCTTGTTTCTCATTTTGGCTAGAGAATCTATTTGATAATATCTATTTTAAAAACAAAACCTTATTTGATTTTATTTCGTTACCGCCATCAACATTTGTATTCTCTTATTTTCTCTTATGTGTGAAACAAACTATTTATATGTCATCTCGACTTTACTTATTGGTATTTAATTAGAATATCAAACGTACACTCTGTACACTACATTCCAACTTCAGAATGACTTAGTCGATTTGAACAATTGCACAGATAGCTTACACATCATTGGCATTTTATTGTCCATTTATATAACTGGACTAGATTTGAAATAAATACGAGCTGGTTTTTCTGGAAGTAAACATCATCCATGGCCGGCTTGCTGAGTTACTAGCCTCTCCTGCCTCTCTTGGACATTGTACATTGCCGGAGAGGTAAAACCATTTCCACCCGTCTAAAGATAGGTGTCCTGATGTAACGTCATCGCTGCGACCAATCGCAGCGGACATTACATATTGCTTTGGTTGACACCTTGTACAGTCCATAGCTGACTGAGATCCAACTTTTTGATACCATGAGTGTGCGTTGGGTTCATTCTCACTCATGAAAGCCCTTCATTCAGCCTCACAACCTGATGGCCAAATTAGCAGTGCTTTGTGAGCACATAAATGCTTGGGGGATGTGGCTTTAATTCCTTCTCCCAGGAACAAGTATCAGTCCGCTGTGCTGACATAGACCAGAGGCAAGTGCACTCGTGAGAAATCCTCTATGATTCAAGTAATCAATCATCTGTCCGGCTACCCAGCGTTGACTAATCAACACAACATAGGAAGATACATTTATTCAACGATTTAAAAGACATTTGGTACTGGATGGTGGATGGAGCCTATGTAGTGGAAAGGTTTGCCGATGAATGGAAGTATCCTGGTAGCCTAGACTTTGTGACCAGTCTGAAAGTAGTGAGAGATCTGATTAAAGACATGACAGGGGAGGAAGTGGAGAAATTAAGAGACTTCATTCAACCTACGTATGTTAGCGTTGGAACATTGAAGGCGGCACTTGACGGTGTGATGAAAGTCAGGTGGTCTTTTTTATAGAACAAATAGGAAATTTGACAGAGTGGTCTTATGTAAGATGGGGATTAGACCAATTAAAGAAAGATGATGAAATGACCAGAAAGGTACTGAAAGATGAGGTAAAGAAGATAAAATATAACTGGGCAGAGGAGAGAAAGGCCACAAAAAAACAGAAAGGTCAAAGAAAACAGAAAGAAAAAAGAGGACTTTTAAAGACTGAATCAAAACTGGATCAAGGTAGAGGAAACGTTTAGATTGATGGGACATACTGACTGGATGCCAGAGAAGAAAAAGAAGAAGAGAATAATAGAGAAAGTGAGGAGATAGTAGAAGAAGCGGAGAAAGTAGAAGAAGAACCCAAATACCCTTATCAGGTCCACTCATATGCTTCGAAAAGATATATATTCTCTTTGCCATATATATGTTTGATGATCGTCAGTCTATGTCAGTAGTGAATGGGGATGGTATAGGGTCTATGGGACTTATCATTAAAAATACCCTTGGGAACATATAGGGTCTATGTAAATTTAACATGGAGAAAAATCGTGGGAACATATAGGGTCTATGGGAATTAACATGGCCAAAAACCCTGGGACAATATAGGGTCTATGTAAATTTAACATGGCCAAAAAAAACCTGGGACTGTATAGGGTCTATGTAAAATTGAAATAGGGAGGGTCTCTTTTTTTTTTTTAAAAAAAATAAAAAATAAAATAAAAAAGGGGTAGGCAATTCAAAGGCTATCTCTTTTCGAGAAATATGGGGGCCCTGAAAAGGGCCTTTGGTTTATGTTAATATGCCCTTAACATAAAGGGCATTTGCGACATCTTCTTGTCCTCAAACTTCGTCTTACAGCAGGGCCATACATCAGAGTCCTTTTGAGGCAACCTTGTCTCTCTATATACACTCTTCTTATTCACAGGCTGCTGCTGGTCCTGTGGACAACGGTCCACTTGGATCGGACATACATGAGCATGTCCGTCCTGAACATCATTGTTGACACAAGGGTTGAAGATTCAACGTCGGTCCACATGTTGAGGCTCCGAGAATAGGTGAATCAATGCAGTGAACTGCGCTTATTTATAGGGACAGAAATGATTGAAACGGATTGAGTTCATTCACCAATCCGAACACGCGTTACAGAATTCAGTCAGCTCGCATCCAATCCGAAGAGAGCAGTCTGTGACGTCACGTAGTCTATATAGATTCGCTAGCGCTTGTGTGCAGTCAATCTATGCGACAGTGATTCAACATGACGGAAACTCAGAAAACGATCCAGTGGGGTGCACCAGCAGGGGAGACTGCCCAAGGGAACTCGGACTTACTTTCAGAAGAGGTGAATTGGGATTTTGTGGATTTTCTTACCTCGCAAGAATTTGTTCCGGAACCTTCGTTACCTTCTTCATTACCGCAAGTGGAGAATTTTAGACAGAGACAGAAAGAAGAATTGGAGAAATTTATACAACGACAAAAGGAAGCGGAACAGGCTTTTCTCCTACAGCAACAGCAACAAGAAGAAGAGGTAAGAAAAAAACAACAGCAACAACAGCAAGAAGAAGTAGCAGCAAAGAAACAAGAGGGTGAAAATCAAACGGTCACGGTACTGTTGGACATTTTAGCGGAGTTAAGAAGTCTGAAACAAATGTATCAGACTTCTTTATCACGACCGAAGAGAATACGACCTTCCCGAGCTAAACACGTCAACCCTGTGACTAAGCCTACCGTACCACCCTTAGTGATTTCAACCCAATCATTATCATCATCATCATCAACATTATGCAGTCCAGAAGTAGGCCTTGGCCGTGGCAAAGGCATAAGGCAGTTAAAGTTGATTGCTTAAACTCACCCCTTCACCATGAAGAAAAAAGGCCCTTTTCAGGGCCACCCACATTTCTCGAAAAGAAATACAATTTCGATTTGCCAATAACTCAAAAATAAACCCCACCCATTTTACCCTTATAGTACGTGTCTGTGTATGAGTGCGTGAGTGTACGTTCTTATTTTAAAATCAAAACTCAAAGACACTTACCTTATATCATTAATTTATTCTTTTATCCATTTTTTTACAATCCAATTCACAATTCACAACACAACACTTTAATAAAAAGTTCATTGACTTCTTCTTTCTCCTTGTTTAGTCTCTCTGTTTTTTAAATTTCTTCACCGTCTTTTCCTCATTTTCTTCCCTTCTTCTTTTCTTCTTCTCCTGTTTCTTTGCCTCTTGTAAATAGAATTGTCTTTTTTCTTCCTCTTCTTCCTCTGAAGAATCCCTCTCTTCTTCTGAAGAATCCCTCTCTTCTTCTGAAGAATCCTTCTTTTCTTCTGACTCCTCTTGTTTCTTGTTTGGGCAATCTGGAGACCAATGTCCTTTTTCTTTACAATAATAACAGGTATCTTGACTTTTGTCTTTTTTAGTCCCTGTTTTTGTTCTTTTTTGACGGTCTGGACACTCTGAAGACCAATGCCCTTTCTTCTGACAGATATAGCAAGTATCTTGACTTTTATCTCGAAAGGAAGGAGAGTAGTCCGTAGGCTGGTCTGAAGAGAATTTTCTAATGACCCCTCGCAAAGCTCTGACGAAACGTTCCATCTGGTTAGTCTCTTCCATCGTTGTGCTCGGCTTGAGAGTGAAATGAATAGTGAAAGGATAAGACACACACACTTTTATATACGCTGGTCTGCTATGACTATAAAGTAGCTCATGGTGTTTGAACTTGAGTCATTTGACTTTTTGCTTTCAAGATGAAACGATCCCATTCATTCGAGAAGAAAGAAGAAGAAGAAAGTAAGAGGCAGAAACGTGATCTATCACCTCGAACCAGGGCCGAAATCTTGGCACAAATTCATGCCAGTGATTTTGAAGAGGACATGAGTGAACCAGAATTTGAAACCTCTAAACCAAGATCACCACCCTTAGTCAACCCTGAAAAATACTATTCCATTCGAGAGACGGAAAAGCGCTCCTCTAGAAAATTTAGAACCACGGCTTACAAATACACGGTGAAGTTTAAAGATTTCAAGTCCGAAGTACCGTTAGAGAAAGCAGAAGGGTTCATCACCGGAGTGTGGGATTCTCTGCTCACTGCACTCAAGCGACAATGTCAACCCAAAGAAGACGATCGCTTGAGACTTTCCATACAACACGACGGTTTGAAATCCCCTGTTTGGATCGAGTTTAGCACCCCTGCAGAATTGACCGCTTCCAAAGTCATGGACAAGATTCAACACGTGCAACAATCTAATGACCAGTTTGACATCACCGATGGAAAAGCCACATTGGACATGACCCACGTCTCTCCTCCTCAAGGGACCGGACGCAAAAAGATGTTATTGGTGAACGACCTTCGCAGCATTAAGCGTAGCCTTGTCCGAATTCACAATCCTCATGACCAGATGTGTTTAGCCCGTGCCATCGTGGTGGGCCGAACCTATGCCAACAAGAACGACACGGTAGAATAGAAAAGAGACTGGGAGAACATTCGAAAATCGGACCGAGCCAAACAACGAAGTGAAGCAGAACTCCTGTTACGACAAGCTGGACTGTCCAAAGACACACCCTGTGGCATTCCTGAGATGCAAAAATTGCAAGATGCCCTAGCTCCACGATACACCTTGAAAGTGCACCCTCAAGAAGTGCGCGGGTCTTTGTTGTTTCGAGGGCAAGACTTTAAGGACGGAAAATACATTCATGTTTATCATCACGATGAACATTTCGATACCATTACCAATATCACTGGATTCCTGGGATACAGTTATTACTGTGAGAAATGTGACCATGGTTATAATAATCGAGAGCAACACAAGCATTGTGGATCGAAATGCTCAGGATGTTTGGCCTCTTCACCCTGTCTGAGCGAAGAACCAGTGCCTTGTTCAACTTGTCTGCGCACGTTTGTCAGCCCTACCTGTTACCAACAACATCTGAAAACGCAAGGTTCACAGAAGAAATGTGCTTGTCAACTCCTGAGATTGTGCCCTACGTGTGAACAAGTCATACGTACCAATAGTACCAAGGCACACGTATGTCGAGGAAAGAAAAAATGTCACATTTGTCACCACATCGTGGACTTGGAACACCAATGTTACGTGCAAAAATACCAACCCCCACCAGAGAAAGAGGACGGTCACAAGAAGAAAGGCAATTTCATCTTTTTCGATTTCGAATGCATGCAAGAGACTGGCATTCACATTCCTAATTTCTGCGTGGCTCATTGAGCGTGCGAGAAGTGCATTCAAGAACCTATCTTCAGTCATTGCCCTCACTGCAGCAAGATTCCTGGAGGGCGTGAAAAAATCTTTTGGGGACCGAACACGTTAGCCGATTTTGCCCAATGGGTCTTAGACCCCGTCGACAAGACGTGGAGCCAAGAGGACATCGAACGTTACGGAGATTGTCATCGCCATGCCACGGTGATGGCTCACAATTTCTCCGGATACGATGGACAGTTTCTTTTGAGGTACTATACGGAACAAGGCACCGAACGTCCTAAAGTGACTTTGAACGGAGCCAAAATCATTTTCATGCAAGTGGGACAAGTACAGTTTAAAGATTCGATGAGCTATTTGGCCATGCCTTTGAGTCGAATGCCTAAAACGTATGGAATGACAGAAATGGCTAAAGGGTACTTTCCACACTTTTTCAATACGGAAGCCAATCAACACGCCGTTCTACCCCATTTACCTGAGGCTCACTATTACGACCCCGACAACATGCGTACCGAACAACGAGAAGCTTTCTACGCTTGGTACCAGGCTCACGCCTCGGACCCTTTCGACTTTCAGGAAGAAATGTTAAAGTATTGTCGTTCCGACGTGGACATTTTACGACGTTGCTGTGGAAAATTTCGAGAACTGTTCATGGAACACGGAGGGGTCGATCCTTTGAAAGAAGCTTGCACCATTGCCAAAGCGTGTTCCTTAGTGTATCGACAACGATTCATGCCTGAAAACACCGTGGCTGTCATCAGTCCTCAAACGACCCACTTTGTCAAACGTCAATACTCGGTCAAAGCCCTACGTTGGTTACATTACTTGTGCGACAAGGAAGACAAGTGGATTCAGCATGCCCGCAACGGAGGGGGCGAAAAGACCATCGGAACGTATTCGGTCGATGGCTGGGACTTAGAAAACCCCAAGATCGTGTACGAGTTTAACGGTTGCTTATTTGACGGATGTCCCGTCTGTTACCCTGACCGTGGCACTAAAAATCAGTTTTTGCAACGAACCATGGAAGACTTGTACCAGGACACTTGTCAGCGGCGCCTAAAGTTAGAACAGCAAGGATACCAAGTGGTGGAAATGTGGGAACACGAGTACGATCACCGTATGAAAACCGATCCCGAGTTTAAACGCCTCGTGGAAAGTTACAAGCTGATGGACCCCCTGAACCCGAGGGATAGTTTGTACGGAGGAAGGACCAATGCCACATGTTTGCTGTACCAAGCCGACGAAGAGAAAGGAGAAGAAATCAAATACTTGGACGTGTGTTCGCTGTATCCCTACGTGTGCAAATATTGTCGCTTTCCCGTAGGGCACCCGCAATTGCTGACGGAACACATCGACCTGAAAAACATTCGACGATACGAAGGCTTGATCAAGTGTAAAGTTTTGCCTCCCACGAACCTATACCATCCCGTCTTACCTCACCATTGTCAAGGCAAACTGATGTTTCCCTTGTGTCGTACTTGTGCCGAAACGTGCAACCAAGACCAACCTTGCCATCACAGCCAGGAAGAACGGGCCTTGACGGGAACCTGGGTCAGCGTAGAATTGTTCAAAGCTCTGGACATGGGATACCAACTGTTAGAAGTGTACGAAATTTGCCACTTTCCCAAGACAGAACAATACCACAAGGGTGACCCCACGCAGAAAGGCATTTTCGCCGACTACGTGGATGCCTTTTTGAAACTGAAGCAAGAAGCCAGCGGCTATCCTTCCTGGTGTCACACTCCCGAAGACCAAATAAAATTCAAAGAGAAATAGTACGAACAAGAAGGCATCACTTTAGACCACATCGAGAAAAACAAAGGCAGGCGATCGTTTGCCAAAGTGATGTTAAATTGCTTGTGGGGTAAAATGGCACAACGACCGTGTTTACCCAAGACGGAATATTTGACAGAACCTTCCCGCTACTTCCAGATGATTCACGACAAAACCAAATACATGAAACACGTGGACGTCGTTCGATAGAATTTGATCTTGGTCAATTACGAAGAAGATCTGGACTTTGTACAAGACGACACTTTTGGAAATGTCATCATTGTGGCTTACGTGACAGCCCATGCTCGCTTAAAATTGTACGAAGCTTTAGAACTGTTAGGGGAACGCGTCCTGTACTTTGACAAGGACAGTTGCATTTACATCCATCACCCTAACATCGAAGGAGACCGTTTAGGAGCCTGGACAGACGAGCATCCCGACGACAAGATTTTAAGTTTCGTCAGTGGCGGTCCCAAAAATTACGGCTACGAATACCGGGACAAACAAGGAGAAGTGCACACGACGTGCAAAGTGAAAGGACTGACTCTGAATTATCGTACCAGTCGAGTGGTCAACTTTGGGGTATTGAAAGAAGCCTTGCAATCGGGAGAGGATGGAAACTTTAAAGTGACCACTTACCAACCGAACAAGATTGTACGTTTACCCACTCACCACATCGTCAGTCGACCTTTGGAAAAAGTTTATCAAATCGTGTACCAGAAGCGAGTTCGACTTCCCAATCATTTCACCTTACCGTATGGACACGTTGGTATAAAACATTGGTTGTAAGAGGATAGCCACCCACCAGAAAGATGACTTCGCCACAGCAAGAATCGAGTGAGAAACCCGATGAGAACTCCAAGTTCAAACCCTACCATTTTCCAGTCTTCTTACCTGACTATTGTGATTGTGCCCGTCGATTGGACACGCTTCAGAAATGGCCTACGGATAGGGAAGGATTACCTTCTTCGCATGTTTTAGCTAGAACAGGATTTGTCTACTTGGGACCTGAGTCAGGATTGGGATACGAGGTACAGTGTTTCGCTTGCGGACTGAAGTTACGAATGGATCTATGTATCTATAAAGATTCAGCTATTCTGGAACATACTCGATGGTCTCCGCACTGCCCTTACCTTTCTATGGCCTTTCCACCCATCACACTACGGTACAATGTTGACGGAACCTTAGAGACGGTACCTTCCGAAACAAGACATAAAAAACGTAGAAAAGGAAAGATGTACAAGCTGGAGACTGCATTGCGACTAGTATAAAAAGGGGGCTATGGTCAAGATCGATAGTTCATTGTGACTACCAAGACCGAGCGAACAAGATGAATACTTTGAAAGAGACATCGTTCCAGTTTGGGGATTGTAAAAAAGTTGTATCTTCCTCTAGTGTGACTAATATTGGATGGATAAGACCCATGCATTGCGACGGAAAATGTCCGGAAGGAAACTGCGATTGTCCATGTGGTTACCATTGTAATTGCGTAACGGAGTTTGCAGACGAGTGCGATTGTGAGCCTTGCGATGGGTACGATGCTGTACGTTGTGACCTGAGCGATGCCGTAAAGCATCATGGGAACTTTGTTCTCACTGCCCCTGTCATGGAAAGTGATGCTGTGCGTGTCAAACCTGAGGGATGCGAAAGCGATGCCGCTCGTCCTCTTAGACATTTTACCGGGTTTAAAGGGGAATGTTCACCTTCACGTCTACCCACCTACGGATGTCATCCAGCCCTGAGCAAACTCCTGTTCCTGTCACCCAACCCTCATCGAAACGAACCTGTGAAAAACGAATATTCGTTTCCTGTGCGTTTGTCGGAATACTGCGACTTTGAAAATCGTCTTCAATCGTTCAAAGGAAAATGGCCTAAGTATCTGGGAGGACCGACCCCCGAAGAATTAGCCAGAGCCGGATTTTTCTACTTGGGCGAAGGAGATAAAGTCAAGTGCTTCAGTTGCGGTGTGTCACTTCACCACTGGGAACCGCAAGATTCGGCCTACGTAGAACATGCTCGATGGTCACCGAATTGTCATTACTTACCCTTAGTGGGACCGAGACATTGAAGTAACTTACCATGTCGTTGACGAAGAAGAAACCAGATTGGTTAGGAGTCAAATGTTGGACATCACCGAGACCAGTATTTAAACTTCATTTCAAAAACGATATTGAATCATTACCTAAAGAACTACAAGAGAAGATTTACAAGGAAGTTTGGCAGGGGTTTGCCAGAGTGAAATCTCAATGGGTCACTGTAGAACTTTTGTGTCGAGAAATTCATAAGAGGAAAGTGAAAAAAGTCAACCAGTGTGTTAGATTTCTTTGGGTCAAGGGTGCATTCCTCCTATTGTATCGCTTTAGACCGTTCACATCAAAAGAGTTCAGTGACATTCTTGGACGTTACCCTGAATGGCAGTGGTCAGAAATTACTCACTATGTGGATTACTTTTGTGAATTGTATGGACTGACCTATTCATGAATACTTTACAAAAGAACATTCGTGCTTTGCCTGTGGAGTTGAGAGAAAGGATTTACCGAGAGCTGGTCAAAATACAAGTCAAACGTAAAGAACAATTGCATCCGTTACGTCACCAGATCTTTAACCACTGGTACCTGAATGGTATAAGAGAACTGATTCGTCAGAAATTCTTTCAATGGTCAGACATTGTTCAAAACTTTGAGGTCGCTAATGATCGACATGTTCATAATTATGGTTACTTCGAGATTCACCTACAGCAATACATTGAGGAAGACAAGGTAAAGGATTACCAACATTTGTTACGTGGAATCTGCTTAGCGGAAGAGGAGACTTCTAAACGAACTCTGACGTTTCGGTTACAGTATGCAAGATTTAGATTCCCTACTGGAGAACGAAGATCTCTGGCTAGAAAGTACGTGTATTGCATCCAAAAAAAAGAGAATATAAAAACAGGCTGCCATGCCACGGTTTATGTCACATGTCATCCAACAGATTCCGTGGAAGGAACTCAATGACCATATTCAAACCGTGGATCATTACCATCAATTATTACAAGAACTGTATCCATTCAATTTGGGACGACAAGTGGTGTGTGTCTTAGTGACTTGTTTTTTGGGATTTCGTTTACCAGCCGATTCTTTGTGGACTCTTTACGATCAGTACTTACCACCTCAATGGCCTTAAATGGTCACGAAAAACTCCTTTTGCTCAAAGCCTTGCGTTTTCATCTGGATACTTCTCGACCTCAACAGGAAAAAAAGATTCGTCAACTTTTAGCTACCCAAGACGTGTATGACGATGTGTGTGTAGCTTGTGACTTACATCCCCATTGGACAGATGTCCGTGCCTGGAAAGAATGGGGTTTTGAGGCTTGGACCCAAGAAGTGGCCCAGTATGCACGAGAGTTGTTCAAGGAAAAAAGTTACTTTTCAACCCGTGTTAGTGACGGTGCCAGAAGAACCCGTCACCCAGGACAGGACTGTCGTGGACAGACCTGAAAGACCCTTTCGGGAGGACACTTGTGTGACCTTACCCACTACTATAGAACTGGTTAGAACATTACCCAAAACATGTTGTACAGACACTTGTGTTTATTCCACGTTCATCGTTATCATGTGCCTTTTATCCTTGTACTTAAGCCTTTGGCTTTTATGTATTTTTGTCTTTCGTATTCATGTTTGAAAAAAACATTCAATAAACGTGTTCTGAAAAAGTATATAAACTCTTGTCTTGTTTGTTTTCGTGTCACAAGTGACATTTCTCACACCATGGCTACCTCTGCTGTCTCTGCTCCCTCTTCCTCTACTGTCAAAGTCATCGACGAACACTTAGATCGTGCCAGTTGGGAGGCTTTGTATCTTCGCCATCCCTTTAACATGCTCATTGCTGGACCTAGCGGTTCTGGCAAAACCGAATTCGTCAAACGTTTGATCGAACATAAACATCATTTGATCGATCGACCCCCTCAACGGATCGTGTGGTGTTACAAAGAGTGGCAATCGGCGTACAGCCTCTTGCGAGAAAGTCAAGGCGATTCCATCGTGTTTGTGGAAGGCATTCCTAAAGAAGATGACGGCATCGTCTCTGACTCCCGTCAAACCCATTTGGTCATTTTCGACGACATGTTAGGAGAAGACGAAGAAGAAATTAAATTGTGGTTTACGCGCAAAGGGCATCACCGTAATGCCAGTGTCGTTTACATCACCCAAAATTTGTTTCAACAAAGTAAAGCCCATCGCACCATCAGTCTCAATGCGCATTACGTGGTCTTGTTTAAAAGCCCTCGAGATAAATCGCAAGTGCAAGTCTTAGCCAAACAGTTAGGAACACCTTGGCTGACTCAGGCGTACGACGATGCCACTCAAACGCCACACGCCTATTTACTCGTCGATTTGAAACCTACGACTCCCGAGGATTTGCGATTTCGTACCCACTTGTTTCACCACTGGTGCCAAGACGGAGGGCCTGTCCTGTACACGTCTCCGTCCTCGACTTCATTTCACTCCCCATCAAAAAATCTATAAAAACCTCAGACCCTTTTTCGTCTGTCTCACACAGTGTGAACATGACGTCCCTTCAGTCGCATCTTCCCGTCAAATTGATTCGTGCCTTGTATGGCATCAGTCGAGAAAAAGATCCACAAACACGAGCTCGTGTCTTAGACGCTAGTCTCAAAGAAGTCTTACGATGGTTCACGGTGACGGCACGTCAATTACTCCAAGGAATCATTCAGATTCCTCATCAAACCAAACGCTTTTTCGATCGCAACAAAGTCGCTTTGGTCCAACTGGCTGATCCCCGCATCGACACTCAAACCAAAAAACAAATCATTTTGAAACCTGGAGGGAGCGGTACTCTAGGAGGGGTCATCATTCGCTCACTCTTAAGATGGGATCCTAATGCCCCCAAAGTTATCCCCAAGACAAAAGTCCAACGAAGCCCCAAGAAGAAAAAGAAAAAGACCAGGTCCCCAAGAAGAATAACTTCTCCAGTGGCAGGACCCTCCTCTTACCAGACACCACCACCCCGGAAAAAGAAAAGAAGCCCCCAGAAAAAGAAACAGAGAAAAAGTCCCCAGAAAAAGAAAAGTCCACAGAAGAAAACTAGTCGCAAGAGAGGCACTTCGGCCAGGACGCAACCTTACACTCGCAAACCACGACCTGCCACAGCGGTGACTGCGTCTCCGGCAGCCTCACGTTTATCCACTTCTCCGTTGATGTCACCAGGAACTGAAGAGTACTTGGAGACGTTGATCACACCAAGAACTTCTCCGTTGATGACCCCCAAAAGAACTTCCCCAGTGGCAGGACCCTCCAATTTAGTGGCAGTGGCTGCTGCTCACAAAGTACCTTCTCCCAAAATCAAAGTCCATGAAAGATCGGGCATGTTACAAAGTTTACTGGATTTGTCCAAGCAAGAACTGGCTCGATTTAGTCCGTTACGTACCCCTGCACGACGTGTCATGCCTGTCCTCAAACTGATACGCCGTAAAGACAATCAGTGGCGACGCGTTCCAGTATAAAAAAGGCCTGTGACCGAGTAGGGTATCAGTGTTTTTTAGGTGCTCCTAAAGACTCAAAGATGTCACCCTCCAGAAAACCCCAAGGAAAGAAAAGGAAAGGACTGCCACCACGTTTAGCCAAACATGGGGACCTGTTATCTGTCCTGTCCAAAGCTTCTCCACCCCTACGAAAAAAACTCATTCAAACGGCCTCCAAAGAGGTCATCGATACCGTGTGCGAATGTTGTTTGAACGTTTTGAAAAGCACGATCCCTTTGTCCAAACACCAGAAACAATGCTTAAGCAAACATCGTCACGTTCTTCGCCAAATGGTTCGAAAGAAAATTCCCATTCGTCAAAAAAAGAAGATGTTAGTGCAACGTGGAGGCATTTTGCCTCTCTTGCTAGGCCCCATACTGAAAGGAGTCTTGGGAACCATATTGAGAGGACTGGTGGGAGCAAGATAAAAAGGCCTTTGAAAGTCCCAAGATCTCAGAATCGACCCCTGACAACCCCATGGAAGGACGAAAACTAGCTTTAGTGCCTTACAAACGATGGATGGAATACCATCGGTGGCAAGAACAACGCACCCCGCATTTACCTCCCAATCCCAATTTGAGCGAGATGTCCCAGTTGCAACACGAATTGCAGCCCTTGATGGATCGCCAAGATTTGTCCGAAACAGAAAAATCGCAAAAGTACGGTCAACTCTTGCAACGACTGCAACTCTTTCACCAGAAAGCTTTAGACGAAACAGCTCTACCCACTTTGAAAGATTTTAAGACCTTGATGAAAAGTCCAGCACCATCACCAGTACCAGCACCAGTACCACCAGTACCCGTGACCAAGACAGAAAAAGGAGAAGAAGAGGAAGGGTTTCAAACTCCACCAGAAAAAGTACGCAAGTTAACAACACCACCTACCTCCAGAATTGGATGGATTAAAAAGATGATGGCCACCCCTTCTTCCTCACAAGAGAAAAAGAAAGTGAAGACAGAAGTGAAGACAGAAGTGAAACAAGAACCGATATCCCCCGCTCAGACATCCTTCTCCTCTTCGACACCTATTGCCGGCCGCACACGCAAAGCATTGCAATCCAAGAAAATACCCCAAGAGAAAAAGAGTAGCATCCTCCAAGAGTGGGTGTCTTATTAACACACGAACCAAAACAAAAAATGGAAAAAGTCTTAGCCAGCATTTACTACAATCCCTCCCATCCTGCAGGTTACGCAGGAGTTCAAAAATTGTATCGTGCTGCCAAAACGCAGCTGAAAAGTCTCCGTTTACCTCAAGTGCAACGATGGTTACAAGAACAAGCTACCTACACTTTACACAAACCCATTCGACGCAAGTTTGCCAGAAGTCGCACCCGAGTGGAAGGCATCGATCATCAATGGCAAGCCGATTTAGCCGATGTCTCTCATTTGGCCAGCTACAATCGTGGCTACAAATATTTGTTTTGTGTCATCGACGTCTTTTCCAAATTTGCCTGGGTCGTGCCCTTGACTTCCAAATCGAGCAGCGAGTTAGTGCGAGCCCTGCAACGAGTGTTGAAACAAAACGGTCGTCACCCTCTTCGATGGCAAACGGACAAAGGCACCGAATTTCTGAACCAAGCTTTCCAAAAAGAATTAAAGAAACGTGACATTCATTTTTTTACCACCGAGAATCCCGAAACCAAAGGCAGCATCGTGGAACGTTTTCAACGCACTTTGAAAGAACGCATGTGGAAATATTTTACGCATCACCACACTCTGAAGTACATCGACATCTTACCGCACCTGGTGCAAGCGTACAACCAATCTACCATCGAAGCATCGGACGTGCCCCGCAAGACGTGACTCCCGACAACGAAGTGCTGGTGTTTGAGCGCCTGTTCGAGGGCTGTCCCCAAGAAAAGTGGAGTGTTGGCCGTAGGAGATTGGGTGCGCATTGGCAAAACCAAACGCACTTTCGACAAAGGTTACTTACCTAACTGGACGACCGAATTGTTTCGCGTCACTGGACGAGTGCATGGCCGTCATCCTGCCGTCTATAAATTGGAAGACATGAACGGAGAAGTGCTCAAAGGAACGTTTTATTTGCCCGAGTTACAACGTGTCACCAAAAAAGAAGACGACGTGTACGACATCGAAAGCATTCTCGAACGCAGAACCCGTAAAGTGGGCAAACGACGTGTCAAAGAAGTCAAAGTACGTTGGAAAGGATATCCACCCAGTTTCGATTCTTGGATCGACGCTTCGCAAGTCATCGACTATAAAAAGAAGTGACCATCATGCCCTTTCACACATCTGACGCACCTACGTCGACCACTCCTTCTTCACCCAGTTCTTCTGTGCAAGATTTACAAAAACGACCCTTGTGGGTGTGGTGTGGAGAACGTGTGCCTAAAACGCAAATCGTCTTTTTCTGCCAAATCTTCGTGGTGTATTGTGTCATCGGGGCAGCCATCGCCAATCTGAGTTTGCAACAAGGAGACAAACAATTGTGGACCATTTTATTGAGCAGTTGCATCGGTTACCTGCTTCCCAATCCCTCCCTGAAATTCTCCTCGAACGGGAACCACGGGAACCTTGTGTCCAGTGTCAGTGTCAGTCACCACTCCAACCACAATCAGAACCCCATTTTAGACGGAGACACGCCTCTGACGTCCATTAATAACCCCTCGGACAGCCACAGAACTCTGGAATTATGAGTCACCAAAACCAATTTTACTTAACCTTACCCAGTGACAGTTCCATGGAGGTGTTTCCCCACAACACGTTGTGCTGTTACACGGCCAAATTACCTCAGGCCATCCCCTTAGATCACGAAGCCCATTGGGAAGTGGCTTTAGTAGAAATCATTCACCCGACCCAAGTCCTCAATGTCCTTCCCAATCAAAACTTTTTTGATGTGGAAGTTTATGACGAACAATTGCAACAGTACTTGGATACCCATGGCAAATATGACAAGAAAACCCCTGGCACAAAAAATCAAAAGTACACCACCTATCACTTGTTCATTCCCCCAGGCTATTATTTTAGTGGTCAACATTTGGTGAGCACCATTGCCTCCAGGTTTAATGTCGTGTTTCTGAAAGCTTTGGAAAGTGTCAAAAAAAGTGTCACCCTGGAATACCACAAATCAGCTCGTCGCTTCTTGATGAAATTTGACGGGAGTAAAATCGTGTCCATTTTATTTTGTCATGAATTGTTTGACATGTTGGGCGGAGACATGGAACTGAGGAAGAAAGTAGAACAACAAAAAGGCGAATCAGCAGTTATTTACGACAACGATTCTTTTAGCAAATTTTTTCGTGCCCCGGTAGAACTGAGCCAAGGACTGAATTTGATGTTTGTGTACTCCGATGTGGTGGAGTATAACGTGGTGGGACACACCTCCGTACCGTTACTGCGTGTCATTCCTTTCAAAGTGGATTCTGCCACGGTCGCTGACGAGGAAGGTGGAAACATTTACCACGTCCACCACGAATTTGTCCATCCTCACTATTTGCCGGTCAGCAAGTCGTATTTGGACACGGTCAACATTGCTATAAAAGGAGATTTGGGACAAAATATTCCATTCACCAAAGGAAAAGTCACGGTGAAACTCCATTTTCGAAAACGGTTCTCTCACGACTCGTAAGTCATGTATCCAGTGTATCGAGGGGTTGCACGACAGCGAGGACACGGTTTAGGAGACATGTTAAAATCAGCCTTTCGTTCGGTGGCCCCGGTGTTGAAACCGATGGTGACACGCGGATTGCACGCCTTGAAAGATGCGGCACTGACGCAAGGCAAAGAATTTCTCCAAAATGTCATCATCGACAAACAAAACCCTAAAGAAGCCTTCATGAGGGCAGGCAAAAATGTCTTGCTGCAAACGGGTAAAGACATTTTAGGCCGACGAGACACACCTATAAATGTCCTGCACGCTACCGAATCAGGCATTCAGCAAGGACAAGGCAGAAAGAGACGACGAAGAAAACACCCTTTTACCAGACTTCAAGCTAGAAAGGCCAAGAAAAGAAGAACCATTCGAGACTTAGACGTTTTCGATTATTGAGACACAGCAACAAAAAAAATGATGCACCGAGAGTCTTGCGCTTGTTCCAAGACGGAACTGGATCTGTTTGCCATGCCCCCCACCATGATGACGATGCAAGAATCCCAGTGGGTGGAATTTCATCCCGTCTCCTCATTGACTGATTCCGCTCCCATCGAGTTTGAAATCAAAGGACAGCCCGAAGATTACATCGATCTGAATAGTAGTTACCTATACTTGAAAGTGAAAGTGATCGAACCACCCAACGCTAACATAGACGCTGATGAAGCAGTAGCTCCCGTCAACAATTTCATGCATTCCTTGTTCAGCGAAGTGGACTTGTACTTGAATAACGAACTGGTCAGCAGCAACATGGATACTTACCCTTATCGAGCCTACCTGGAAAATCTCTTGACGTACGGAAAAGAAGCCAAGAACACTCATCTGGATGCTTGCGTGGTATGGAAACCTGACCAGGCGACTAAGTTCAACGGCATTACACTTGCTGGGGATGCTTCAAATCCAACGGGATTTGTAGAACGACAAAAGAAAATTGCTGGAAGTCGTAGTTTAGAACTAACGGATCGCTTGCATTTGGACATGTGGTTACAAGAAAAGTATTTGCTAAACGGGGTAGATATCCGCCTGATACTGAATCGGAGCAGTGCCGCTTTCCATTTGATGGCTGCTGCTGATGCCACTTACAAAACCAAAATCGAAGAAGCCAGACTCTACGTGCGACGTGTGGAAGTGCTGCCTAAAGTAGGTAACGACATCAGTCAGACGTTGAGCAGAACGACCGCCAAGTATCCAATACGTCGCGTGGAAGTGAAAACCTTCACCATTCCTGCTGGACAGCGATCCATGATCGAAGATCATCTGTTCCAAGGACAGTTACCCAAGCGTTTGATTGTTGGTATCGTCAAGAATTCAGCTTTCAATGGAGCCTACAATGAAAATCCTTTCTACTTTAATCATTACAATGTGTCCAAGATTGAAGTCAGTCGCGATGGCAAGACCTTGTGTACCCGACCCTTTGAGCCTAACTTTGGTGCCGCAAAGAATTATTTGAGATCGTACTTGTCCCTGTACGAAGCTACCGGACAGTTAGGAACCAACACCAGTCACGGCATTACGTACGACGAGTATGCAGGAGGCTACGCTTTGTGGGCTTTCGATTTCATTCCAGACCAAGGCAGCAACGAGGGACATTTCCACCCTATAAAATCCGGCCAGATTCGTGTGGAAATTCAGTTTGCGAGTCCACTGGATGCAGGGAACACAGTGAACGTCATCCTGTATGTAGAATTCGATAATACCATAGAAATCAACAGTTTGAGAGAAGTTATTCTAGATTACTAGAAGTCATGAAAGATTGTTATCCCTCTTTACCTAGTGGAGAAACTTTGGACATGAAATGTGAGGAGACTGTGGAAAAAGAAGAAGTGATCATGATGAAGTCGAGATGGCCAGAACAAGAAGCCCATTTAGTCTCCTGTTTTGCCAAACACTTGGTCGATAAAATGACGGAATTGATCAAGAAAAATTGCTATGGATGTCAAAACGTTCATCCCAGTCAAATTCAACACGATAAATGCCTGATGTTAAGTCAAGAAGAAAAATTGGACGAGTATCTGGACGAAGCTTGGAGTCTCATCTCGAACAAAGACGTGTTGCACCAGTGGTATAAAGACTTGCGTGAACATTCTTGTCCACCATTAACCACTCAAGAGATCCATCGTATCGAAGCTCTCCTGAATCAGAGTGAGGAAACAGAACGAATAACCGTTTATTCGTCAGACATTTTCAAGCAAAAAGTCAGGATCGAATTGACGACTTATTATTACCTGTGAAGAAGAAAACACAAAACAATGGATACCTGGGAACTTTATTACCTTTTGAACCACAGTTCGTATACGGCTTCTTGGAATCCTGTCGTCTGTGCTAAAGATGAACTCCCTCATCGCAAACCTAAAGACCATCAAGCTTACGTGATCAACACGGACGACAGTCATCTCCCAGGAACCCACTGGGTAGCCGTCTACTTTCCTCAAGAAGGATGTGTGGAATATTTCGATTCGTACGGATTGCCCCCTTTGGAAGACGATATCATCGACTTTATGAGAAGAAATGCTCAAACCACCCGATTCAATAATGTGAAATTACAAGGCACAGATTCCTTGGTGTGTGGCCAGTACTGTGTGTATTTTCTGCATCATCGCAGCCTGGGCTATTCCTTAGAACATTTAGTGACTCATTTCGATCCTCGTTCTTCTGCTAGAAACGATGTGAAAGTAGATCGATGGTTTTGTGACCATTATGCTTATCTTTTGTCTCAAGCTAGGAAACGTAGTGTCCATCAATGGCCTAATGATTTCCAACAGTGGAAATCACAATTTCATTCACAACGCTGTCAGCCCTGTTTAAAGTAGGTTGTAAAATGAGAAAAAAATGTTTGTGATTTGAAAAAAATTGTTTGATGTTATAGTGTTGGATTATTGTTAAAAATGTTAGAGTTGTTGTTTAGTGTTAAGTGATTTTTGAATAAAAAATGTTGTGTTTTGAAAAAATGCTTTTGTCTTTTGTTTAGCTATAAGAATGTTGGATTGATGCTCTTTCATTTCTTACTATCCCTCTTATGAACGTTGCGGCTCGAAAAACCGTGTGGGGGATGTTTTCCTTCACGTCCGCGCTTTGACTTTAAGAACCGGTTTGTTCCCAGTCTAACCATCCATTGTCGACTCATCCTCCTACGAAGATGTGCTCCAAAGTAGCTAAGCTCAACGAAGCCTACGTGAATTTGCATAGGGTCAGACACAGTCTGATACCGAAGCCAGAAGAAATAGAGAATGTGAGAATGTTAAAAATCACTGAAGACCTGATAGAAGAGCTCTTCAGAGAAGAAATGAACAGGGAGAAAGAAGAATGGACAGAGAAGTACAGACTTCAGAGACAGCAGCAACAGCAGCAACAACAGCAGCAACCTGAAGCTGACAGAGGCTTTGTCGATTGCCGTATCGACACCAAAGAGTTCTTCTTCTCTTTCCGAAGAAGCAGACCTATCGCCAGAAAGTCTATCCTCAGAGGACATCGCATTCTTAGAAACTAAAAAAGAATGCCATAGCAAAACAAAAAAACAGCCCTTTTCAGGGCTACCCAATACTCTAGAAAAGAAATAACGATCCATTTGCCAATGTGTGTAGGTAGAGTAGTGTGAAAATAAACACTAACTCTTTTTTAAAAAAAATGTCAGGGTATGTGTTTGTAAGTGATTAAGTAAGTTGGTATGGATAGTAGATTAAAATAATGTCTTTTTTGGTGTTTGAGGTGTATATTTGGGGTTAAATTGGATTGCTTTGCGTATGTAAATAGTCTATTGAAGTGATTTATAAAAAATTTTAAAATAGTGATGGGTAGCATAAAAAGTGAGTGAGTGTTTCTTTTAGGTCCGCGCGTTGTTGTTGTTTTTTTTTTGGTCATGATCTAGGTACGGGCAAAACCAAGCTGGCTAACAGCTTCGGACAGTACATAGGACCACAACCACATAACCCTAACTGCTACCACTGCAGGGTCCCAGAAGACATAGAGCATATTTTTAACAACTGCCATGCACTTGAAAAAGAAAGGGCTAAGTTTAAAGTTAAACAGCATAAAATTGGATCCCCTACAACATACCCAGAATTCTTGATGAACACAAACCCCAATATTAATCTAACATTCAAAAATATCATAAGTTTTATACACGAATCCAATCTACTCAAAAAAATCTAAGAAAGTAAATCAAAGACCAGTTAAAAATATAACAAATCACTGTTTGGGAATTATGACGGCCGGCTCGGTCTCGTGGGTTCACAGACTGACACAGCCGTTCATAGCCCGAATAATAAAAACCAGTTAAGGACGAATATTACAAAATCACTGTTTGGGAATTATGACGGCCTGCTAGGTCTCGTAGGTTCACAAACTGACACAGCCGTTCATACCCCGAATAATAAAAACCAATTAAGGCCACAAAAAATTAAAATAGGAAAATAGGAATTAATTAAAACAGGACTCCATAATAACATACAAACAACCATAAAAACAAGTTTTCATTCCAAACCAATAAGATAGGGAATCAAAATAAATAAGGAATTGATGAATAAAAAAAAAAAAAAAAAAAAAAAAAAAAAAAAAATTTACTCCTAACCGTCTCCTTGTCTCTTAAACAACATCTGGCTGAACTTTTAAATCAAGCTTCCACAGCTATTTCTACTAACATACTCAGCCAAATCCAGGCAATGTTGGCAGACGACACTGAAGAATTTGAAACTTCCACGCTGGCAGCGGCCCTGGAAGTATCATCATCCAGCGGCGATGAAGCTGATGAACCTGCACCACCTAAACAGAGTGGAAAAAAGGAAGGCTCTGTCTACCGGAATATCGGACTGGGAAAGGCAATTGATGATATCAAAAAAGCGGGCCACTTCGTCAATGCCACAAGACCGGGTGTCCTAATGTGACCTCATCGCTGCCGACCAATCGTGGCGGGAGTCACATACTGCTTGGTTTGACACCTGGGGCATTTCAATCCAACTAAGAAACACGAGTGTGTGGTGTGACTATTCCCACTCATGTCTATTAACCTTTCAGTCAGGTTGTTAAGGACTAGTTAGTCCTACACCTGAGTGGCTAAATTAAAAAGTACTCTTTGAGTACATAAAAGCCTGGGGGATGAGGCTCCTTTTCCTTCCCCCAGGAGTAATTAAAAATCACGCAGTGCGTGAATAAAAAAGTGGTACATGTTCAAAAGAACGAAAACCACTATAATCCAACTAACTAACTAACTATCTAGGTAAGATGAATTTTATGTTTTTAGGGGGATGTTTTCCATCACGTCCGCGCTTTCAGTTTATTGAAACTCGCTCGGCAGTCCAGCTACCCTTGTTGATTGATCAACACAAGAATGAATAGCAGAATAGTGAAACTGTTAGAACTCCAGATGCACCTGGAATATGCCAGGCGCATAGTAAACGAACTATCAGCGGAGGCTATCGTAGAAGAAGCAAGAATGAAGAAAGAAGAGGAGGAGAGAAGAGAGAGGGAAGAAGAGGAAAAGAAAAGAGAAGAGAGGATGTCGTTCAATATTCCCGAGACAGAGGATTGGGGTGTTGAAGCGAATCATCCTCCCTCTGCGCTCCCCAGAAGAAAGGTGAAAGAAGACTGGGGAAGAAGATGCGTGTGTGGCGCAAGGCCAGGAAGGTGCAACCATTAGATAGGTGCATCTGGAGTTTAAAAAAACAACAGCCCTTTTCAGGGCTACCCAATACTCTAGAAAAGAAATAACGATCGATTTGCCAATGTGTGTAGGTAGAGTAGTGTGAAAATAAACACTAACTCTTTTTTAATAGTGAAAGTGTATGTGATTGTGTGTGTGTGTGTTTGTGTTTGTAAATGTTGAAGTAAGTTTGTGTTTGTAAATGGTGAAGTAAGTTTGTGTGAATAGTAGATTATGGGTTTATTTATTGATTCTTAGCGTATGTAGAGAGTATAGTTGTGGTTATATGAAATGAGAAAGTAGGGGGATGTTTTCCTTCACGTACGCGCGATGTTAGGTCATGATCTAGGTAAGATCAATTTTATGTTATTAGGGGGATGTTTTCCTTCACGTCCGCGCTTTCACTATAAGAACCCACAGTGTTCGTTGTTCAAACCATTCTGCAAAGAATAAAAAGAAGATGGCGTCAAACCAAATGGACAAAATACAAACCTTGCAAGACGTTTTAGACAACTTAGGAATAATGGAACAGATGCTAATAAGACTCGTTGAAGACCATTATTCCTATAGTCCCCATCGTGTAAAGATGGAAATTAATAACTTAAGAAAAGCAAAGGACAAGATTAGTGGTGTCATGAAAGAGATAAAGGAGGAGAAGGAGGATGAAGAGGAAAAAATAAGAATACGCAAATGGAACGAAAAAATTGAAAAAGAAGAAGAAAATGAAAAGAGGAAGAAAGAAGAGGAGGAAGAGAAGAAGAAAGAAGAGGAGAAGAAAAAAAAGAAAGGGAAGAAGAGTGTAGGAGATAAAATAAGAACTTGGTGGAGAAAAAGAAGAAATTAGAAGAAGAAGAAGAAAACCCAAAGGCCCTTTTCAGGGCCCCCATATTTCTCGAAAAGAGATTGCCTTTGAATTGCCTACCCCTTTTTTTATTTTATTTTTTATTTTTAAAAAAAAAAAAAATAGAGACCCTCCCTATTTCAATTTTACATAGACCCTATACAGTCCCAGGTTTTTTTTGGCCATGTTAAATTTACATAGACCCTATATTGTCCCAGGGCTTTTGGCCATGTTAATTCCCATAGACCCTATATGTTCCCACGATTTTTCTCCATGTTAAATTTACATAGACCCTATATGTTCCCAAGGGTATTTTTAATGATAAGTCCCATAGACCCTATACCATCCCCATTCACTACTTATGTCTGTATGTTGTATGTTATATATATATATATATATATATATATATATATATATATATATATATATATATATATATATATATATATATATATATATATCTGCCCCGCCAAGCGTTCTAGGTTTACAAATTCATACACATAATAATAGTACATATGCATTTAAAATATTTGTGCAATACATTTAAAATTCTTGTGTAATTGTGATAAACTTCTCGCAATTACAAGACGGGAATTTTAAACGTAAAAAAGGTTATAAGGTTCCAGGTAAACAAAAGAAATTTAACATTTTGTACAATAATCTTTGAAATTGTCTTTAAATTTGTTGCAATATTTGCATAAACCATTCAGATAGTATTGATTCAGAGAGCTGCAATCTTTTGGAAAACAAGCTTATATAAATATGCATACATTCAGCCTTTGACGTAAGATAATTAACATATCACCTTTTGTGCTTTTCTATCTGCAAGAGTTTAATTACGCGCAAAACGATATTACGTAGATCTGTGAATCATTTGAAAGAAAAAGGTGTCGTTTACAAAACTAGCGTTCTACAAATTCTGTTACTTCCGAATATTGGTAGCCCATATCTCTGAACCATATCACAGAATTGGTTTAACCATGCTATCAAAAAGTTGAAAAAAATATTACAACTTCTAAAACATCAAAATTTACGCTAATAACAAAAGAGTTATTGCCGTACCAACACTATTCATTTGGATTTTGTTGTTGTTGTTGTTTTTCTCAGTCTCTCGCTTTCCTTGCACACTGCCTCTGTGCATATCCCTGTCTGTGACGCTTTTCATACACAATGAATCTGTGTATCTTCTTGTCTCTGTCTTCAGCTCTCGCTTTCCTTCTACACTGACTCTGTGTACAACCTCGTCTGCCTCGCTGTCCTTACACAATGACTATGTATATCTCCCTGTCTCTGTCTGGACCTCTCAGTTTCTTTGACACTTACACCTTGTATCTCCCTGTCTTTGTCTCCATCTCTCGCTTTCCCTATACACTGACTCTCTATATCCCTGTCTCTTTCTCCAACTTTCGCTTTCATTGCACACCAACTCAGTGTCTCACTGTCTCTGCCTCCATCTCTCGCTTTCCCTATACACTGACTCTCTATATCCCTGTCTCTTTCTCCAACTTTCGCTTTCATTGCACACCAACTCAGTGTCTCACTGTCTCTGCCTCCATCTCTCGTTTTCCTTACACACTGACTTTGTGTATCTCCCTTTCTATATCCCCATCTCTCGCGTTTCTTGCACACTGATTATATGTTTCCACTTTTCTATCTCCATTTCTCGCTTTCCTTACACACTGTGTATGGTGTATCTCCCTGTCCATGTCTCCATCACTCGCTTTCCGTACACACTGGGTCTGCGTATCTCTGTCTTGCGTATCTCTGTCTCTGTCTCTAGCTTTCCTTACATGCAGACTCTATGTATATCCTTATTTCTATCTCCATCTTTAACTTTCCTTGCATATTGACTATGGGTATCTCCTTGTCTCCGTCTCCATCTCTCACTTCCTTTCGACACTTGCTCTGTGTATAACCCTGTCTTTCTCGCTTTCCTCACACTCACTGTGTATCTCGCTGTATCTGTCCCCATCTCTAGCTTTCCTTACACGATGATTCTGTGAAACTCCCTGTTTCTGTCTCCATCTCTCGCTTTCGTTATAGAGTTTGTATCTCCCTGTCTCTGCCTCTCTCTATCGCTTTTCTTACACACTGACTCTGTCAATTCTCTGTCTCTGCCTCAATCTGTCGCTTTCCTTACACACTGACCTGGTGTATCTCACTGACTCTGTTTCTATCACTCGCTTTCCTAACACACCGATTTGGTGTATCTCCCTGTCTCTGTCTCCATCTCTCGCTTTCCTTACACACTGACATTGCGTATCTCCAATACATGTCTACATCTCTCGCTTTTCTTACATAGTGATGTTATGTATTTCTCTGTCACTGTCTCCATCTCTGGCTTTCCTTTCATATTGACTCAGTGTTTCCCTGTCTCTCTTTTTATCCATCGCTTTCCGTACACACTGATTCTGTGTATATCCCTGTCTGTCTCGTTTGCCTTACACACTGTGTGTATCTCCATGTCTCTGTCTCCATCTCTCGCTTTCCTTGTACACTGACTCTTGTATCTCCCTGTATCTGTCTCTACCTCTCGCTTTCCTTATCGCCTGACCCTACATATCTCCCTGTATCTGTCTCCAACTCTCGCTTTTCTTACACACTGTCTCTCAATCTCCCTGTCTCTGTCTCCATCTTTGCTTTCTTTTATCACTTACTTTGTGTATCTCCCTGTCTCTGTCTCCATCTCTCACTTTCTTTACGAACTTACTCTGTGTATCTTCATGTCTCTGTCTCAAGCTCTCGCTTTCCTTACGCACTGCCTCTGTGTATTTCTCTGCATCTGTCTCCAATTTTCGTCTTCCTTACGCACTAACTCTGTGTATCTCCCTTTCTCTGTCTCCATCTATCGCTTTATATACACAATGACTCTGTCTTTCTCTCTGACTTTGTATCCAACTCTCGTTTGCCTTATACGCGGACTCTATGTATATCGCTTTCTCCTTCTCCATCTCTCGCTTTCCTCGCGCATTGACTCCGTGTATCTCCCTGTTTCCGTCTCCATCTCTCGCTTTCTTTACACACTGACTCTGTTTATATCCCTGTCTGTCTCGCTTTCCTCGCGCTGTCCCTGTCTTCATCTTTCGCATTGTTTGACCATGACAGTTGTTATCTCCTGTCTCTGTCTCCATCTCTCGCTTTCCTTACGCACATACTTGTAACTCCCTGTATGTATCTCCAACTCCCGCTTTCCTTACAACCTGACCCTGTGTATCTCCGTGTCTCTGTCTCCATCTCTCGCGTTCCTTACACGTTGACCATGTGTATCTCCCAGTCTATGTCTACATCTCTCGCTGTCTTTACATACTGTCTCTGTATCTCACTTTCTCTGTTTCCATCTTTTGTCTTCTTTACACACTTACTCTGTGTATCACTGTCTCTGTCTCTATCTCTATCTCTCGCGTTCCTATCACACCGACTCTGTGTCTCCCTGTGTTTTGTCTCCATCTGTCACTTTTCTTACACACTGACTCTGTATATCTCCCGGCCTGTCTTCATCTTACGCTTTGTTTTACACAATGAACTTGTGTTTCTCCCTTTCTCTGACTCCATCTGTCGCTTTCCTTACACAATAAATCTGTGTATCTCCGTCTCTTTCTCCATCTCATTTTTCCTTACACACTGACTCTGTGTCTCCCTGTCTCTTTCTCGATCTCTCGCTCTCTTTACTACCTGACCGTGTATCCCCGTGTCTCCATCTCCATCTCTCGCTTTCCTTGCAACCTTATTCTGTGTATCTTCCTTTCTCTGTCTCCATATCTCGGTTCTCTTACACACTAATATGTGTATATCTTTGTTTCTATCTCCTTCACTCGCTTTCTTTAGACACTGATTCTGTGTATCTCCTTGTCTCTGTCACCATCTCTGGATTTACTTACACACTGACTTGGTGTATATCCCTGTCTCTAGCGCATTTCCTACACTTTGACTCTGTGTATCTTCCTGTCTCTGTCTTCACCAACTGCTTTCCTTTCACACTGACTGTATATATCCTTGTTCGTCTCGCTTTTCTTGCACAATGAATCTATCTCCCTGTCACTGTCTGGATCACTCAATTTCTTTGACACTTACACCTTGTATCTACATCTCTCACTTTCTTTACACACTGTCATTGTGTATCTCCCTGTCCCTGTCCCTATCTCTCACTTTCGTTACACACCGACTCTGTGTCTCCCTGTCTTTATCTCGATGGTTCGCTTTCTTTACAACCTGATTCTGTGTATCTCCCAGTCTCAGTCTCATTCTCTCGATTTCTTTACACACTGACTATGTGTATCTCCCTGTCCCTGTCTCCGTCTCTCGCTTTCCGTACACACTGACCTTATGTATCTCTCTGTCTGTCTCCATCTCGCTTTCTCACTGATTCTGTGTATCTGATTGTCTCTGTCTCCGTCTCTCTCTTTCCTTACACACTAACTCTTGGTATCTCCCTGTCTCTGTCTCCATCTCTCTATTTCCTGTAACTCCCCGTATGTATCTCCACCTGACGCTTTCCTTACAACCTGATCCGGTGTATCTCCTTGTCTCTGTCTCCATCTCGCGCGTTCCTTACAGGTTGACCATTTGTATCTTCTAGTCTCTGTCTACATCTCTCGCTTTCTTTATATACTGTCTCTGTATCTCACTGTCTCTGTTTCCATCTTTTGCTTTCCTTACACACTTACTATGTGTATCTCCCAGTCTCTGTCTCTATCTTTATATCTCGCTTTCCTTATACACCGACTCTGTCTCGTTGTGTTTTGTCTCCATCTGTCGCTTTTCTTACACACTATGTATATATCCCATTCTCTATCTCCATCTTACGCTCTCTTTACACAATGCCCTAGTGTATCTCCCTTTCTCTGACTCCATCTGTCGCTTTCCTTACACACAGACTCTGTGTCTCCCTGTCTCTTTCTCAATCTCTCGCTCTCCTTACATTCTGACTGTGTATTCACCTGTTTCTATCTCCATGTCTTACTTTCCTTACAACTTGACTCTGTGTATCTCCCTGTCTCTATCTCCATCTCTCGGTTTTCTTACACACTGACTATATCTCCCTTTCTCTGTCTCCTTCACTCGCTTTCTTTAGACACTGACTCTGTGTATCTCCTTATCTCTGTCACCATCTCTGGCTTTCCTTACACACTGACTCTGTGTATCTCCCCGTCTTTCTCAGTCTCTCGCTTTTCTTGCACACTGACTCTGTGTATATCCCTGTCTCCATCTCTCACGTTCCTTCCACACTGACTCTGTGTACATCCTCGTTTGTCTCGCTTTCCTTACACAATCAATCTGTCTATCACCCTGTCTCTGTCTGGATCTCTCAGTTTCTTCGACACTTACACATTGTAACTTCATGTCTTTGTCTCCATCTCTCTATTTCCTTATACACTGACTGTATATTCCTGTGTCTGTCTCCATCTCTCGCTTTCATTGCACACGACTCTGTGTCTCCCTGTTCTGTCTCCATCTCTCGCTTTCCTTTCACACTGACTTTGTGTATCTCACTGTCTCTGTCTCTATCTGTCACTTTCCTTACACACTGACTCTGTGCCTCCCTGTCTTCTCGATCTTTCGCTTTCCTTACAATCTGACTCTGTGTATCTCATTGTCTCTGTCTCATTCTCACGATTTATGTACACACTGACTCTGCGTATCTCCCTGTCCCTGTCTGGATCTCTCAATTTCTTTGACACTTACACCTTGTATCTCCCTGTCTTTGTCTCTATCTCTCACTTTCCTTACACACTGACTCTGTGTCTCCTTGTCTTTGTCTCGATCGTTCGCTTTCCTTAAGACCTAACTGTGTATCTTCCAGTCTCAGTCTCATTCTCTCGATTTCTTTACACACTGACTCTGTGTATCTCCCTGTCCCTGTCTCAATCTCTCGCTTTCCGTACACACTGACCGTATGTATCACTCTATCTGTCTCCATATCTTGCTTTTCTTACACACTGATTCTGTGTATCTGCCAGTCTCTGTCTCCGTCTATCTCTTTCCTTACACACTAACTCTTTGTATATCCCTGTCACTGTCTCCATCTCTCCCTTTCCTTACGTACATTCTTGTAACTCCCTGTATGTATCTCCACCACCCGCTTTCCTTACAACCTGATCATGTGTATCTCCCTGTCCATGTCTCCATCTCTCGCGTACCTTACAGGCTGACCATGTGTATCTCCTAGTCTCTGTCTACATCTCTAGATTTCTTTACATACTGTCTCTGTAGCTCACTCTTTTCTTACACACTTACAATGTGTATCTCCTGACTCTATCTCTATATCTCGCTTTCCTTACATACCGACTCTGTCTCCCTGTGTTTTGTCTCCATCTGTCTGTTTTTTACACACTGACTCTGTATATATCGTATGCCTTGTCTCATTCTTACGCTCTCTTTACGCAATAACGTGGTGTATCTCCCTGTCTCTGTCTTCATCTATCGCTTTCCTTCCACACTGACTCTATGTATATCCTCGTCTGTCTCGCTTTCCTTACACAATGCCTCTGTCTATCTCCCTGTCTCTGTCTGGATCTCTCAGTTTCTTTGACATTTACAGCTTGTAACTTCCTGTCTTTGTCTCCATCTCTTGCTTTCCTTATACACTGACTCTGTATATCCCTGTCTCTGTCTCCATCTCTCGCTTTCATTGCACACGACTCTGTGTCTCCCTGTCTCTGTCTCCATCTCTCGCTTTCCTTACACACTGACTTTGTGTATCTCCCTGTCTCTGTCTCTATCTGTCATTTTCCTTACACACTGTCTCTGTGTCCCCCTGTCTTTGTCTCGACCTTTCGCTTTCCTTATAACCTGACTCTGTGTATCTCCTTGCCTCTGTCTCATTCTCTCAATTTCCTTACACACTGACTCTGTGTATCTGCCTGTCCCTGTCTCCATCTCTCGCTTTTCGTACACACTGACCTTATGTATCTATCTGTCTCTGTCAATATCTCTGGCTTTTGTTACACACTGATCCTGTGTATCTCCTCGTCTCTGTTTCCCTCTCTCTCTATCTCTCTCTCTCTTTCTTTACACACTAACT
The DNA here is from genome assembly GCA_028554795.2 of Sinohyriopsis cumingii. Classification (NCBI taxonomy): domain Eukaryota; kingdom Metazoa; phylum Mollusca; class Bivalvia; order Unionida; family Unionidae; genus Sinohyriopsis; species Sinohyriopsis cumingii. The sequence goes on from CM068833.1 coordinate 37,448,352, forward strand.
CTTTGTATATCACTGTCTCTGTCTCATCTATCGCTTTCCTTACACGCTGACTCTGTGTATATCGTTGTATGTTTCCCTTTTATAAACACCGACTCTGTGTATCTTCCTGTCTCTATCTCATTCTCTCGATTTCTTTACACACTGGCTAAGTGTGTCTTCCTGTCTCTGTCTGCATCTATCGCTTTCCGTACACACGGACCTTTTGTATCTCTGGCTCCATCTCTCGCTTTCCTTATACACAGATTATGTGCATATCCCTTTCTTTGTGTCCATCTCTCGTTATCCTTGCACGAAGACTCTGTATCTCCCTGTGTCTGTCTCCGATTCTCGCTTTCCTTACACACTGACCCTGTCTTTATCCATGTCTGTTTCGCTTACCTTACACACTGACTGTGTATCTCCCTGTTTCTGTGTCCATTTCTCGGTTTCCTTATACACTGACTCAGTTTATTTACCTGTCTCTGTCTCCATCTCTCGCTTTTCTTACAATGTGGCTCCGTATGTCTCCTTGTCTCTGTCTCCATCTCTCGCTTTCCTTACACAATGACTCTGCTTAACTCTCTGTCTCTCTGTCTCCATATCTCGACTTCTTTACACACTGACTCTGTCTATCTGTCTCTCTCTCTCCGTCTCTCGCTTTCCTTATAAACTGACTCCGTCTCTCTCTCTCTCTCTCTCTCTCTCTCTCTCTATATATATATATATATATATATATATCTCTCTCGCTTTCCTTACACTCATTATCGATAATATCCTGCGTGATCTAGCTATCTTACCGCCTTTTTGGAACTAATTATTAAAGTGGTGTCTATAAAAGAAGTATCAACATTTTTTAAAAGTATACAACATAACACAAATACTTTATCATAGATATGATTTCAAAAGAAACGTTCCTGACTACTGAATTTATGGAACATATCTTGTAGAGCTGGCTTTCTTAATTGATATTCCACAAATTTAGAACATTTTTAATATTGTGTTATGATCGGTACACCTAAACTGGTACCGTATAATCTGTAAATATGTCAGTAACGAAGTTGCTACAATTATAACATGGTTCGTTACAACAGCTTCGATCTTTATAATTGTATGAGTACAAATATCTTTTCAAAGACATTTTTATTTTCAGATTTTGAAATTATCCTATCATTTTAATGCATGTATCCATCCCAGGTCATTAAGGACCAATCAAAGCTGAATGTGACAGACATAATTGTCTGATGGAGAAAATAGTCTTCTTTCAATCCTTCCGCAATCACTAGCAAAGCACGTAAATGTATTGCCTTTCCTAAAAGCTAAGTCTGCCATGACTGCTTCTTTTGAAAAATCTATTTGTCTAAATATCAAATGTTACCGTAAAAATATTGATCAAAAAGTTTATAAGCGATATTTTACAGTACATTTAAAAGTGTTGCAGCTTCAGCTTAATCACAATGAATAAATACCATTGTTAAGACCCGGGTGTGTTATTGTCGATTAGTATCCAAGTAACACTGAAACATCGTTTTTGCATTCATGATTTATTTAGTCATGTATGTGCAGATGGAAGGGGTATTTCCCGCATGATTTAATAAATGTGGTAGGTGAATCCCATTTTAAAGTTAAATTTTGGAAACGTCAAATGCAAATCATTGTAGCCCCACAGTTAGGCTGAACAATAGGGGAGGGCAAATTTTATTCGGTAGTTTTGTTATATAAATAAACGAGTACCATACTGCATATACTAAATTAGGACTTGTATATTAAGACACCCACACCTTCTTGTTATAAAAACTTGAGGATACTATGGCTTACATATGTTTTGCTGCATATTGCGATTCAGTGGATATTTAAGTAACTTGGTGACCTGGGCCTATCGACATTGTAGGTCGCCGTCGGGGAGTTAGGTCAAATGAGTGAGAAAAGATGCAATTGTTGCATTCCGATATAAATATGTAAACATTAGTAACACCAGGTCCTACATGCTTTCTTTCATTTTGATACTGGAAAAATATTGGACATAAAATAACAAAAATATCGCTTGACGATTATGGAATGGAAGACTACATTCTTAATATTATGGACGCCATAATGTCATACATCAATATTTCCTGTGTATGAAAACAAGAAACTTGTAGATGTTCGTTAATGTTAGCACATATACTGGTAATTTCGTGTACATGTACACATATTGCATCGTAAAAAGACTGCTCTGTGCTAAGAAAATATTTAGTAAAGTTCATAACATTCCATCAAAATCAACCTGATTGTAACCTTTTTAATATAGTCAGTATTAGTTAGCCTCAGCTGTGTCTGTCTTACACAATCTTTATACCTATTACATGATCAATTATTCTCCGTTAACTTTGCATAATCAGAATCGTTCAGTATTTTACGATACTGAACTCGCGCTCAACTTCATATTGTACTCATAAAGGAACTACTTTATATTGTAAACAAACTATGGACGCAACAGGCGGTTAACGTTTTGGTTGATTACATTTGTTTCTGAATGAACTAAAGCAGATGTTTCGTGGATAGTCACATACTATGGAGGTA